>CM053600.1:101706200-101731110 GCA_028646575.1 Pseudocheirus occidentalis
AAAAAAAAAAGAAAGATGTAACATTGAAGAAACAATGTGTTCCTTTCCATCAATATAATGGTGGAGTTGGCAGATGTGCCCAGGCTAAGCAATGGGGTTGGACACAAGGTCAGTGGCCCAAAAGAGTGCTGAATTCTTGCTGCATATGCTTAAAAATACAGAGAGTAACGCAGAACTAAAGTGTTTGGATGTGGATTCTCTTGTCATTGAACATATCCAGGTTAACAAGGCTCCCAAAATGCAACAGCGTACTTACAGGGCTCATGGTCGAATCAACCCGTACAGGATTTCTCCGTGCCATATTGAGATGATTCTTCCTGAAAAGGAACAAATTGTTCCCAAACCAGAAGAGGAGGTTGCTCAAAAGAAAAAGATATCCCAGAAGAAACTGAAGAAACAAAAGCTTATGGCACGGGAGTAAATATGACATTAGAGTGCAAATAAAAGTGAAATGAAAACAACAACAACAACAACAAAAAACAATCATCTTCATCATCTATTTAGATCTATAGTACTGATTCCTTCACATATCTATACAATGGCTAACATTGTTATAATTATTACACAGTAGTATCTAAAGAATTTCACTCATCAATGCTGGTACATTGCATTATGATCATAGACTGCCAGGTCTCCAGACTGTGTTCCTTATATAAGCTACTTACTGCCCTTTCAGCCATTATATGTAAGGTTTGTTTGATTAGTTGGCAGAGGATGAGATTGAACTGCCACTCATTTTTTTTTCTGCTTAGGCAATGTTAAAAATAAAATTGATTTGGAGAGTTGAAACATTAATGTCAAAACCTTACACAAACATACATGGTAAGGATTCACGTGCAATATAAGTTACAACTTATAATTTTATTTCTAATTATTTTATATTTTCTTTGTTAGTTGTTTATTACTAACTAGAACAAGTCTATCTATCAATAACAGATCCAATTTACTGAGTTGATATTTCATTTCTTAAGCATAAAAATCATGACTTGAAAGTAAGGAGATAGTTATTTTAAGTAAATAATATTGTATGACAGTAGAGTAATGTGGCAAACATAGCTAGTAGACAGAATAAAACAATTTGAATTTTTCTCAAGGTCTTAGCATTCTGTTTTTGAGTTATAATTTTTAAAGTAGCTATTAACTAGGAATTCTCCCAAGTTAACTAACACTGGATTCTCTTGCCTAATAGATGGAATTGAATTCATACAGACAATCACACACACACATATGCAAAAAAAGCCACGATCATATTTTCTATTAATAATGGTTAGTGATATTTAATATAAAATTTAAAATATGGAAATTTTACTAGAAATTTAAAAAAATCTAGCATTACAGAGTTCCATGTTTAAATACAACCACATCGTATTATTTGATGCACAAATCTGTTGAAATGTGAAAATAAGAAATTTTCAAACAGGTTTCAAATAGGTTTTAAAGTACAGCTTTTCTTATAATGGAATAAGTTGATATCAACATGGCGTGGATTGCCAAAAGTAAATTATTAGTCCTTCAAAAAGAAATATATTAAATTCCTTTCTATTTCTGCCCCAAGACTCTCCTTTAAGGAAAAATATAGATTTTTCACTAAAATGGCTCACTTATCTATGCCACACCTTCTAGAACAGCAAAATCCTAAAGTCCACACCAGGCAGAAAGAATGAGATCACAAAATTCAATGTGAAACTATAGTATAGCAGTTTTGATGATAGATCACAACTAAGTAAAAATTTGTGATAAAAATAAAAGAGTCCAGAAACATCTGGATAAGTCAATTTATTTCAACAATTACGTAGAACTAGATGATGATTCATTTTGGCTAACTTTCTAGTAAGGAAAATAAAAAGTAATTATCCCTTAAGGACCTTAATGCCTTTAAATAATATTGAAGGAATGAAATACAAAAAAGAAAGGGGGGAGGAGATGGAGGAATGTACTAGTTATGTTCTAAGAGTTTTAAGAGAGGAAGAAAATAATGATAAAAGAGAGAATGTATAAGTGTAAACAAGATGAAAAAAGGAGTGGGAATTTCCTCTTTCTTAGATTGTTGACAAATGCAAAATATATACAAAGGCAGGAGGGATTTGTGGGGAAGGGTCATCATTTAAAACTGAAATTTCTTTGAAAGGTACAGAAGAAGGTTGAGTAAGTTCATCTACATAAAGAGATGGGTACAAAAAACAGAACTCGAATGGGAAACAAGCAAGACAAGTTGAAAATGAAGATCATGACAAGGAGAAAAGAGTCAAAAGCAAAACAAGCATCATAATAGTAAAGAAGGAATTAAAATGGGAGAGGGCAAAGAACTAGCATGCAAGGGAGTGTCCTAGAATGTTTCTTTGACAATTGGGATGACTAAACTGTGTTGTATAAATGTGATTGAACATAATTGAAATAATAATATAATATTTCTATTAATAATATCCACTTAATATGGCCCTTTAATGTTTACAAAATCCTTACCATTAGCAAATAATTTAATACAACAACCATGAGAAGTAGGTGCTATTACTACCTGCATTTTACTGAAAAGTAAACTAAGGCAGAGTTTAAGTGGCTTATCAAGACTCACAAGTCTGAGGTGCAAGCGTGGAAGGGGTTAGCAAGTAGGTAGCTTAGTGGCAAGTTGATCCACCAGCTTCAAAGGCTATTCCCTGATATTTTATGCCAGGGCTGAGATCTGTTGGAGCTGGGAAAGAGACAAATTCAGGGCCTGCAGCAGTGGCAGCAGCTACTCCTGGGACCATAAACTAACAGCATATAAATTTAAAAAGCACCTATCTGAACTTCCAGGGACAAGGATGGCAGAGTGAACCCTGGCTGCTCCAATTGCTCCCTCTGACCCTAAAAACACAGAAATTATTCTGCCCCAAGAAAAAAAATATAACAGTGAAGGTGTGGGAGTCCTAAAGGGACGATATGGCTAAAGCCCTGACTCCAAGTGGGTAAAAACAACAACAACAACAAAAAGAAAACAGATTGCAAAGACAAAGACTCTAGAATCCTATTATTGTGAGCATGAGGAGTCAAATTGAAGAGACAACATTGACTCCACACCCATAGCTGAAGCCTCAACAAGGAATATGAATTGTTCTCAAGCCTAGAAAGCATTCTTAGAAGAACTCAAGAAGGAGTCTGAAAACCTAATTGGAAAGATAGAAGATAAAATGAATAATTTTTTAAAATCTCAACTGAAAAATTAGAAAAGTATTACAATAAAAAAATAGCTCCTGAAAAAAGAAAAATAGGTGTGTGAAATGGGAAAATGTGAAAAAGAAGCTTCAAAAATTACCAGAGGAAAAAAAATTGCTAAAAATTAGCATCAATGAAATTGAAGCAAATGACTACAAAATACAACATCCATTCCTATTAAAAACACTAGAAAGTATAGGAATAAAAGGAATCTTCCTTAAAATCTATCTAAAATCATCTGCAAGTATCCTATATAATGGGAATAAGATAGAAGCATTTCTAATAAGATCAGGGGTGAAACAAGGATGTCCACAATCACCCCTCTTATTCAATCTGGTGCTAGAAATGTTAGCAGTACCAATTAGAAAAGAAAAAGAAATTGAAAATGACTAAGCTATCACTCCTCAAATATGATATGATGATATACTTAGAGAATCCTAGAGAATCAAGCAAAAAACCTACATGAGACAATAAATAAATTTATTAAAAATGCAGGATAAAAAAATGAACCCACATAAATCCTTTTCATCCCTATATATTTCTAACAAAATCCAACAGCATGAGATAGAGAATTCCTGTTTAAAGTTACTGTAGACATTATAAAATATTTGGGAATCTACCTGTCAAAACAAACCCAGGATCTATATGACCACAACTACAAAACATTTCCCACACAAATAAAGTAATATCTAACTAAATGGAAAAAAAACACATCAGTTGCTCATAGCTGGTTGAAGCTAATATGATAAAAATGACAATTTTACCTAAATTAAATTACATAACTTAGTACCATACTAATCAACCTAGCAAAACTTACCTTATAGAGCTAGAAAAAATAGTAGCAAAATACATTTGGAAGAAAAAAAATTCCTGAATATCAAGGGAATTAAAGAAATTAAATGCTAGGGAAGCAGCCTGGCTGTACCAGATTTTAATTTGTATTATAAAGCAGCAATCTTTAAAACTACTTGGTACTAGCTGAGTAATAGAATAGTGGATCAATGGAATAGATGGGGTACACAAGACTCAGCAGTCAATGACTGTAGTAATCTACTGTTTGATAAACCCGAAGATTCTAGTTTTGGGGATAAGAACTCATTATTTAACAGAAACTGCTGGGAAAACTGGAATATAGTATGTCAGAAACAGGGCATAAACCATTATCTAACACTGTATGCCAAAATCAAGTCTCAATGGGTGTACGGTCTTGCTATAAAGGCTGATACTGCAAGCAATCTGGGAAAGCAAGGAATAGTGTACCTCTCAAAGTTATGAAGAATGGAGACCTTTATGACCAAGGAAGAGTTAGAGAACATTATAAAATGCAAATTTGATGATTTTGAATATGTTAAATTGAAAAGTTTCTGTATAAAAAAAGTCGATGTAACCAATATTAATGGGGAAGTGGGAATTTGGGAAAGAATTTTTTACAACCAGTGTTCTGATAAAGGCCTTATTTGTGAAATATACAGAGAATTTAGTCAAATATAAAAGAATTCATGTCATTCCCCAATTGAAAAATGGTCAAAGGAGATAAGCAGGCAGTTTTAAGAAGAAGAAATTAAAGATATCTCTAAGCATATGAAAAAATGCTTTAAATCACTAGTGATCAGAGGAATGAAAATTAAAATAATTCTGAGGTACCACATCTCACTTGTCAGATTGACTAAGATCACAAAACAGGAAAATGACAAACCCTGGACAGGCTGTGGGAAAATCGGACCACTAATGCATTGTTGGTGGAATTATGAACTGATTCAATGATCCTGGAGAGCAATCTGGTACATTGCCCAAAGGGCTATAAATAATTCCATACTCTTTGACACAGCAACACAACTTTTAGGATTGTATCCCAAATATATCACTTGTATGTACAAAAATATTTTTAGCAGCTCTTTTTGTAGTGGCAAAGGGGATGCCCATTAATTGGGGAATGGCTAAACAAGTTAGGTATACAAATGTAATGGAATAGTATTGTATTATAAGAAATGAGGATCAGACAGACTTCGTATTTACCTAGAGAGACTTACATAAACTGATGCTGAGTGAGAAGAGCAGAACCAGGAGAAATCTGTACACAATTACGTACAGAGTATATGTGTGATGACCAACTTTGATGTACTGGATTCTTCTCAGCAATGCAAGGGTATAAGATAATTCCAGAAGACTTGTGATGACAAAAAAGTCTACATTCAGAGAAATAACTAGAAAGAACAAGAGAGAACAGAGTTTGAATGTAGAATGAAGTAAACCACCAGCTCTCTTTCTTTTCTTGACTGATTTTGTTTCCTCTTTTCCGTTGTTCATCAGATCAGTTACAATCCTACTTCACAACCTGAATAATATCTAATGTGAAAGTATTTGCAGATGCCATACTTGCATGCTGCCATGGCAGGGCAAGGGAGGAGGGAGAGAGGGAGGACAGGGACGGGGAGAAAATTTGATACAAGAGGGAATAAAGAAATAAATCTTGTAAGCTAAAAGTAAACAAATTAATAAATACCAAAAAAAGAAAAATACTAGAAAAAAAAGAAATAATTGGAAGGAAAATAAGTAACTTAATACAGAAGGTTGAAAACCTTATACACGTAGCAAACTACTTGAAAATTAGAAAGGAGCACATGGATCTCAAGAACTCTAGAAAACAACAAGAAATGTTGGGGGAAGAGGTGAGAATAAAAACTTGGAGGAAAAAGAAGCAGAAAATAGCATGTACTATCAAAATCAATTGTCTTAGAAAGGTCTTTCTCTTTTTCTCCCCATTTCCTTTTTTATCTTCCTTAATTTGTTTGTTTACTTATAGTTTACAAAATTCAGTTCCACCATCTCTTGAATTTCCCATTCCTCTCCTCCTTCCACCCCATAGTTTTATGAAATGAAGTGTAGGATCTGCACATACTTTCACATTAGACATTAGTCAGGTTGTAAAGAAGGATTGTAACCAATGGAATGAACACTGGGAAAGAGGAAAAAAAAAAAACCAAACACGCACAAGAAAGAGAGCAAGTAATTTGCTTCAATCTTCATTCAAACTCTCTCCTTTCTAGTTTTTTTCTCTGAATGTAGTTATCTCTCTCCATCATGAGTCTTTTCGAGGTTTTTTATAATCCTGCACTGCTGAGAAGAGTCCAGTCTATCAAAGTTGGTCATCATATATGCATTGTGTCTGTAAACATGTGCAGATTCCTTCTGGTTCTGCTCTTCTCACTCAGCATCAGTTTGTATAAGCCTCTCTAGGAAAATATGAAGTCACTCTGCTCCTCATTTCTTATAGCACAATAGTATTCCATTCAATTCATATTCCACAATTTATTTAGCCATTCCCCAACTGATGGATATCCCCTTATTGTCCAATTCTTTGCCAACACAGAGAGAGCTGCAAGAAATATTTTTGTATGTCTGGGTCTTCTTCCCACTTCTAAAGGTAGTCTCTTTGGGATACAACCCTAGCTGTAGTATTACTGGGTCAAAGGGTATGAAATTATTTATAGCCCTTTGGGCATAGTTCCAGATTGCTCTCCCGAATGGTTGAATCAGTTCACAACTCCACCAACAATGCATTAGCATTCCTATTTTTCCACATCCTCTCCAGTGTTTTTGATTTTCCTGTTTTATCATCTTAGCCAGTCTGTGTGGTGAAATGTAGTACTTCAGAGGGGTTTTGATGTGCGTTTCTCTAATCAATAGTCATTTAGAACATTTTTTAAATATCCTTAAAGATATCTTTAATTTCTTTCTCTGAAAACTGCCCATTACTATATATATAGTGCAAGCAATCTGGGAGAGCGAGGAATAGTGTACCTATCAGATTTATTGGGAGGGGAAGACATTATGACCAAACAAGAATTAGAGAGCAATATAAAAAACAAAAAGGATAATTTTGATTACATTAAGTTGAAAAGTTTCTGTACAAAGCCAGTGTAACCAAGAATAAGGAGGGGAGGGGAGTGGGGAAACAGGGAAATATTTTTTACAACCAATGTCTCTGATAAAGGCATATTTATATCTAGATCGTGCATCCATTTAGACTAGATTTTGGTATATAGTGTTAGATCATGATCTCTGCCCAGGTTCTGACATATTATATTCCAGGTTTCCCAGCAGTTTCTGTCAAATAGTGAGTTCTTATCCCCAAAACTGGGGACTTTGGGTTTATCAAACAGTAGATTACTGTAGTCATTGACTGCTGAGTCTCAAGTACCCAATCTATTCCATTGATCCACCACTCTATTGCTCAGCCAGTACCAAGTAGTTTTAAAGACTGATGCTTCATAATACAGATTAAAATTTGGTATGGCTAGGCCACCTTCCTAGCCTTTCCTTTCATTAATTCCCTTGATATTCAGGACCTTTTGTTCTTCCAAATGAATTTTGTTACCATTCTTTCTCCTTTATAAAATAATTTTTTGGTAGATTGTTTGGTATGGCACTAAATATGTAACTCAATATAGGCAAAATTGTCATTTTTATCATATTAGCATGACCCAGCCATGAGAAATTGATGTTTTTCCGTTTAGTTGGATATGACTTTGTGTTAAAAGTGTTTTGTATTTGTGTTTGTATAGGTCCTGGGTTTGTTTTGACGGGTAGATTCCCAAATATTTTATAATGTTCACAGTAACTTTTAATTGAATTTCTCTATTTCTTGTTGTTGGATTTTATTAGAAATATATATACATACATATATATATATATATATATATGCCAAGGATTTATGTGGTTTTATTTTATATCCTACAACTTTGATAAATTTATTGTTTTAGGTAGTTTTTTTTACTTGATTCTCTAGTATTCTCTAAGTAGATCATCCTATCATCTGCAAAGAGTGATAGCTTGGTCTCTTCTTTGCTCAAAGTGATTCCTTTGATTTCTTTTTCTTCTCTAATTGGTGCTGCTAACATGTCTAGTACCAGACTGAATAAGAGGGGTGATAACAGACATCCTTGTTTCACCCCTGATCTTGTTGGAAATGCTTCTAGTTTATTCCCATTGCACATAATACTTGATTATAGTTTTAAATAGATGCTACCTATTATTTTTAGGATTAATCCATTCATTCCTATACTTTCTAATGTTTTTAAAAGGAATGGATGTAGTACTTTGTCAAAAGCCTTTTCTGCATCTACTGTGATAATTATGATGTTTCTGCTAGTTTTATTACTGATATGATCAATTTTACTCATAATTTTCTTTATATTAAACCATCTATGTATTACTGAAATAAATCCTGCTCGATCAAAGTGTATTATTCATGTGATAAGTTGCTGTAGTCTTTTTGCTAATATTTTATTTAAAATGTTTGCACCTATATTAATGAGGGAAATTGGTGTACAATTTTCTTTCTCAGTTTTATCTCTTCCTCATTTAGGCATCAATACCATCTTTAGGTATCAGTACCATACTCATTTTCCCAACTAGTTTGTAGAGTATTGGAATCAATTGTTCTTTAAAAGTTTGATAGAATTCACTAGTAAATCCTTCTGGCCCTGGAGATTTTTTTTCCTAGAGAGATTGCTGATGGCTTGTTCAATTTCTTTTTCTGAGATGGGGTTATTTGTGTAATGTACTTCTTCCCATTTCATTAAGATGGTCAAATTTATCTTCATACAATTTGGCAAAATAATTCCTAATTATTATTTTAATTTCCTCTTCATTGGAGGTAGATTCACCCTTTTTCATTTTTGATACTTGAAATTTGGTTTTCTTCTTTTTTTATAATGCCGTCTGAGGTACTATCAATTTTATTATTTTTATTTCATAAAACCAACTCAGTGTCATTTATTAAAACAAAAGTTTTCTTAATTTCCATTTTATTAATCTCTCCTTTGGTTTTCATTATTTCTAATTTAGTATTTAATTGGGGGTTTTCAATTTGTTATTTTTCTACCTTTTTCAATTGCACTTCTGACCCATTGACTTCCATTTTCTCTAATTTATGCATTTATACACTCAGAGATATAAAACTTCCCCTAAGAACTGCTTTTGCTGCATCCCACAAGTTGTGGTATGTTGCCTCATCATTGTCATTCTCTTGAATGAAGTTATTGATTGTTTCTACAATTTCTTGTTTAAAATTATAATTATATAATTATAAGTTATGTTATTATAAAATTATAAAATAATCCACTCATTCTTTTGGATTAAAATATTTAGTTTCCAATTAGTTTTAAGTCTATCTTTCCATGGCCCTTTATTGCACCATGATCTGAGAATGATGCATTTAATATTTCTGCCTTTCTGCTCTGTATTGTGAAGTTTTTATGCCCTAGTACATGGTTGGTTTTTGTGTATGTCCCATGTACCACTGAGAAAAAGGTATATTACTGTTTATCCCCATTCAGTTTTCTCCAGAGTTCTATCATAGCTATCCTCTCTAAAATTTTATTTAACTCCTTAACTTCTTCCTTGTTTATTTTGAAGTTTAATTTATCTATTTATTTCTGAAGTTCAAAGAGGGGGAGAATGAGGTCCCCCACTAGTATAGTTTTGCTTCCTATTTCTTCCTCCAATTTCCTTAACTTCTCCTCTAGGAATTTGGATGCTATACCACTTGGTGCATATATGTTATTCTTGAGGGTGCCTTTTAGCAGGATGTAATTTCCTTCCTTATCTCTTGTAATTAGATTTATTTTTGCTTTTGCTTTATCTGAGATAAGGATTGCTGCCTGATTTTTTTTTTACTTTAGCTGAAGCATAATATATTCTACTCCAGCCTTTTACCTTTACCTTGTGCATATCCCATTGTTTCAAATGTGTTTCTTGCAGACAGCATATTATAGGATTATGTTTTTTATAATCCATTCTGCTATCCACCTTCCTTTTATCGGAGAGTTCATCCCATTCACATTCACAGTTATGATTAGTATCTGTGTCTTTCCTTCCATCCTATTCCCACTTCTGATTTTGTTTATGTTTCTTTCTTCTCTCTTCCCCTCCTTAAGACATTTTCTTTTGACCATTTCCCTCAGTATTTCCTCCCTGTCACCCCCCCTTCTTACCCTAGTTTCCCCTTACTACTATTTCCCTCCCTTCTAACCATCCCCTTTTCTCCCCCTTCCTTCCTGTAGGGCAGAGTGAATTTTTATACTTAGTGGAGTATGTTATTCTCTCATTGACTCCAAACCACTGAGGTTAAATTTTGTATAGTAATCCTCCCTGCCCCTCCTTTCCCTCTGTTATAATGAGTTTTTGTGTTTTTTCATGTGAGAATCTTAAACTTAACTGATTATGTCGATCCTTCTTCAAACCCAAACCAATAAGAATAAAGATCATATGATATTTTTATTCCTCCCTCCTTCACCTCTGATATGGTATATTTTCATGCCTCTTCATATGGCATAATTTATCTTTTTATGTCTCCTCCTTTCCTTTTCTCCTATTACAGTACCTTTGAACCCCTTAATAATGTTTGGGATTTTTAATCATCAGATTAGTTCATTTATACCACACTCTCGATGTATATCCCTTTTAAATGTTGTGATAATCATATAAATTTCAATGTTGACAGGTATCAGCTTCTCATATAGGGATATAAACAGTTTGATCTTATTGAATCCCAAGTTATGTGCATGTGTGCTCCTGTGCGTGTGTGAGTGAGTGTGAGTGTGTGTTTCCCTTGCTTACCTTCTTATGTCTTTTTGAGTCTTGTAATTGGAGATCAAATTTTTCATTGACCTCTGGCTTTTTTTTTCATCAGGAAAGTCTGGAAGTGCTTTATTTCATTAAATGACCATCTCCTTGCCTTAATGATTATGCTCATTTTTGCTGGGTAGTTTATCCTTGGTTGCAGTCCTTTCTCTTTTGCCTTATAAAATATCAAATTCCAATCCCTTTAATCTTTTTTTTTTGTTTTTTGTTTTTCTTTTTTTGCTTTTTTGGAGGGCAGTTGGGGTTAAGTGACTTGCCCAAGGTCACACGGCTAGCTTTTTTTGTGTGTGTGCGTTAAGTGTCTGAGGCCGGATTTGAACTCAGGTACTCCTGACTCCAGGGTGGGTGCTCTACTCACTGCGCCACCTAGCCGCCCCCTTTGATCTTTTAATGTAGATGTTTCTCAATCCTGTGTAATCCTGACTGTAATTCCAGGATATTTAAATTGTTTCTTTTTTGGCTACTTGCAGTATTTTCTCCTTGACCTTGTAATTCTGGAATTTATCTATAATATTTCTTGGTGTTTTCAATTTGTTATCTCTTTCAGGAGCCAGGTGAAATCTTTCAATAACTATTTTACCTTCTGATTCTAGTACTTCAGGACAGTTTTTTTTTGACAGTCTCTTGAAGAATGATGTCCCAGCTGCTTTTTTTCATCCCTTTCCAGTAGACCAACAATTCTTAGGTTATCTCTACTGCATCTGTTCTGCAGGTCAGTTGTTTTTCCAGCAAAATATTTTCCACTTTCTTCTAAATTTCCAATCTTCATGTTTTGCTTGAGTAACTCTTGATGCATCATAGAGCCGTTAGCTTCAATTTTACTGATTCTAATATTTAGTGAATTATTTTCCTCAGTTAGTTTTTGAAGCTCATTTTTCAGGGAGGTACTGTCTTTAATTAGATTTTGAACCTCTTGTCCCAGTTCAGAAATTTTACTTTTTAAGGATATGTTTTCTTCTGTGAGATTTTTTTTTTCCAATTTGGTCACTGTAGAGTTTAATTTATCTTCTACCTCTCCAATTTGGATTTTAAAATCTTCCTTGGGCTCCTCCAAGAATACTCTTTGGGCATGAGATCAATTTATATTTCCTTCTGTGGTCTCAGGTATGAGTATAGAGTCCATGTTGTCATCTGTATTTGGTTGTTCTTCATCACTGTAATAATCTCGGGTTGATTTTCTTGCTTTCCTCTTCTCAGCTTCCTTATTTCCCATTGTGATTTCCTGTTTCCTGATTTCTCAAGCTGTGAGCTAAGGGCATGGTTGTTAAATTCATGTGCTGTATCCTCTGGATGTGTGGACTGATGACAAGCCCAGGATTCTCAATGTTTCTCCTGAGTTACCCTGAGGCCCACAGAGTAATATGTGTGGGAGGGGTATTCTGGCCTCTTCAGATTTTTGCCTCTATGCCCCTAGGCTGTAGCTTAGGCAGGCTTAGGAGCTGGGAGCCAGGTGATGTCTGCAGATTCCCCTAGGAATGCTAAGGTCCACCTGGGATAGTGTTGTTAGCACATGCTGGCTTCACCACCCTGGGCTTTGAGAGCTCCTGCTGGTCAGGTGTGGTGGAGCTTGTTTAGTCCCCTCCCATCCTTCACTTCAGACTCCTTGCTGTCTCAGTTACACCCTTGCTTAATGACTCCTAAGCCTGAGGGTATTTCCACTATTCTAAGATTTTACTGTACTAGGAACTTTTATCTCTGGATTTTCTGGGTCAGGGAGAGAGGATGGGAGCAGCTTGGGCTTACTTTGAAATCTTGTTTTCTGGAAATTCAGGTAGATACATATTTTTTTTTAAATTTCAATGATGTGGGTTGATAGCCCCAGGAGAAGCTGCTGTCACTGCTGAAAGCTCTGTACCTTCTCTTATCCAGCTCAGTCTGATTCTCTATCCTATGGTAAGAGGGCTGTGAATCACCCATACGGTGAGTAAATATGCTGACTGGGGGTCCTTTTCACTCTGCTGTAGTCTGCTTGCTGGTCTGCACTGGTGTTGTGCCAGCATTTTCCATGCTCCCCTTCACCAGACCTAGGAGGACACTTTCCTAGGTTGGGAATCTGCTATGTTCCTCTTCTTGGTGGATTCTATTACTCTAAAATCCATTCAGATTCACTCTTTAGAGTTTAGTGACTGATTCACATATGGAGCTTAGAAAAGTTACTGCTTCCTTTTTGCCATCTTGGCTCCACCCCCCTAGAAATGTCAAAGGAAGATCATTTAAGAATCACTGGATATCATTAAAAACATCATCATCATCATCATCATCATCATCATCATCAATAACAATAACAACAAAAGACTCACAATTCTAGCAAGTGTCAGAAGTCAAATTTGAATTCAGGTCTTCTTGACTACAGCCAGGTCTAGTGTTCTATCCACTGAATAATCTAGATTTTAGTAATAACAAAGAAAATGATTTCAGAAAATCCTTGGTCATTTGAATTAAGGAAGAAAAAGGAGGATAATATATTCAAAGAAAAAAGCAATAAAACAAGGGAAGGAGGGAAGGAATGAAGGAAAGAAAGAAGGAAAGAAGGATGACTGAAAGACTTAAGAACTCTGATCAATTCAATAATTAATCATGGTTCTAGAAGAACTATGATGATGGTACATACCTCCTGATAGAGTCAATGGAATGTAATTTGGAAAAGCATGTTTTTTTTCAGAAATTTTTTTATTTATTGTTAGTTTTCAACATTCATTTCCACAAGATTTTGAATTCAAAATTTTCCCCCTATCTCTTCCCTACGCCCAACCCCCACCCCAAGGTATGTTTTTTTTTTTAAGTTTACTTGCTAGAAGGTTTATTTCTTTTTTGTTTCTCTTGGTTTCTTAGAGTATTGGATTAGAGTAGGTTTAACCATAGTGACAACAAAGGGACACTGAAACACACCACATGTACATGTACACACATTGTATAGACATATATAATGTACTACATTTTATGCACATTACTTATGTGTTATGTATACACAATATGTAAATGTATCTATATCCATATACACATATATTTACATGAGCACAGGAGAAGAGAGAAACAGCATAAAGTAGAATAGCTTTGAAAATATCTCATTGAATATATACATATTTTTAAAGCAAGTAGTGGAGATTTGTGCTTTCATATAAAATCCTTTTTTGGGTGTTTTAGGTTTACATTGAAATGCTGTTTTACATTTAAGTTTGGAATAATTTTAAACATTAAAATATAGAAAATATAAACTAGGATAGCATTACTGTATACATGTGTGTGTGGAGTGTTTATATACCTTTCATAAACAGAAATATTATATTCATATCTTAGAAAAGACTGATGTAATAAAATATTCATACATCTATGGATGAATGGATGAAGTTATATATGGTAAAAATGAAGAGGAGGAAAAAGAGAGTTTGGCATACATATTTGGGGCTATGTATCAATTTTACTAATGTTTCACTTGTATTAAAATGATTATCAAAGGTAAAACAAGTACAGGATTTGTAAATACCTGTCCATGATTAAAAATTCAAAAGTACATTTTGAAATGAAGATACCTGCTCTAACATAATTCAGTGAATCTGAGCATTCTAAAAAACCTTTTATGTACTTCCTGGAAAGAGTCTTTTCATACAGATATTCCTAATATTTTATTCATGATAAATACCTTATCTAGCCTTATGTTAACATAATTGGCTTTAAGCTGCTATGTCTTTTCCAACTTTGAGTGGTTTGGACTTTTAATATTACAGTCAGTTAGTTGACTCACATTTATAAAGTACTTTCCTATGCTACAGGCACTGTGTCATTCTCTGTGACTACAAAGGAAGGTAAAAGTCCCTGCTCTCAAGAAGTTTACAATCAACTGACCACCTATAAGGTTTCACCAAAAATGTTGTGTTCTTTTCAGTTAATTATTGGCATTGATCTCGTCTAAATATGCTTACTCTTGTGATAATACTTAAAGGATCATAAGAAGAAGGGGTTAAAAAATAATTCTCCAAATCTCTATGTTTTTTCAGACTGATGATGTCTGCCCTTCCCTGAGATATCAATTTAAGGTTCATTTAATGGTTGTGCTGATTTTGAATTCAACAAGGGTCACTCATATTTATTTGTCCCAAAAGGTTGTGGAAATACAGATAATACAGGAACATGGGATTTGATGGAACAAAACATATGGAAAATTTCTGGTTAATATAGATGGGTTTTAATGTGCTTGTTACATTGTTTAAATACTTAAAAATAGCCACGTATGATGAAATCAATATGAAACATCATGAACAGATTTTTCTGAAGAGGAAATCATTACTTTTTGATAGCTCAAATAAATTTTTTATGAACCATGATGGCACATATGTTTGTAATAACAGCATGAATTACTGCATCCTTACCACCAAACTGTGGGCTACACTTTTCATAGATAACTCAGTGTATGACACCTGTCAGAACTGGAGGTATTTAAGAGAAATAACATTTTAAATCTCTTGAAGTTTGGACAGGGATTAATAATTAAAAGGGGAGTCTGAACAGTATTTCTAAAGGCTTTTTTTCGTTGTTGTTGAAAACAAATTACAGTTTTCATTTTTTCAGTGTCTTACCAAGGGCTTTTATAACAGATATTTGCAAATGACAGATTTTTATTTTAAAAAATAACCTTCAGTTAATATTGTCGATCATATTTTTTAAGTTCACAAATGGAAAGATACATTGAACATTTTGCTTTATTAGCATCAGCCAAGATAGTAAACTAGTCTTAGTATTTCATCTGTGATCAGCTGGTGTCTAGGAAACGATAGAATTAAGAAAGATTTTATATACACTGCAATTTATAGCCAGGTATTTGAATATTTAAGACTGAGAAATGCAAAAGTGTGACTTTGTTTTCTCTATATTTTTAAAATATCTATGAATAGGGGATATTTTAACTCAATATTTTAAAGAGAAAATATGGGCAAAAATGGAGAAGTAATAAAAACTGCATACCAAGTTGTTGATTAAATGAGTTATCTGTATTGCAAAGTTCTGAACACCATTTGCAAAACATTCAAACTTTTTCTTTGCTTCCATATTTCCATTTATTTAAATAGCAATTGAACATTGTATAATGTGACTTTCCTTACTCCAGGTCTTCATCCTAGCACTACCATTACTACTACTACTACTACTACTACTACTACTACTACTACTACTACTACTACTACTGCTGCTGCTGCTGCTGCTGCTGCTGCTACTGCTGCTGCTGCTGCTGCTGCTGTTGCTGCTATGAATGCTACGACTGCTACTACTACTATTACTACCACAACATCTACCAGTACCACTACCATTACTACTACCACTGCTACTCCTACTACCTAGCTAGTCAGCTACCATTTATACAACTTCAAAGTCTTTAAAATCCTTTATGCATCTCAATTCATTTAAAGATGATGATAATAGCCAACATAGTACTTACTACGTGCCTAGCACTGCATTGTGTTTTACAATTGTTATTTTGTTTGGTCCTCAAAACAACCATAGTAGGAAGCTGCTGTTATTATCCTGATTTTTTTCAAATGAAAAATCCAAAGCAAACAAAGCTTGCCCAGGGTCAAACAACTGGTAAGTGAGGCCTTATTTGAAATCAGAATTTCCTGATGCCAGGTGCAACACTCTACCCACTGTACCAGCTAGCTGACATTTGATCCTCCTTACAACTCTATGAAGTAGGTCCTGCTATAATCCGTATTTATACATGGATAAACTGAGGCAAACAGAGAAGTTAAGTAATTTTGCCAGTATCACAGAGACAATAAATTTTTAGGAGTGATTCAAATTCAGATCTTGCTGACTCCAAGTACCATGTTCTATCTTCTATGTCACAGCAATAGATTTTTAAATATTGTTAATAAAAATAATATCTCTGCAAAATATTGCTTTATTACTTCACTGGGCTGCAGAGGTGATAACAGTGTTACTAAGTTCATGCTATCAGTGGACAAATTCATACGAAGCCTGCCAAAGCTGGATAGGGCTTGTGTGTGTGTGTGTGTGTGTGTGTATATATATATATTCATTCATTCATTCATTTAGCTATTTATTTGTTTGTTCATTTATTCATTTATATATTTATTTACTTTTATATTTGAGAGCCAACCTGGGTCAGTGTGGAGGAGTTTGTTACCAAGTAGTCTCAAGGTGGATGACGTGTTTTGTTTTTTTTTTTAATCATAGCACCTGTTGAAAAAGACTCTCTACCAAGGTGTATAAAAGGTAAAATATTTATTCATGCAAAAACCTCCACATTGCTGAGAAATCAGACTCTAGACAGCAGTTCTCAATCTGTGGGTTATGTTCAATTTGTAACAATAAAAATACTTTCTGCATATCAGATATTTACATTAAAATTTATAACAGTTATCAAGTAGCAACAAAACTAATTTTATGGTTAGTAGTCACCACAACATGAGGAACTATGTTAAAGGGTCACAGCATTAGGAAGGTTGAGAACCACTGTTCTAGAAGTATATTACTGAAAATTTAAATATTTTTATGGAAACTAACAAAACAATAAAGCTTAAAATAATAAACTATTATTGGCACATTTTACTTTGCACAAATAAGGCAAAACTTTGGACACCTTAGGAAAAGGGAATAGCAGCGAAGAATACTTTAGAATCTTTATGACTTGGAAAAAAATGTACATTCTAAACTCTGGAGATGAGAGGGGAAGATACACTATCATTCCTACTACTACTACTACTACTACTACTACTACTACTACCACCACTACTACTACTACTACTACTACTACTGCTACTACTACTACTACTACTACTACTACTACTACTACTACTGCTACTACTACGCCTATTACTACTGGTACTACTACTAGTATTACCACAACCACTACCACTACCACTACCACTACCACTACTACTCCTACTACCTAGCTAGTTGGCTAGCATTTATACAACTTCCAAGTCTTCAAAATTCTTTATGCATCTTAATTTATTTAAAGATGATGAGAAGAGCTAAAATGGTACTATGAATACCATTTACAAAATGGTCTATGGCTTGGTCTATGGCTGGAGTGATACGGTTTTCAAGCCTGAAGTACAAAGAATGGGATTATTTATTCAGGTTAAAGATGTCCTGCTGCTGTCACTACCAGGCCATGTCAGACACTCCATCATTCTGCTGGTATTTCTATATAGTACACCCAAGATATTCCACATAAAAGGTATTCATTCAGTTTGGAAGCACTATGTCTCGTTCTGAATCATCTGTTTGGCTTCTCATCTCTGAGTCACACAGAGGGAAGTAGAGGTAGATGCCAATCAAATTTGAGAATGGATCTTAGATATCATTGGATTAAGGAACTCTGAAATGAAGGAATCTTTACCAGTTTAGTTCAGCAGATTTATTGCATTTGTCTCCTTTGACAGTGGTCTAGAGAACTGAGAAAAATTCAATGACTTGACCACATCTACTGAGCTAGCAAATGGTATTAGTAGGTATTGAGACTGCTTGGCTTTGAACTCATCTATCAATACGCTAAACTATACAGCATCTCCAAACTCATCTATAATACAAGTTAAACTTAAGAGACATAAGTGATAGACATTTGATTGAAGAGTATGTGTTGTTATACCATACCAGCATTCATAAAAATGCAGTACATGGTTCTTGAACTGAAGCTATTGCTAGAGATGCCTATATAAATCCATCATTATACCTGTGATTAGTAGTGAACAAAAGCAGGATGATTTTAGGTCATGCTGACACACCTACAGTGATACAGTAAAGATACTATGAGGGCTTTAAACCTTTTTTTAGGTTTAATATCTCACAGTCTTTTGGTATAACTATATCATTATGTAATGATTTTTACCCACAAAAAAACAGTAAAGGCCAAATGGCTCAAAATCTGCCATAATTTCAGTATGTCCATGGTAGGTGATAAGTGTACTGTGTCTCATATATGACTTGTACTTTTGTAGTTGAAAATAATTTTCATTTCTTAATGTTTGTTTACCTTTCCCCCTAAATTTGATTTGTTTTTTGGACTACGAGTTTTAGCATTGATATTATATAAGGATAAAGAGTTTATTGATAAAGACAATGATGATATTTTATAAATCTGCTCCATAATTGAACTGAGATTTGGTAATATCCTAGATAACTTGTATTATCAAGCCAAGCAATTCAGGATCTATAGTATATACTTTGGGGTATGTTAGTTTTACTGTAAACATTCATTAAATTGATTGTATATTTGCTGTAATACTTGATAATAGGAAGAGAGTCATAGTTAAACTATTCATTCTTACAAAAAATGCTTAAAACATACAGCTACCATCTGACAATTTTAAAAATGCTTCATTTCATCATAGGCCATGTACCTCAATATCCAAACTGATTTACACCTTTTGTTTTCTCGTTTCTTTACTATTTATCCATTTTTTTGGAGCTTTCAAGGTGATTTGACTCAGTTTTTATTCTGGCAGTGAATCAAATTTTACTTTACTTTTCTTTCCTCCTTCACTAATTCTCACTCATACTAAATTTTGGGCCCAACAATAAAGCATGACTTTGTAAGTATTGCACAAAATATAAAAATATGTGCACTTTTATCCTGAAATGCTTTGATAACTGATCTCGAAATAAATTCTTAATTGCTTCATTTCACCTTGGAGACATAGCTCCATTTTAAAACATTTTTAAGTATATGGAACAAAACAAGCATTTCAATAACATAATATAATAAAAAGTATTACTGTACAGAAAACGAAATCTATTATGTACACCTTGTTTTTCCTCTTAAATATGCAGTAAAGTTGTTATGTAAATATCTTTTTTTTTCTCCTTCCCCTATCCCACCCTAGAGATTCCTACCATTACACACAAGTGTGTGTGTGTATATAAAATTATTCTGGGCATTATTCTATTCATCAGTTTTTTTTCTAGATTCAGGTACCATCTTTCTTCATATGTCCTTTATAGAATAGTCCAAGTGACTTATTCATTCTAAGTCATTCATAAAACAATATAGCTGTTATTGTGTACAACATTCCCTTGGTTCTTCTCATTTCATTCTTGGTTATTTTGTATAAGTCTTTCCATATTTTTTCTAACATCATTGAGTTCATCATTTCTTCTTTTCTTTTTTTTAGTTCATCATTTCTTATAGCACAGATACGCTCACTACTGAATGCAAGCTTTAGGTTGTTAATGAAGATAGAGGACAGGTGATGCAATAGAAAATATATGTACCAAAAGATATCAGAACTGGCCCCAGCTTCATTTCTTACTACCTCTGTGATTTCAGTCAAGTCAATTAATTTCCTTACATTTTGGTTTCCTCAGATGTAAAAGAAACAAACCAACAAATATATGAGTGCTTGCTATTTATTGAGTACACTGCCTAGACCTACTGGGAAAAAATGGATAAGGTACTAGAAATATTTAGCCTAGAAAAGTAAATGCTTAGGGAGTAGATACAAGAATTAAAATAAGATGAACTATTAAGGGTTAAACATCTGAAAGTCTAGCCACTTGGGTTCCAGAAATGATTTTAAAGTAAGTTAGCTTCATTAATTATATTGACATAGCTAAATTCCAAGGATGCCTTTACTTCCTTTTGTATTCTTTTGCATAGCATTTTATCAGATTTCCTTGAACATAGTCAATATTTCATAAATATTTTTGAAGAAAAGAAAAAATACTAGCAATAAAATTGTCGTAAAATTGATATAAAATTTTCTGTATTGCATTAATTGTTTCTGTTTATACAATATTAATGCTTAAAACTTAAAGTCCAAAGTTTCACGTGGAATCTGTTTGTATTGCCCTCTGAATATCCTGATGTCTAATTTGATAGAGTTCTATCAGCAGGTAGTAATGATAGATTATTGAAATCCAGGAAGGCATTTGGATAATTGAAATGTGCAACTTGATTCACAATTGTCAGTTTTTCTTTTTTCCTTTTAAAAGATAAAAAGAAAAGTTCGATAAATGCTGAGTAAATTTCTCGCTCAATCATTTTGTTATAAAATCTTGATGAATGTGATAGAGATGTTTCACCATGAAAGACAATATTAGTTCTAAACTAGGCCAAATGAACAATATGCTTATTGAGAAATCAAAAGAAAATCCATGAATATTTTTTCTTTTTTTCTGTAATTTTCTATGTAGCTACCTGAAGCACATCATTTAAATAACATAGCGGAAGATTATGCTACAAGACTGAAAAAATAAAGAGTTTGATTACATGGAATTACTTTCCCTCAAATGCTGAAAACCAAAAAGTGTGATTAGACAGGATTTTTTCAAATTAAAGTTTATTTCAAACTTATGCTTCACCTCTAACTGAAGAATATCTACATTCTAGGAGGTTCATCATGTAGATTATTTCATTCAGTCACCCCCCCCTCCTTTTTTCACATTCAACTTGATTTTATTTAAACCAATCCTGAAAGACAATAGTCACAGAAAATAGAATAAATAGAACCCTAGGTCATTAGAAGAGTATACACAACTGATTCATACAAATCAGATCCTCACTTTGAAAAAGAATACTTAATCATTCAGAAGTATAGTCAAAACTTGAATGGTGATGGTACAACCTGAAACCTGTGTTTATTCTGTAGAATCAATATACTTATCTCTCAATCATTTTTTGCTCCTATATCATAAGGTCTCTGTAGAGAATTGCAAATGTAAGGAAATCACCATGTTTATTCATTATTGCAGTTTCAAATTTTATATTATTCAGGGAGACACTAGTTTAAAAACTTGCTATGCATATTTTTTATCTTGTTTTAAATATATGCACTCTGTTGGTGGCCCTATAAATTTACACAGGCTCTTTTGGGAGGAATCTTTTAATAAATTGTGAGTCACAAATCTGATAATTCATTGTCCTTATAATCCCAGCCTAGTAATATATCCTAAGGATATTATTAAAAAGGGAATACTGAATCAGAGGCACACACACATATCCTTAACGTCTGTTCTTCTAAGAGTAAAAACTTATTTCAGTCTAGAGCAATCAAGGAATTGTTGGGAAAAAGAACTTTGATGTAATATAATGATATTGTCCCATAAAAAACCAACAACTATTATATAGAGATGCCAAAGGCAAATGGAAAAGTCAATATATGAAAACTCCTTCAGGAAACTTTGATGTAATGAAGTGGTCACTCTTCTTGGAAAAGTCTGACACATGACCTTGATCTTATAGCTTCACATTTTTTTTTTCTGGCAAATTACAATGTAATATCTCCTTATCTCCTAATTCCTTGCTTCTGTGTTTAAGCATGTGTGATCTCCCCATTCTAAAACAAACAAAAACCCAAAGCAACAACAATCATAAAAAAAACCACAAAACACTTTGCATGCCTTCAAGTTATCATCCTGTTTCTATCCTCCCTTCCTTTATCAAGCACCAATTAAAAAGTTCTATACACTTGTTATCTCCAGTTGGGATTGTGAGGATTTTTTTTTCTTTTTTTAATGAAGGGATAGTGTTAATTCATAATTTGTCCATTTGTATTTTTCACTAATGATTATATATATATATATATTTATGTTTGTATGTGCATATGTATATACCTACATATGTATGCATATATGTATATGTATATACATTACATGAGCATATAGACATATACTTAGATGAATATGTATGTGTACACCAAGTTGTGTACAGAAGACGGTATGTATACATATATGCACATTACGTGAACACACATGTACACATATATATTCTATTCCTATATAAACATGGCTATGTAAACAAAAGCACAAAGAAAGAAATGTCTAGATCTTAGGGGAAAAGTAAATGTAAATAACAGAGTAAAATACCAATAACCTTAACTGCCCAGAAAAATAACTTTGTGTTTAAAATTCAGGGTATCCAAAGTACCACTCCAGAAAGAAAATTAATGGTGGGAAAGAATAAATTTTTTTTGCCATTTATCAACTAGTGTTACCAGGTCTGCAAAAAGGACTAAAGCACTGGTTAAGTTCACTTGTGACAGATTTATAAAACTCATACATGTTAGAGTTACTGTTGGGACTCAGCTGCTTGATATATTCATGCTAGGCATCAGAAGTGAAGAAACATTGGCTTTTATTTTAGGCCTGGATGTCAGTGAAGCAGTTTTCAGGTCTACAGAGGATCAGGAGAGAAGAAGGTAAAATATTCGTAAAGTGTAGAAGGCTCATGGCTATAAATCATACACACTTCAAGAAAAGAAAATGAAAGTGCTAAACATGACAATTACCAAATAGCATCATAAAGAATAATTTATTTACACTTTGAATTGACTCAGGCGTAATGGGAGGAAGTATTCCTAATTCTAGTGTCTGTGTAAAAGTGGAATAAAACAAACAAAATGTCAGATAGTTAGAGTTAATTCAAAGTAACATAGAGCCAGAATAAATATTTTTATATAACAAAAAGATGTAGCATTAAAAAAACAACTCCTTAATAAACAAATATATTATGGCTTTGAAAAAAATAGGAAATTGATGGGGAGAAACAATGACAATAAAATAATTTCACACGAAAGTTTAACCAATTTAAATTACTTGCCAAATTGAGGAACATGAAAGAAATTAAAAACAGACCAGTCAGTAAGATCTTTGTCTAATTGTTAAGTAGAGAGATGTGATTTAAAAAGGTAAACCTGGGGTGTAATAATGTTTGATAAATCTTAAAGAGCATTGTATTGAAAAATTATTAGCAATATTGCCAACCTAAAATTGCAAGTAACTGTGGGCATAAAATTGTATTAAATCAAATGAAGCTAAATAAAATAAGTTATAGATTTTATTTTAATGGACATTAAAGTGTGTTCATGAAAATAACAAACAATAAAAATGGGAGAGATATGCAAAGATCTTTTAAACAAACTTTTTTTCAACATCAAGGAAAGTAGAGTCAATGTATTTATACTCTACATTTACACAGAAGCACCCAATATATTTCTTGAGGAATTGAAAATGGAATTGTAAGAAAGGAAATTTATTTTGAAAAGGTTTTTAATAAAGGAAATAAAATTCTAAAGGCATCAGAGGGTCTATCCTTGATTTGTATGAAGGCAGGAAAGATAATAGGGCATGACTGAAAATACCTTATCATTGTCCCATTTTTCCTAACAAAAACAATCAATAAAATAACAAGAACTGGTAAAACATATACCCATATTTCAATATTTATGTATTTTAATCATAACAATCTATACAAGTGTCAAAACTGTCATTAGGAGGATTTTAGAAGGAACAAAACATCTTTCTTATTTTGATATTTTGTATAAATCCATGTCTTGGTTGGGTGGAGCCAAGATGGTGGAGTAAAAGCAGGGATTTGCTAGAACTTTCCCCTAAACCCCTACAAATACCTATGAAAAAAGGTGTTGAAACAAATTCTAGAGCTTAAGAATGCAAAAAGTAATGAAGTAAAACAAGTTTCCACCCCAAGACACTGGAAGTTTGACAGTAAGGGTGTATCACACCAGACTGGGAATGGAATGCAGTCCAGTGTGGGCTTCACTGACACAAACGTGAAGGAGCAGGCCTCAAGAAGTGAATCAGAGGCAACTATAATGGTTTCCAGACTTTTTGGTCCAGAAATCTCAAAAATAGTATGTAAGCTCAGAGTGAAAACCCTATTAGACCTGAGTGAGAGAGGAGCACAAACTGGACTCAGTCCTGGAGCAACAGAGTTGTTGGCAGAGATAGCAGCAGCAAGAGCAGTAGCATCTACTTCCAGATCAGCTGATATGATGGAGTTTTCAGTTCACTAGTGTAATAGTAATTAATTTGTTTGATCAGATGTTAAGTAGATCCTAGTAACCTAGTGTTAAGTATAGAACTCTGTCCATTGGTGAAAAGGTGTGAATTCCCCTGTGACTTGGAAGAATGCTATTGGCTGAGATACTCCCCTGAACCATGATGACCTGGGAGAAGGCCAGTTTTTATAAGCAGGAGAATGTCAGAGACAAGACAGATCTTGGATTTGGTTCCTGAGTGGCTGACTGAAGATATGAACGGGATGGGACTTTGTTTTTTGGTGGCTTGGCTGATCCTTGAGTTCCAGGCAAGAGAAGTC
>CM053600.1:101731610-101750843 GCA_028646575.1 Pseudocheirus occidentalis
TCTTCCCAATTTTTCCTCCACTTCTCTTATTTGTTTTTAAAAGTCCTTTTTCAGTTGATCTATAGCTTCTAGGCATTCTTCATGTGTCTTGGAACCATTTGGTATGGGAGTTCTGACCATGTTGTCTTCTTCCCGTTCTGTGCTTTGATCCTTTTTGTCCACAAAAAAATGATTCTAGAGTTTTATTGCTCTTCTTATTTTGCTTCCTTTTCCTCATGTTGGCCAGTCAATTAATTGGTTGGGTTTTTTAGCTTTGTGGAACTCTGCTTCCAGGGGGTAAAACTCCATTCCAAATTGCTGGGATTTTCCCAGCTTCAGGAGCTATTAGGGTGGTGTTGCATCCCCCACCAGCTTTGGCTTGCTGAAAGCACACCCCAGGACCACCACCAAAGACCCCAACCCGGATCCAGGCCACTCAACACAAGAACACTTGGCCCTCATCAATTGACTCTGCCCTCCTGCAGGGTTCACAGGCCAGGAGCTCTGAAGCAGTCCTCTGGGGACCATCACCAGTTACAGCAGTGCCTGTCCTTCCCCCCACTGCTTCCTTGCCCTTGGGGCAGATTGGCTGAACTGCTTTTCCTCCCCCAAATTTAGCTTGAAAGTTTCACTTTCACTGATCTTCTCTAACCCTGGCTTGCTAGATGTGAAGATTGCTCCACGGCTGTAGATCTTCTCTGAAGTAGACTCATGCTGCAGTTTGGGAGGCTTGGCTCCTCCAGATCACCCTGGGGCCTGGCCACAGTTTTGGTTTTTGGGCTGGGCTCGCCTTGGTTCCTGGCCCACCTCAATGAGCCCCTGCTGCCGAGCTGCCTTCAGCAAGATATTCATTCTATCTTTTTTTGTGGGTTTGAGAGACCTAAAATTTGTTTAGAGTCATAGTTTACGGGTATTCAGGGTGGCTGTGTGGGAGCTGTGGAACTTTGTTGCTTCTACGCCAATATCTTGGCTCTGCCCCACTATGTGCCATGTTATTGCTGAGAACAAGGTATATTCCTTTATAACCTCATTAAGTTTTTTCCAGAGGTCTACCACATCTATCTTTTCCAAAATTCTATTAACCCCCTTAACTTCTTTCTTGTTTATTTTTAGATTAGAGTTATCAGGTTCAGGGAGAGGGAAGGTTGAGGTCCCCTACAACTATAGTTTTGCTATCTATTTCTTCTTCTAACTACCTTAACTTCTCCTATAGGAGCATGTATGGTGCATGTATGTTTGCTTTTGCTGAGATTAGAATTGCTACCCCTGCTGTTTTTTTTTTACTTCAGCTGAAGCATAATATATTGTACTCCAGACTTTTTTTTCCTTTATTATTCATTTATTTCCATTTTTCAAATGTGTTTCTTTTAAGCAACATATTGTAGGCTTACAATTACAATTAATAGAGTTTTATTCCATTCAGTTCTTTGCCTCCATTTTCTGGGAAAGTTCATCCCATTCACATTCACAGTTATGATCATTATCTGTGTCTTTATTTCCATATTATTCACCCCAACATTTATGCTTTTATTTCTCCCTTTTCTGTTCCCCTCCTCAAAAGTGTTTTTTTCTTTTACCATGACCTTCTTCAATCTTTCCTTCTTTCTTTTAGTCCCCCCTCCTTTTTCTTCCCTGTTTGCCTTCCTACTGCCTGTAGGGTAAGTTAGATTCCTCCACTTAACTGATTATGTTATTCCCTCCTTGAACCAAAACTGATGAGAGTAAAGCTCAAACAATGCTCATCTCCCTCCATTTTTACGCTCTAGTATAAAATTTTTTTTATCACCACATCAGTTAAATTTAGCCTCTATCTATGTATATTCCTCTTAAGTGTCATAATAAATATGCAGTTCTCAAGATTATCGAGTACCATTCTCCTTGATAGGAATGTAAATAGATTGCTCCTAATAAATAACAATATTTTTTTCCTGTTTACCTTTTTATGTCTCTCTTGAGTCTTGAATTTGAGTCTTTTATTTGAAGATGAACTTTTCCATTGAGCTCTACTGTTTTAATCAAGAAGGTGTGGGAGTCCCTTATTTCATTGAATGTCTATCTCTTTGCCTGAAAAATTATGGTCAGTTTTACTGAATAGTTGATCGTTGGTTGTAGTCCAAACTCCTTTGCATTGTGATATATCATATTCCAATCCTTCTGATCTTTTATTGTAGAAGCTGTAAGGTTCTGTGTGATCCTGACTGTAGATCTGTGATATTTGAAATGTTTCTTTCTGGCTACTTGCAGTATTTTCTCCTTGACCTAATAATTCTGTACTTTGGCTACAGTACTCATTGGTGTTTTCAATTTGTCATCCCTTTCAGGACATGAACTGTAAATTCTTTTAATGACTGTTTTACCCTCTGGATTTAGGACCTCAGAGCAGTGTTCCTTGGTTTCTTGGAAGATACTATACAGGCTCTTTTTTAATCATGGCTTTCCAGTAGACCAATAATTCTTCAATTCTCTATTTTACAGGTCAGTTATGTGTCTAATGGGATATTTTATATTTTCTTCTATTTTTTCATGCTTTATATTTTGTTTGGTTGATACTTGATGCCTCATGGAGCCATACCTTATCTGCTTGTCCAATTCTAATTTTTAATGGATCGTTTTCTTCAGTTAGCTGTTGTACCACCTTTTCCATTTGGCCAGTTTTTCTTTTTAAGGATTTTATCCCTTCTACTTATATTTTATACTGCTACATTCATTTGGTTAATATTATTTTTTAAAGAGTTGTTCTCTTTAGTGATTTTTTTTTATTGTGTCAACTGTATTTTTAAAATAATTGTTCAATTTTTCTTCTGCTGCTCTAATTTGGCTTTTTAAATCCTTCTTGAGCTCTTCCAAGAATGCTTTTTGGCTTGAGACCAATTAATATTCCCTTCTGAGGCTTCAGATGTGGGTATCCTGTCAGTGCTGTCCTCTTCTAAAAGTGTATTCTGATCTTCCCTCTCTCCATAGTAGGATTATATGTTTTTTGCTTTTCCAACTTGTTTTCTGCACATTGTAATTGCCTGTTTCCTGGCTTTTAAAATGAATCTCAGTTTTTGGGGCACAAGGGACTCTAACTCACATTTTTTATTCTGAGTACTAGGGATCTGGTTACTGACTTTGTGTGTGGTGGCTTCTGGTTCTGTCCATTAGAAGCTATATAATGCTGTACCTCACCTGGTGTTGAACTGGAACTGGCTATTGTATGCTGAAACTCAGGTGAAGGCCAGGTCTTTCTGTGTTTCCCTGGCATTACATTGAAGCTTACAGTGTGAGGTGTTGGAGAGGGGTGGCAGGCTGCTTAGTGTCTCCATCTCCCCAGCCATGGGCTAGAGCTCACATAGACTAAGCTGCTGGTGGATGCTCGGCCTCACTGATTCCCCTTATTGGACAAAGGCATGCCAGGTGTCTTGGTGTTGGCACTTTCTGGCTCCACCCCACTGGAGTCCAAGATCTCTAGCTTGGCAGCTGAGGTGGGTCTTGCTGGGGAACCTGCCATCCTGCACTAGTTCCCTTCAGCCACAGCAAGAGGGACCCTTCCCTTCAATCCCCCTACCCTCCCTAGCTAAATGACTAGTGTATCCCTTCTGCTGGATCCTCTATTCCAGGATGTTTCCTGGAGCAATACTCTCTGGGTTTTTCAAAGTCAACAAGGGGCCAATGAGATCACTTATGATTTCTCTACCATCTTGCCTCCCAGAAGTTCAAGTAGATGACTTTTACACATTTAGTATGAGGGCTGATAGCCCCAAGAGTAGCTGCTCACTCTGCTGCAGGCCTTGTGCTTGTCTCTCACTTGCCAGTGTTCTTTTTCTTATTTTGTTCTCTTAGTTCCTTTAATAAAGGCTCTTTGGATAAAAATATGAATTCATTTAAACTCATGCCAAAGTTTCTGCAATCCTATCCCTTTTGTCTGCTCTTTAAGATGACAGTATTGCTAATAATCTTTCAGAATCATTTTCCATAATGTTTATATCATAAAAATAATGTGTTCTTGGTTAACATGGTTTTACTTGGCAAGGAATGATTTAGTTGCTAGTTGAGGCAATTTCTGAACTCCTTCAGTCTCTTTATTGTGGCAACTGATTTTACCAGTAAACTTTAATAGCAATTGTTCTAATACATGTCATAGACCTGTCCATATCTAATTTTCCATTTCCTAATGTCACTTCTGTTTGAATAGGCCAGATTAGAGCTCATAAGTTTGCATGGAGTCGTCTTCTTTTTATCTTTATGTTTAAGTTTTAAGTCATTTTTATCTTGTACTGCATTGATGCTCTGCAGACAGACAGCTAATTCAGAAATGATTTTGATGTAAATAAACAATCATTTATCTATTTAGTCACATTCACTTCAATAACTTCATACATTGGAAAAATATTGGCTCATACCTAAGTAAATGAGACAGTGTTTGTAGTGATGATGGGGAGCATGTCTAAGAGTGAGGAAGACATTGATTCAAGTCCAACTTCTGACCCATATGGGCTGCTTGACTCCAGGTAAATCACATAGCCTGTAACTGCTCCTAGGAAGTAATCTACAAATATAAATTACAGGAAAAAATTCTCAAATGCATTTGTTAATGGAGTTTCTTCATTGAGAATTCCTCTTCATAAATGAAATAACATATCTTGCCCAGAATTTAAAACAACAGAAAACAAAACAAAACACCTACAGAGAGGTTTAATGGGAAATGTTTCCATTGTAAAACTGAAATGTCTTTTTGTAGTATTTTCCCAAGATTGTTCTCTACCAAACCCCCTAAATTATTCTAGAAAACATTCAGTAGTGATGATATAGGACTGCATTTCGTTGTTGTTTTCTCCATCATTCTTAAAGAGGACCATGACAGTAGGGAGGAGATAATGTGACTTGCAAGTGAATTGGATTTAAGTGGAGGAGGACTGTGCAAAGTCATGAGCCTTATTGTTTCCTCCAGAGTCATCTAGGTCTGGTGACAAAGTATAAATTAGATTGCCTAGACAAGGCCCAGGATGCAGTGGAAGGTCTTGGCCTTTTTAAGCTAAGGTCTTTCCCTACTCTGAGTTTTTCTGAGACAACAACCATTCAGTGATTATGGTTAGGTAAAAATGAGGCAAAGAATAGCCTTTTTACTTAGCCAAAAAAAAAGAAATAAAATCACTCTGAGAGGGAAGTCCCTCAGGGTTTCAGGCCAAAACAGAAACAATTGCTGTTTATACTCATTCTGAAGTATCAGGGACTAAATGATGGCCATGTGAGGCTAGGGTTGGGACATATTGTTAGCTAATCTTGAGCCCTTCCACCTTTAGCTTTATTTCAACTTACCACTGACTTCCCATAGCTCTGTAACTCTTAAGACTTATTTTCTGAAAAACAGTTTAAATTTATACAACAAAAATGACAGTGAATTTTTATCTACTAAGAGAAAAATACTATAAAATAACAATAAAAAACATCTAAAGCTAAATAAGTTGCCTTTGGAAGGTGGGCTTTTTTATATGGGGTTTGATATTAACAAAACAAAACAAAACAACTATAAGTCTTCAAAATCCAAAGAAGTTCTTCACATGAACCTTTAAAATCATTTTAAACTTTACCGTATAAAAATTTCTCTGCTATCCTATTCTGATTACCATTATTTATCAGACACAATTGCTCAGATGTTTTGTCACCTAAAGACAAATATGAAGAAGATAAAACATAAACCCTGACTTATTTTTCAGAATAAGGTTCTGTGTGTATAAGGTTTTCTTTATATTTTTCTCCCTTTAGATAATATTTTTCATGGGTAAACAATGTTCACTTATGCATTTTAAATGTTTTATCACTAATCTAATGGGAATATCCTATAATTAGAAAATATTGGAAACTAACTGCTTATACTTTTTTCTATTTTCCACGTGAATAATGCATTGTGTTATAATTCAAGAAGGGTAGGATTGATTACTCTCATTTTGAAAGTTATTTCACAAGTTATGTTGCTAATGTATTTGTGCTTAATCATACTGTGCTTTCCTATCCATTAATAGACCCATGTGAACTACTTGAGTCATGTGGAAACCTGAGTCACATGAGTCTGTGGTGGGAGGAAGTTGATGAATGACTGGAGCAGGAAGGTTGGAGGAGAGGTGAGAGGAAGTTGGTGAGAGCAGTTAAAGCTGAGAGAGAGGGGAAATAGGAGGGAAGCTATGAGTGTTCATTTGTGGTAAGGCCTGGGACCCCTTAATTTTGGGGAGACAGTGACATATGCTACGTAGTGAGATATTCTTACTCTGACCTAGGGTTGGATGGTGTGGTATTTTCTGCTACACTTTAAGGATGTGTTGTGGTAGGGAAGACCCTAGACTGGGATTCCCTGATTGTGTAAACAAGTATTTTTGGGAATGCAACATACTATTACCATATGACATACTGAGTGTTATGATGGATAGACACAGAGAGAGAGAGAGAGAGAGAGAGAGAGAGAGAGAGATATGTTTCACTTAAAGATGTTGCTATGAATGTTATGCTTTACTTTATTGAACAATATTTAGTTCTGAATAGAGAGTTCATTATACTATGAGATTAGACCCTTAAAATTATTCACAGCAACAGTCCTCAGGAGAGCTGCTCATGATTGGTGTCATGGTATGACAAAAAGAGGCAGTAAGATTGACCTCCATCATTGCATTATGTGGCTCAATAATATCTATTATTACATTAGATTTTGGGGCTGCTATGTTGTATTGTTTACTCATTGTAGTTCACTAAGCCCCCAGACTTCCAGTGAATTGTTTTCCTTATCCTTGGTATCTTTAGCCTTTGATCCTGATTTTTGAACCCAAGTATAAAATGTTATCCCAATTTGTCTGGTAGGTGTTAATAAAGCAATCTCAAAAATTATCCTTTTTTGATGAACTGGTGATTAGTCTTTTCAACCTGGTCATCTCCTTTCAGGTGACAGACATAAAGTAGATCACCAGATAGATACATACTCAAAACTATTCTAACTTGGCAGAAATTATAAAATCTTGTATTCTACTGTAATAGATTTTGAGGAGTTCTACATCATGAGTTATTGAAGTTGGATTTTACAAGAGGTGTAAAATAAAATAGTTGTTTATTTACATTCATGTAATCTTTAATACTATAAATTTCAGAGCAGCTCCTGATCTACAAGTTTCTGATACAAATAAATCATATCTGATCAAGGTAAAATATACGAGATATTAAAACATATGCAGATACATATATCTATATCTATATGGATATGTATTTATATAGGTATATATGTATATAAGTCTAATCTTGTGTGTATATGTGGGTATATTTATGCATATGGACAAAATACTTATGTATATGCCCATTTGACATATGATCCTATATGTATATGTTTATACTTACATATATTTTAGTACATTCCATATTTTATATGATATGTTACAATCAGTCAACAACAAAATAGGTAATTCTGCCAGGTTAAGGGCTATAAAAAAAGTAAAAATGAAATAGTCTTTACCATCAAGGTACTGGTATTGCATCAACACAAACAAATCGTCCACACATATCTATATATTATAAAAAGGCAAGTTGAATTATTTAGATGGAGGGCATCAAAAAAGTATTCATATAAAACATAATATTTGAGTTCAGTATTTTATGAAGTAAGGGATGTAAATTCTAGTCATGATGGATAGATGGAGGAAAGGTGCAGAAACAGAAGAGAGGATATGGTGAGAGAGGAATAAGAACTAAGCTCATTAAGTATTTTGAGGTAAGGTAGTAAAGGGCTTTAAAAGCAAAATACATCAGCTTATATTTGAATCTGCAGGTAATAGGGAGGAATTTCTGACTTCACAGGGGACAGATATGATCAGACTAGCACTTTACAAAAATCACTTTGTCACTTATAAGTTAAATGGATTGGAGAGGAAATAAATAAACTTTAGGCAGGGGAACAGGTAGAAGTTTATTGTTATAATTTAAAGGAGAGATGATAATAGCTTGAACTAGGAAGGTAACCATGTGAGTAAAAGAGAAGTGGATAGATTGGGATCATTAAGCACTCCCTCACAGCAGAAGGCCAAAAGATATCATATTAGAAAACAATTAGATTAGAAAACAATTGTTTACATGAGAGGTCCATTGCATCAGATAATGGAACCCTGCTTTCTGAGATATGAGGAGATATTGGCAAGAGATGATGTTGTAAAGAAGGATTGTGGTCTGTGGAAATGCAAGTAAAATAATGAAGTCCCAAATGAAAAAAACAAAAACAGAAATTTGTACACTAGAGAATTGGAGTTCCAGAGTAAGGCACGGGAAGGATTCTAGCAAAACCCTTCAGACAGTCTAAGATCACTGCGATTTCATATCCATTGGGCATAATCTAGTCCATGTCAATAGGCTAAAGTCAAATTACCAGTTGAAGATTTAAAAGCAAAAGGAAGTCAACAGGACTGAGGTAAAAATCCACAGTGGGTCACCAGGAAACAGGGATAGATGACAGAAAGTATGGCAGAGGGTGGGGAACAGTTCCAGACATCCATTTTCAAACTGAATGGACAATAGCTTCTAGAATACAGAAGGGTCAGTTTTAAACAGGTCCAGCTTCCACCATTCAAGACTTTGTAATAAGGTGGAGTGTGGTGTGTCATAGAATGCCAATTGAAGAACTGAGGCTAGACATATGATTAAGGAAAGAAGGTTCTATGTCTAATTAAGAAATACTATTAAGAGGAAGCTAAATTGTTAAAACTCAGAAGAGAGTAACTGTCTGAAAAATATAAATTGGTCTCAATGATTCTGAGAGCACCTGGAAAAAAAAGAGATAAAAACTAAGATTAGAAATATATATATATTTGTGTATATAATATATATACATATATATATATTTGTGTGTGTACAAATACATATATACATATATAATCATAAGAGTAAAATCAAAAGAATACTTTAGAAATGAAGATGGAAATTGATACTCAAAGAGTGGACTCTTAAAATATACAAACAAGAAATAAGAACTAAATAATCCCATGTAAGAAAGAAATATTAAAACAAAGTGAAAAGATTTTTTTAAATGAAGAATCTATAAATCTTTTGGTATGAAAAAGAACAAACTATTAAACAGAGGTCAAGGTTGAAATATTAAAGAATCATTGCAGTGAGACTTTCAGAAGCCAAGATGATGGTGGAATAGGCAGTAAATTACTGTCACTTTCCCAAATTTACCTCCAAACAATCATAAAAGAGCACTCCAGAACAAATCCTGGAATAGCGGAGCTAATGGAAAGACAGGGTGGAACAGTCTTTTAGCCCAGGAGACTTGGAGGATTGGCAAGAAAGATTCATGTCATTTGGGTAAAAGATTCCCAGACAGGAAGCATCCCAGCAAGCCAGCATCATGCCCTAGCTTAGGAAACCAGTATGGTGGAACAAGAAAGCAACAACAACAGAATGCCCCATGTGTAGCCAAGGGAAGCAAAAGATTTCAGCTCCAAGAACCACCATGTGCCTCAGTGCAACGCAGGGCAGATAGGCATCTTCCAGTGGCCAGACCCTTAATTGTTTCAGTGTAACTCTAGAAAAAATACAGAAACAACTCATGTGGTCTCAGCACACAACACATACCACTAATAAGACCCCAACTCAGCATCAAGTAAACTGCCAGGCCCCTACAGCTTCCAGTAGCACAACCACCCCACATCTCACCCTCTCAATACGGCACCTGATATGAGGCGGGCCTCAGGGCAGCAGCAGTGCATTACCACTTAAACGGCCAAAGCCTTCAGCTACTGATACAACAAACCTCAGAGCACTCTGAGAGAAGAGATCAAAGTTAAAAGAAAGGGGATAAAAGCGAACAAAAAAAAAGAGATAAAAGAAATAAAAAAATTTACCATAGAAAGTTATGATAGTGATAGGGAAGACCAGTTAAAAAAGTAGTGATTCCTTAATAAGTGAGTTATGTAGTGATTAAAGATCCCAGTAAAGAAGAATAATAAGTTAAAAATGGGTAAGTTATGTGGGGACATAAAATGACAAGAAGTTGTAATATGATAGAACAAGTTTTGTTACTTTCTTTTTATTATAGAAATTGGACACTTATGGTCGATATTGAAATCAAACGTTTGACCATTTCTTATACTGGGAGCAGAGCCCAGGCCCATATGGTTTCAGCCCCAGGGCATCCAGGAAAAGTCATGGTTAGAGCTTTCAGGAGAGCAGATCACCTGCAGCTGTGATTTCCAGAATTACCAACCCATAGGAGCCAAGGATGAAGGCAAAAGGTCAGTGGAGCTTGGCTAAATTTGAAGGAGAAGGTCTAGCCCAATTGCCTCCCGAGCTGGAAGCAGACTAAAGTAGTGGCTCTGCAGCCACCTCCATGTGGCTTCTTCAGAAGCCCCTGGTCTGCAGATTGCAGGGGGACCAAGTGACCACTCAGAGCCTAAGCTGCCTGGATTGGAATCGCTGTCTTGGGTGGTGGCTCTGAGATGCGTTTTCAGTGAGCCAAAGCTTGTGGGGGCTGCAGAGACAGTGGCCTCCTAATAGCTCTGGCAGCTGTGAAAACCCCAGAGATTTGGGACAGAGCTCTCCCTCATGAAAGCAGAGTTCTATAGAACCCAAAAACCAAGTAATTTGGTTGGCAAAATGAGCAGCCAAAGGAAGCAAAGGAAGCCCAGCAATCCAACTTTAGATTCCTTTTTTGGGGACAAAAAGGATCAAAGCATGATAGGGGATGAAGAGGATGAGGATAGAAAAAAATAATATTAAACTGGGCAGTTAAGAGATCACTGGAAATTTTGGATAAAGCAGTTTCAATCAAATGATTAAATGGACTGGAGATAAGACTACAGATAAGAGGAGAGGAAAGAAAGTGATAACTCCAATTGTAGATGGCGTTAAGGAATTTAGTGACAAAAATAGAAGGGAAGTTCAACAAGTTACAGCATTCACTAAAACTGCAATGAGGGACATCTAGGTGGTGAAGTGAATAGAGCACCAGCCTGAAGTCAGAAGGACCTGAGATCTAATCTGGCTTCAGACACTTGACACACTAGCTGTGTGACCTTGGGGAAGTCACTTAACCCCAATTGTATTGTCTTTCCCATTTAATCCCCTCCCCAAAAAAACCTACAATGAACAAAGCATCAAATTTCATGATGAACTTGTGATTCAAGCAATATTGATGGAATTCTAATAAAGTTGTCTCCTGCCCCAATATTCCAACTTCTTTATAGGCCTGGCTTCACTGAACAACACGCTCACTATACCTACCTAACCCCCTCCGCCACTTTCTTCCCACCAATGTCCTAACTTCTTCATATATGCCTCACTGCTCACTGAAACAAGAGGTGTGCCTCTTGTGAACTCGTAGTTACACAGAAACAGCAGGTATGTCATGTGATGGGAACCCAGCTGCTGCCTAGTCACTGTCCCCAGACGCATTCCCACAGAAACACTTGTATTCAATCACAATCACATCATCCATCTAGCGTAAGACAGGACCACAATACCTAATTGTCTAACATGACCAGACAGGATCACAAGAGCTAACAAACTGGAGGGTAGCATGACCTGAATGTTTAACCACTGCACCATAGATGGGACCCCTCTTCCATTACCTAATCCCTTAACAAACTCCTCCTACTTTTTAATATTGATCATATTCCTCTATTCTATGTAAATTTATGTTATGCAATTGCATCTTTACTGTATAAAAATCCATCTTGCTTTCTCTGAAATTGTTGCTTCCTCTTGGACCTTAGCCTGCTTCATGAGAGGCATCAATCTCAATAAATGCCTATAGTTGGATTAGAGGTAGCCTGACTCTTAATTTTTTGAGTTGGTTCCACTGCAACACATCATGAAACCCCAACAGTTTTGGAGTGAGCAGAACCCCTCACTTCAACAGCTTTGGGCATCCCTGGGTTTAAACTGCAACAATATGTATGTGTATACACACACATATCTTAAGAAAAAAGACAGAAATGATAGATATCTAGAGAGAAAACTTGAATGAAAATAAGAAGGAATATAAATTTGTTTTGTTTTTTTCTTCCCTCAGATATGTGACCACAATAACTGACAATGTGTAAGGACAGAAAAACTTCACAAAAATTCTTAAAAGCAAAAATATTATCTATACCCTTTATGGACTATAACACAGCAAAAATTACATTCAACAATGGGCCTTTGAAACAGAGATTAAAAATAAATTTGGAAACTAAGTTAGGGGTGCGTTTTTATTACTAAAGGCTTACATAAATAAAAGATAGAAAGAACCAAACAATAAATTGGATGTACAACTAAAAGAAAAACTAGGTAAAGAATGAATTTAAAATTCCCATTTAAATACCACATTAGAAATCCTGAAAACCAAAGGCGAGATTAATAAATTGCATATTTATAAATCAATTATAAGTATGCCATATGTAAATATGTACTAAATATAAATATATAGTATATGTAAGTATACTATATATTATATATTTATATAATAGCTATATATTATAATGTTATATATTTATATAAATATATAAATAAATTTATATATAAATATATAACATATATATCACATATTATAAATTATATATATATTTCGTTAAATTTATAAATAAAATGAGAGTCTGGCATTATAAAAAAAAGCACTAAAATAGATTTAAAAATTGGTTGATTTGATTTAAAAAATAAAAAAATTACCAATCTCAATAATTAAAAATATGAATGCACGAGCAATGAAGATGAAATTAAAAAAACATATGAGATATTTTTCCCAATTATATTCCATGAACACTGACAACCTGGGTGAAATGGATAAGTATCTAAAAATATGTAAATTGCCAAGATTAATAGAAGAAAAATGAAATATTCAAATAATCCAATGTTAAAAAGGCATTTAATAATTTTCTTCATGACACAAATATGGTTTTGATATCTAAAGCAGGGAAAACAAAATAGAGAAAGTACATCATTGATCAATTTATCTAATATTGATGCCAAAATTAAATAAAACACTAGCAAAGAGACTATAGTAATACATCACAAAACTGTACACTCTGACCAAGCAGGATTCATTGAAGGAATGCAGGATTAGATCAGTTTTAGGGAAAGAATAAACTTAATTAGCCACATTAATTCAAAGAACAATAGGTTTCATGTGATTATATCAATAAATAAAAAAGATTTTTGACACAGTAATACTCATGCCTATTAAAAGCATTAGAAAATACAGGAATAAAATGATCTTCTCTTATAATGTTAAGTTGTATCTACTGCTAAATGATCAAGGAATAGAAATTGGGAGTTTTCTGAAGAAGAAATCAAAGCTAACAGTAGTTACATATTATTTAAAATGTTCTATATCACTAGCAAATAGTTCTCTATTTCTAATTATTTCTATAGACATAAAGACTACTTAGAGGTATCACATCATACCAATCAGATTGACTGATATAATAAAAAATGAAACTGACAAATACTAGAGGAAATAAAGAAAAATTAAGTATGCTAATGCATTTTGGGTACAGTCATGAACCAGTCCAACCATGCTGGAGAACAGTTTTTAACTCTGGTGAAAGGGATATAAAATTCTGCATACCCATTCATCCGATATTAGCCATACTGGATTAGTATCCTAAAGAGGTTAAAGAAAAAAATAAAACTACTAAAATGTACAAAAGCACCTATCACAGTTCTCTTTGTGGTGGTAAAGAGTTGGCATTGAGAAGATTCCTGTCAAATGAAAAGTCTCTGAACCAGTTGTGGTTTATGAATAGAATACTACTGTGTTTTAAGAAATTATGAGGGGGATGGCTTCAGAAAAAAAAACACAGAACACTTATATGAACTAATGCAAAATAAAACGAGGAGAACTAGGAGAATATTGTAGACAGTAACAGCAAAATGGTACAAATGGTGAACTGTGCAAAACTTAGCTATTTCGATCAATACCATGATCCAAGATGATTCCAAAGGACTAATGATGAAAAATTCTTTCAACCTCCAGAGAGAAAAGGGAAAAATTCTGGATTTAGATTGAATCACATTTCTAAAATTATGTTGCTTTCTTTCTCAAGAGTGACAAATTATTTAGAACATGAATTTGAATAAAAAAAGTATATTAAACTATTTTAAAATACAAATTAAGGGTCATAACATCTCAGCCCACAGTAGTAATTGAAGCAATAACCTTAAAAAGTACAAAATAAAGATAAAGTAGATCAATCAGATCAATGTTATGTATGGTGTGCTTGTATTAGTAGCTACTCTTCAATATAAAGTATAATTTATTCATATTTGATCAAATTGCATGTATATACACATATATGTGTATAAATTCCTTTATTAAATCTTGGAAAGTAGTTGTATAAAAGAGTATGTCAGAATACTTTTAAAACCTGCTTTTATTAAAATTTAAAAAACATGTATTTTTTAATATCTACTTTCAGAAAGCACAGAAAATCATATCATCCTTTTTCTAGTCTTGCCTAATCACACTTAATGCTTTAAAGAGGTTCCAGAGGGAAGTTGCTAAGCAACCATTCCATTATGCTAACTTCACTAGTTCTTGCAGTGGTGGTTGCTAGGAAACTTTTACTTTATTTGTTTCCATATGTTGGAACATGGTACCCACCTCCCCAATCTGCTTCTGCCCATCAACTCCCTGCTGCTCTGTATGAAACAAAGATTTCCCTGGGGTGCAGAATGTGCAGAAATGAACCTTTTTTATGCTGTTAATTAATTTCTTTGGAGAAAATGTGAAGACTTCTCTTAAATTCCCAAATCATGAGATTCACAGAACAGCCATGATAGGATTAAAAAAGATTCAAATCATTAGTTATGTTTCAAATATTGAACTCATAGTATTAGCTCTGAAGCAGATGACTCCTAGACAAATATATCCAGTATCACATTCTCTCCTGAGCTACAGTAATGCTTCAGTAATGGCTGTATGGGCATCTTAATGTGTGATATAAAAAAACTCATATTTTTCAAATAGATTAAACATAAGATAAGAATGTGCAGCAAACAAAGAAAAATCACAGAAGGATTAGACAGGGTCTTAGGAGAAGAGCCATGTCTCCAAGGTCAGTCTAGGGCCTTATAAAATTATTATTCATCTCCATTCTTTTTTATATATGGGCATACTTATTCTTTGTCTCATATAATGGGATTCAAAGGTCAAGGGTCATTAGGACATATATTTTACAATCGCAGAATTTGATATGTAACAGAATGGAATGATATGATATGATATGATATGATATGAACAGTATCCTGAATGCATGGATCCTCAAAGACAGGTGAGGATTGCATGTATCAGTCCAATGTTACCTTTCACAGAAGTTTGGAAACAATTTTCTTTCATGTTACAATTATGGCATTAAGATGTGGGCCTTATAAAATGATACTAGAGAAACCAACTAAGAGTATGAGTAGTTCATTTCTTTGGAAATTAAGTCAGAAAGTCCTTTACTATGTAAAAAAGCCAGAACAAATGCCATTTTAAGCTTTTTTCCCCCCAGAATACTGTAGGTGTAAACTTAAAAGGCAACTGGAGTTGGTACATAGAAGGTTTCATGACCCAATTAAATGTTACTTAATATACATCTGAGTAATATGAAAAGATTACTCATGCCACATTTGGAACTTTTAAAATAACTTAAAACATTACTCAAATCCAAGTTTAAATAAGAAAAAATGAAATGATGCCCAGAAACATATTTTCCCTACTTTGGAATGCTCTAGAAGTTTCTTCCTTTGTCAATTGAGTGATGATGGCACCAATAAATATAAAATAGCCATGAATACTCATTAAGGTTACCTCTGTTAGTTCACTCTACATGAAAAGATCTACCTATATAAAAAGAGCAATTCCACTTTTCTCACAATATTTTCATTTCTCTGAAAAATGTTGCTTTCAAGGTGTAACAGAAAACTTCTGGGAGCCAAGATGATTAAATAAGCAGTAAATTCTATCACTCTCTCTTATTGAACTCCATAGAACAACAACAGCAACAAAAATAATAGCAGCCCAGGGGGAAAAATCCTGGAATAGCAGAGTAAGCAGAAAGATGTGGTAGAGCAGTCTTTTAACCCGGGAAATGTTGAGCGTAAACAAAAAAGGTCTCTTTCATTTGGGTAAAAGGGGAAAACATTCCTTGACAGGAAGCATCACAGCAAGCTTGTGGCAGTTCTACTTCAGCAAACCATCAGGAGATCCTGAGCCACTGTGTGATGGAACAGGCAACTGCCAATACTAGCACCCCCCAGATGCTTTAGTGTAGCCAGGGGAATGGCAGACCCCAACTTATGGAACTACCACCTACATAGCCCCAAGAGGGCAGGTGTCTTCTAGAAGTCAAACGTTCAGGTACTTCAGTGTATGTCCCAGCAGGCAGACATCTTTCAACAATGTACGTCCATTTGCTTCATCATAGCCCTGGGGAATCAGGCATCCCCCAGCAAGAAGACCTCCATATGCTTAAGCAGAGGCCTGAGGAAATGCAGAAAAACTCCTCCTGGCCTCAGCACAAACCAGATACCACCACCGGGATTCCAACTCAGAATGCGGGAAGCTGCAAGACACCTACAGCCTGCAGCTGCCAATATCTGAGGCCCCAGCAAATAAAGTCAATGACCTGGCCCCTGACTCCCAGCACAAAAAACCTGAAACAATGCCATGTCCACTGTGCTCTAGCAGGAGAGCTCAACTTTGAAAGTCAAAAAATAGGCAATTATCACAAGCAAAAAGCAGAAACAAACATTTATCACTGACTTTTTTTTCTATGAGGACAGGGAAGATCAAAACAAAAACTGAGAAATGGGTAACATTGTCAATATATCTATATCCAAAACCTGAAAGGGAAATGTGAATTGGTGTCAAGCCCAAAAAGCCTTCTTGGAAAAACTTGAGAAAGATTTTAAAAGTCAAATCGGGGAAGTAGAAGAAAAAATTGAAAAAGAAGTGATAGTTATGCAAGAGAGAGTCAACAGCTTGGAAAAGGAAGGACACAAAATGAGAGTGGAAAACAGTTCTTTAAAAAATACAGTTGGCTAAATGTAAAAAAAAAAAGTCCACCCAAGAAAACAATTTAAAAAGTAAAATTAGTCAGTTCTAAATGGAGGCACAAAAACTCACTGAAGAGAAGACCTCCCTAAAATTGGATTCAGTCAAATGGAAAGGGAGGTATGAAAGCTAACTGAAGAAAATAAGTTGTTTAAAATTAGAATTAGGCAAGTGAAAGCTAATGACTATATGAGACATCAAGAATCAGTCAAACAAAAGTAAAAATAAAAAGAAAAAATAGAAGAAAATGAAAAATAGCTCATTGAAAAAACTACTGATCTGGAAAACAGATCCAGGAGAGATAATATAAAAATTATTGGTCTGGGGACGTAGGGGGGATTGAGCCAAGATGGCAGAGTAAAAGCAAGAACTTGTAGGATATCCCACCTCACCACCTCTAATTCCTGTAATATATGACTCTAAACAAATTTTAGAGCTACAGAACCCACAAAGTGACACAGAGAAACAAATATCCCACTGAAAGCAGTCTGGCAGCCTGACAGGAAGGGTCTATTGTGGCAAGCTGGGAGCCAAGCACATTCCCATGTGAGCTGCGTGGTCCCAGACCCTGGGCAGCCTCAAATAGCAGCAGCAACCAGATGGAGCAGACTTCAGGAGACTGAACACTGGCAGCTGTGGCAGTTTCCAGACTTTGCAACCCATTAAGACCAAAGAGAAAGTAAAAGGTCAGTGGGGAATTCTGTTGGAGCTGGGTGACAGAAAAGCATGGTGCAGCCCCTGCTCCTGGGGCAATAGGTGGCAGAGGCATATCAGCTGTAGCTGTTGCTGTGGAGGTGCCCCTGGATCTCTGACAATTATGAGAGACCAAGCAACCATTCAGAGGGTTATTGCTCTTGCTTTCACCTGCTTGGATCTGGATGGTAGCCTTCATTAATGGTCCTCGGGCATATGGCCAGTGTGTCAGAACTTGGGCTATCTGTAAAGAGGGTACCTTCCTCATAACTCTGATAACATTTACAAAAACCCCAGCAATTAGGGACAAAGCTCTCCTCTCTGAAAACACAGTTCTACCAAGGGAAAGGGCTCAAAAGTCAAATAATTGACTGGCAGGATAAGTAAGCAAAAGAAGCAAATCAGACCATGGAACCCTTTTGGGGGGACAAAAAGGACTGAATCATGGAAGTAGAAGAAGTTAATGAAGTCAAAACTCCTGCATCATAAGTTTCCAAGAAAAATATGAATTAGTTACAGGCCATGGAGGAGCTCAAGAAGGATTTTGAAAATCAAGTAAGACAAGTGGAGGAAAAAATGGGAAGAGAAATGAGAATGATGCAAGAAAAATCATAAATAGTACATCAACAGCTTGACTAAAGAAAATAACACCTTAAAATAGACTAACTCAAATAGCAAAAGAGGCATAAAAGTCAATGAAGAGAAGAATGCCTTAAAAAAGGATAATTCCTTCAAAATTAGATTGGAGCAAATTGAAGCTAATGAGTTTATGGGAAATCAAGGTACTATGAAACAGATCCAAAAAATGAAAAAAAAATAAGGCAATGTGAAATATCTCATTGGAAAAACCACTGACCTGGAAAATAGATCCAGGGGAGATAATTTAAAAATTATTGGATCACCTAAAAGCCATGACCAAAAACAGAACCTAGAAATCAGTCATCAAGAAACTCTCAAGGAAAATTGTCCTAATATTTTAGAACCAGAGGGCAAAATAGAAAATGAAAGAACTCACTAATCAGCTCCTGAAAAAGATCCCAACATGGAAACTCCTAGGAATATCATAGTCAAATTCCAGAGTTCCCATGTCACAGAGAGAATATTGCAAACAGCCAGGAAGAAACAATTTGAATATTATGGAAACACAATCAGGATAAGACAAGATCTAGCAGCTTCGGGGGCGGAGCCAAGATGGCGGCATAGAAGCAGCAAAGGAACACAGCTCCCACACAAACATGCTAAAAAGCTCATAAAATGGGACGCTAAACAGATTTTCAAGCTTCAAAACTCTCCACAAGACAGAAAGCACATCTGTTGCTACAGGCAGCACAGCAGGCAGGGCTCTTCACAGCAGTCTGGGAGCAGTGGCCACAACCCGGCAGGCTCAGGACCTGGGGCATTGGGCGCGGAACCGTGGCTATAGGAGAGCAGATTGGCTGCACTGGAGGCAGAGTTACCACACTTATCAGGCCAGAAGACAAAAAGGCTAAGAGAAAGGTCAGTGGATTTTGCTAACAGGGGAGGAGAAGAGCAGGTCC
>CM053600.1:101751343-101786698 GCA_028646575.1 Pseudocheirus occidentalis
AGCACCTGAGAATAACCAGAGAGTAAATGGTGGGAGTAGTCCAATGTTGCAACTCAGAAGGTCAAGAAAGGTAACAGGAAAAGGGCCAAGGGACTTGAAATAAAAGAAGAGAGTAGGCAAGAATCAATGTGGTTCAATAAGGTTTCAGCATGTGAAAAGAATGAGTTTGTTGTTGGGGAAGGAGTGATGGCTTGGGGAAAAATTGAGTGATGGAGGTATTAAAGGTCATGATAAGGATAAAATACAATTTGGAGTTCATAGCAGAGAGAACAGAATAATGATAACAGGACTGTGATGTGATTTTAAAAATTTAGAATTCATGCACATAGAATTGATACATTTGTGGGTGATAACAATATCAAGGTTATCATCATCTCTTTGTGTTACAGAGAGAGGGGAGGTCATGGGAAATGATAAATTGAGAAACTAGGATCCTAAGGTGTTTATTGAAGTATTATTATGTATGTTGATGTCTCTAATATGAAGACAGAAAAGTCTTGGGGAAGAGAGGAAGATATTATGGGAATCTGAAGATCTTCCCTGACCCTAGGCCCTTTGATACGCTTCAGTGGCTCTGAGAACCTTCCCTGATTTGAAAGTATTCTCTGCTCCCTGATAGACTGAATGTGGTCACATGGAGCCTGTGGCAGGAGGCTTGTTCTTCAGGAATGCCTACGCCTTATTACTTTCTGAATGGGCATTGGTCAAGAGGGTGGTGACACTTCCTGATGCAGGAGAAGGCTATATATACCATGATGTGAGTTTTTACTTTGGGGCTTACTTTGTAAAGAGTGGTGTGATTTGGCCAGACAAGACTCCGGGAAGCTGTTGAGCCCCACCAGGCTTTGAAAACCTCAGATGTTGGTGCTTCCCTCCCTGGTAACTGACTAGGTATGGATATAATGTTCAGATGGTTGAAAGCCCGTGTGCTGATATGTTTCTCTGTCTGCATTACTTTTCCCCCTGAACTAGGTAAATGATATATGTTTGATTGATTAAAGCAAGATTATTAACCCATTTTGAGTTGCTTTCTTTAGTAAAGCAGATCTAAGAACCTGTGTTAGCAACCATGCTGTGTATGTTAGGGCAGCCTTGCTAATACAGAAGACTAAATCAGGCAATGAATTAATTGATAAAAAAGGAAAATTCACCAAAATTTGTTAGATAACATCTACCAGAATCTTGATTGAATGCTAAATATGTATTATTGAACATCAAAGTATGAGAAATTGTTGAATGATTAAGGATGGAGAGCCTGTAGTGGCATTGGGGAATAAGGAATATTATAACTACCCTAAATTGACTTGTGAGTCAAAGGAAATGAGTAAAAAAACAAACAGGACTAGAAATGGTGGCCAGGGAAGCTGTGTCATGAGGACAGAGCAATATCTCCACGAGAACCAAGAGATGAAAACAGTATGGGGGGGGGGGGGAGAAGCATAAGATGAAAGAAAATTTGTCATCTATGGAACAAGCATCCCAAAGAGCATGGTGACAAAGGCGGGTAGATGTAGTATGGTTTTTGAGTGGGTGAACAGAATGGACATAATAGTTCAAGGAAAGGGGAAGAATAGGTATGGATAATTACAGCTAGAGATTCAGAATTACTGGGATTGGGAGATTTTCATCACTGATGGTTGAGTTCAGGTATATTATCAACATATCCAGTGGTCTTACCTTAGCTTGAAGACCTCTTCTGGCTTTAGGTAGCAGTGTGTAGTTGAAAAATTGGAAATAGGTGAGAGGAGAGATACTTGTGCATGGGACAGACTCAGGTAATGTGATTGATGGAGATAGAGTTGCAGGATGGGGGGTGGTAGAATGGAGTTTCTCTTTTTTCCAGGTTGGCTCAGGAAACAACGGGCATATCTTTTTCCACATGGCAAATTGAAGATTGCATATGTCAGCTGTTTTCAATTTTCATTAAGGCAGTCCATTCAAGGTTCCAAGTATGTATGTACAAGTATAAGTGTAAGGGTCCAAGTATGTAAATGTAGTTAATGAACTCCCATGGCAATTTTTGTGCTCATACATCTAGTAGACTTCAGTACTCACAATGGAAGGTTCCAATATATATTCTGAGCGTATTTATGACTTTCTTGGGCAGAGACTCAAATCAATCTCACCTAAAGAACAAGAGAGAAAATTCTTGTATGATTCTAATAATACTCTTTTTTTATACTGAAAGGAATTGACTTTGAAAACATATAAAAGTTTAAAAAAAAGTTTTCTCTAGAAGAATCTGAAAACACAATTTATTTCTCTTCTATTTATTTATTTCATTATTTACCCTAGATAAAGTTGGAAAATAATGGTCTCTTACATCTATCTCCATGAGAACACTCACAAAATGAATACCTATGCTTCATGGAGAGATTATTTGTTATTTTTGCTGCTTTCCAGCATTTAAAAAGTGCTTATTCATTTTAAAGCTATATTTAACAAGTCCCTTTCATCTTTCCCTAATTGGGGAAGTACCTGAGTACTTGCTTATTTTAATTTAGTCTTTCCTTTCCCTATTCTAATCTTTCATTGAAATGAATGAAGTCTTGGACATATACCTGACAGACGAGGATCATACTCAGTCCTCCCATAACTTATCCGACTACCTTCAAATTCCCACCAAACACCTACCAGAAAGTTAAACATATCGTGGATTATCAAGAAACACTCATTCAATATGACAATGCTTCATATATATATATATATATATATATATATATATATATATATATATATATATATATATATGTATGTATAGTTTGGGAATTCATTCTGAGGAAAGATTAGTTACGTAAGTACTATCAAAGTATAAAGACTCAAATGTCAGTAGAGATTTTTTTACTCTTCTACAAAACATGCAACTACCTTTTGTTGTTGTTTAAGCTCCTTCTGTCAGCATGGAATAAAATCTTAATTAGGTCCTTAGGGATAACTACCAACTGTGGATAAAATAAGAATCTAACTAATAGAGGAAAATTGCATTTTGTGCAAAGGACATATTTTTAAAAGAAAGGTTGCATAAAGATGGCATAATGAATTACATAATTTTCTAGCTGAAATCCAACATTAAAAGGTGAGAGGATTACTAAGTCCATTGTAAAATAGTAATCTTGTCTAAAGAGTCTATAATGTAGATGACCAGATATTCAAAAGGGTATGTGAAATATAATTGTATTCTTTTAAGTGTTCCTAAGTAAAATAAAAATATATTTAATATGCATTGTTAAAAATCTGTGCTAATCAATGTAATCGAACTAAAATTAGAAAGTACTAGTTGTGACACTGAAAATAGAAGTTCACACACACACAGTGCTTAGAAAGGGCAACCAATATAATAGCATTGCGAATTCTTGTATACTTGGCAGGTCAATGAGAATAAGCTTTTTCTTTTAAACTAACTAATTTGTCTTTCCCCTTGGAGAGAAGGAATGTTTTAATCCTTCCCCTATCTCTCTCTGTGGCACAAATATACACACATACATACAAATTTATCCTAATTGTCCAAAATCATGATTTGATTGAGTAGCTACAATTTTCGATGCTTCACAAAATATCTGAGTCTGAACTGCAACATGTTTTGTATCTGCCCTTATATAACCTATATCTGCCTATACACGTAATTAAAAATGAATTTGTATTCTTTTATTGGAAATATTGGTAAAATATATTATTGTATCGATTGATGGCCAATGACAACTTCTATTATATATGTATTTATATCTATGTATATATACACATACACTTCTGTGTATATATGTATATATTTATGTGTGTATGTGTGTGAATATGTATATGTATAGATGTGTGTGTATACACACGCACACATGGAGAGAGAAAGAGAATGCATAAAGTCTATTCATATCAAAACATTCAGAAACAAGAAAAATATTTAATTTTTAAAATCAGGTTTTTCACATATCTGATATACCCCCCTAAAAAAGCTCAGAAACATCTGGATTTAGGGCTAATATTTTTCCCTCCCCACTCTCAAAGTTTTAACATGAATACATAGAATAATAAACTACTCTCATATATTTTCAATAATTAAATTAACTCAAAATACAACATTATTATATTTAATGTTAAAATCCTAAACAATATCAGTGTACAAATAAATGTGCATATGTTCCAACAAAATGAATTGAAAATTAAGTAAGTATATAAGAAAGTCTCTTGCATGTTGAGTAAAGTGTTCATGGAATATTAACACAAGTATTTGCTCAAGAATTGTATTGGATGAAGTGTAGATTCTAACCTTCACCTGTAGGTACAATACTCTCATTGGTGAGATTACAGCTTCATTAAAGTGATGAAGAAATTTAAATATACTCCACAAATCAGTCAACAACATATTTAAATAGTATCTCTTTCACATTTCATTTTTCCACTCACATAATGAAAAGCTATATGCACACACAATATGCATACACACATATGTTGAGGGATACTTAAGCGTAATATTAATTTTATTTAAAAAAATTAAATTACACATGCACATATATGTCTGTATATAATTTTGCTCAACAAGTGATACACACATGTACACATATATTCACATATATGCACACATACATATACATGAAAGTTTATATTGTCTGAATGTACATATACACTCACATGAATATACACATACATACACATAAATCACACTTGATAATTCTGAAAATAGAAAAAACTGCTTAATGATGGATTAAAATTTTGGTATCATTCAAAGATAACTAGAAATACTAAGTAATAATTTTTATGACAAATTCAAAGGGGGCATATTAGGCGACAACATATATAAAACCTTTTTTTTTCAGTTAAATCCAATTAAGTTTTCCACAATTCCAAAATAGTGTGCTAAGTGTATGGTTTTGTGCCAGAGAAATTATTACATTACAATCTAAGTGATATTATGTTACCCTAGATTTAATAGAATGCTAAATATATGCATTTATGTGGATTACAATATCATATTATACTGAAGTTTAATAAAAGAAAATGCTACTGTAATGGACCTCAACACTACAATCACCATCAATTGATATTAATTATAGTTACGTTGTGTCTTTCTCTAATAGTGCATGAACCTTTAGGGAACCAAAACATTTATTATTTGCTATGTGTAAGATACCCTGTCATAGACTAGACACACACTTTTATTATTATTATTATTATTATGTTAGGAAGGTTTATAATCTAATCCAGGAAACACAATATATCTCTAAAAAGAAAGGTAATTTAAGAGTAGCAGAGGATAAGTCTATTTTTGATGATTATCACTGTGGAAAGGATTGTGAGTTCTTGATGTCTTCTATCTACCTACCTTCCTATCTATCTATCTATCAATCTAGCTATCTATCTATCTATCTATCTATCTATCTATCTATCTATCTATCTATCTAACTATCTATCTATCTATCTATCTATCTATCTATCTATCTACCATCTATTTATCTGTTCAATAAGAATTTCTTTTCTCACAGACTCTGCAAACATAGAAAAAAACTTCCAGTATTGGTCCAATAACAGGAAAAGCTTGAGTTTTTCACCTGAGATCAACTTGGATAAATTCGTATAGATTTGTTCTATGTATTGTCCACTTAGTGTTGTTATGTTCTTCCACTTAAGAAGACATCACAGTGTTTTCACCTGCTGGAATGATACTTTTGAAGTTTTACTCATTTTAGGAAGTTGCAAATGAGTATAATAAACAGTATTTTATATGGTTTATCAATATATCAATATTAATAAATAAATTAATTTATTATGCAATAATCAAATTTACTTATTATATAATAATTATTTTATTATAAAAACTAAATATTATATTAAATTATATGTAATTATGTTAAATAATTTTTATAAATAAATTACATTATATTAACTATAAATTAAATAATATTGTATAATAATTGAATGTATTTATTATACAATAATTGAATAAAATAATTAAGCAATAAATTAATATTAATAAATTTAAAAAGAATTTGAGGAGTTCATAAGAGAAACTGATTGCTTGAGACCCTAGGAAGAATTTATGGAAAGGATGAAACCTGAATTGTTTTAAAAGAAATATAAAATGAGGACAAAAACAGAAGTAGATCTGGAGATGGGAATATTCTTGGGGTTTAGAGGCTATATATTTTTTTTCTTAAGAGTCATGCCTTAAACCCAAATCTCTTTAGCTCTCAACTACAGGTCCTGGGCCAATCTCTACATGATCATTGTTTAGGCCCTGATGTCTCAGAGTGAGTGTAAATAGCAATTGTTTCTACTTTGGACAGACACCCTGAGCACCTTCTTCTCCCAGATTTTTTTTTCCTTTTTTGAGTAGGTAAAAGACTTCATTCTTTGCATCATTTCTTACCTAGCCTTAATCACTGAATGGATATTGGCTCAGTCAAAATCTGACCATGGCAAGATGTTACTAAAAAGGCCAAGGCCCTCCACTTCATCCAGGACCATCTCCAGTCATTCTGATCTATATCTTCTCTCTGTACTCAGATGGCTCTGGAGGAGAAAGTGAAGCTGGTGACTGCACAGTCCTCCCTCATTTAAACTCAATTCATTTGCAAGTCATGGCATTATGTTCCTGATGTTATGGTCGTCTTCAAATAGGAAGGACAAACAACCACAAAGAGATGATATTTGTAAAGTATTTTGCAAACCTTAATGCACAAACTTTAAAAGCTGGCTATAATATGCTAGTTATTATAGTTTGCATATAATAGAGTACATAAGTATACATGTAATGCATTATATTTGTGTGTGTATGTGTGTGTGTCTATATATACATATATATACATACACACACATACATACATACATGCTGACATGAATATATCTACATGGATTACGTTTGTGCATATTTGAAGATATGGATATGGCACTATTTTAAAAGGAAATAATACGAAGAGGAATATTAAAATACCAAATAGGATATACCTCTAAGATGCCATTGAACACTTATCTTAAGTAATTTTTTTTCTACATTTATCATTCTCATAAAAGTAAATAGTTTTCAGAATTATTAGAATCATAAAAGTAGGAGCTTTATTATCATATTAAGTGACACATGTATCTCAAATGAATTTCATTCTAAGATTTGGGACAAAGATTAACTTAAAACCAATGACATGTGATGCACAAGCTAGAAAAAAATAAAAATCTAGTGAAACTTCTTTTTTTCTGTAGATGATTATTGTGACTCAAGTCAAATAGTCACTTCACATTGAAAAACAGTGAGAGGTCCAAACAAAGAGCCAAAAAAAAAAAAGGAAAAATAAAAGAAAAACAGTGAGAGCTTATTTTCACAGCAAATAATCACTGCCATCTAAAGGATTTAAAGCAGTTGACTGAGCAGTGGACTGGTAGGTGATCCAGTGAATAGAATTCCAATCTTTAAGTCAGAAAGACCTAAGTTCAAATTTGGATTTATTTACCAGCTGTGTGACCATATGCAAGTGATATATTCCAATTTGGCACAATTTCCTCCTCTGTAAAATGAACTTGAGAAGGAAATATCAAACCATTCCATTATCTTTGCCAAGAAAACCTCAATTAGGTGGGCAGAGCCAAGATGGCAGTGTAGAAGCAGCAAGTTTTTGCAGCTCCCACACAGCCACCTTAAATACCGATAAAATATGACTCTAAACAGATTATAGGGCTCCAAAACTCACAAAAATACATTTAAAAATCTCTTCTAAAGGTATCTTGGCAGGTGGGGCTCATCTCAGCAGGCTGGGAGCCAAAACCAGCCCAGCCTGAAACCGTGGCCTGGCCACAGGGCAGTCAGGAGGAGCTGCAGCTGGAATCTTCAGGAGAGTGGATGAGTGGCACCTAGATTTATCAAGACAGGAGAAATAAGGACTAAATGAAAGGTCAGTGGCATTCAGATAAATTAGGAGGAGAAAAGTGGTTCTGCCAAAGTGCCCCCAGGGCAAGGAAGCAGCAGAAGTGACAGTAGTGGCAGAAACAGCTTCAAGCAGCAGCCACCTCCACTGGGTTGCTTCACAACTCCTGGACTGTGGTCTTAAGGGGGGGCCAAGACAACTGATCAGAGGCCAAGTGCTCTTTAGTTTGAGCGGCCTATATCCAGATCATGGTCTTGGGTGATGGTGCTGGGGTGTACTTTCAGCAAACCAAAGCTGGTGGGGGCTGCAGCACCGTGGTAATAGCTCCGGCAGCAGTGAAAACACCAGAAATTTGGGACAGAGCTTTCAACTCTGGAAGCAGAGTTCTACAGAGGTAAAAAAATCAAGCAATTAATTGACTGGCCAATATGAGCAGGAAAAAGAAGCAAAGTAAGAACAGCAATTGGACTCTAGAATCCTTTTTTGATGACAAAAAGGATCAAAGCATGGAACGGGAAGAAGACAACACAATCATAACTCCCACACCAAATGCTTCCAAGAAACATGAAGATTGCCTACAAGCCATAGATCTACTTTAAAAGGCTTTGAAAGCCAAATAAGAGGAGTGGAGGAAAAATTGGGAAGATAAATGAGAATGATGCAGGAAAATCATGAAAAGAGAGTCAACAACCTGACTGAAGAAAATAATACCTGTAAAAATAGATTAATTCAAATGGCAATAGGGGCCCAAAAAGCCAATGAGAAGAATACCTTAAAAAATCAAATTTACATGATGGAAAAAGAATCTCAAAAACATTCTGAAGAGAATAACTCCTTTACAATTCAAGTGGAGCGAGTGGAAACTAATGACTTTATGAGAAACCAAGATACTATTAAACAATTACAAACAAATTAAAAAAATAGAAAGCAATGTGAAATATCTCCTTGAAAAAAACACTGACCTGAAAAATAGATCCAAGAGAGACAGACAATTTAAAAATTATTGGTCCACCCGAAAGCCACGATCAGAAAAAGAACTTAGAAAGCATCCTTCATGAAATTCTCAAGGAAAATTGCCCTGATGTTTTAGAACCAGAGGGCAAAATAGAACTAGAAAAAATTCACTTATAACCTCTTGAAAAAGATCCTCAAAAGAAAACTCCTAGGATTGTTATAGCCAGGTTCCAGAATCCCCCGACCAAGGATGAAATAATACAGGCTGCCAAGAGGAAGCAATTTGAATACTGTGGAAACACAATTAGGATAACCCAGAATCTGGGAGCTTCTACATTGAAGGATTAAAGGGCTTGGAATATGATATTCTGGAGATCAAGGGAGCTAGTATTAAAACCAAGAATCACCTACCTTTCAAAACTGAGTATAATGTTTCAGGGGAATATATGCTTATTCAGTGAGGTGGAGGACTTTCAAACATTCTTGCTGAAAAAACCAGAACTGAAAAGAAAATTTGACACTCAAATACAAGAAACATAAGAAGGTAAAGATGGAAAAAAACTCATAAGAAACTTATCAAAGTTGAACTATTTACATGCCAACATGGAAAAGTGATAGTTGGAACTTATGAAACTTTTCTCAGTATGATGATAGGTGATAGGAACAGAAATGTATATGTGTGTGTGTATACATATACATATACACATACACATACATATACATACACACATACACATACGTCTATATAGGAGAGTTTATATATGCATATGATCATATATCTGAGTATGTGCATATATTTGTACATAGAGGACACAGGATCAATTGAATAGGAATGGACAATACTCTAAAAGGTGAAATTCTGAGTTGGGAGAGAATTAGAATGAGAGGAGACAGAGAGTGACAGAATGGGTTTAATCATCTCATATAGAAAAGGCAAGGGATAATTGTTACAATGGAGGGGAAGAACAGAAAAGCAAAAGAGAAAGGGCCAACCTTACTCTCATTGAATTTGACTTAGGGAAGGAATGACATAAACTCTAAAATGGGTATCTTGCCACACAGGAGAGTAGGGGGGGATGGGGATGAGAGGTGGGATGACAAAGGGGAGGGTGGGGTGGAGGGTTGCTGGGAGTACACACTTCTGTAAAGGGACAGGGATAGGGTAGAGAACAGAATGAAACTGGGGAGGATAGGAAGGAGGGACATATAATCAGTCTCTCACAATATGTCCACAATGGAGATGTTCTGTTTAGTTACACATGTATATCCTGTATTGAATTGCTTGTCCTTCCAGTGGGGGTGGGTGACGAGGGAGGAAAGGAAAGAATCTAGAATTTAAAGTTGTATAATCAAATGTTTAAAAAAATTTATAAATTAATAATTATAATTATAATTATTATGCATATTACTATTATTATTATCATTATCATTATTAACTACATGCAACAGGGAATAAAGATATGCAGGCAGTGGGGTAGGAAGACCCACCCTGCCCTACCAGAAAGACAGAGGGACGATGAGGGAGGACAGAGGAGAAAGCAGATTGGGGAAGGGGCTATACAGTGGGATTGCTGATTTTGGGGTGGTGGGTAGGGGAAAGATAGGGAGAAAATTTGTAATTCAAAATCTCACAGAAATGAGTGATGTAAACAAGAAAATAAATAAATTAATTAGAAAAGAATTATGGGAATGTAGAGCTGAAAGATATATCACTTAATCTAGTCCTGTATTAGTCATTCTGAGACCCTTTGAGAATTTGTGGCACCGATCCAAGAAATTCAGCTTAAAACATTTAATGGTGCCTTCAACAGTAAATAATTGCTCAATTGTGTTACAAATATTTTATCTTCTGTGGAAACAGGGATGCATATTTTAAATATTTTTCAATTATAACATTCATTTTAATCTTGAGTATTTCTTGGGCAAATATCATTGAAGCTATTGCAAGCACTTAAATGAATAAATCTAAAATAATGTTATGAATAGTCCATTAAATTATCTGAGGGCCCTGAATACATTTTGTAATTGTGGTTGCTGCTGCTGCTGCTGCTGCTGCTGCTATTGCAAGGGTTTAGACTACAAAAACAAAAAAAAATGAGAAACATTGAATTTTCATAAGAGAGTACTTTAAGGTCAAGATATTGGACAAATTGATTAATTCACACAACTTTATTCAGTTCTCCTGGCTCTAATTTAGATGATTAAAAAAATGTGAAGTTAATGAAAATTTAATTTTTTTCAGTATTCTATATTTCACAAAAGAGATTCTTTCTCATTATTACTATCAAATAATTTATTTTATTTCAACATTCCTGTCTTTTCATTAATGTACATTATATCAATGTTGCTAATCATATGGACACCTATCATTTTTAAAATGACCAGGGAAAATTTGATAAAGCCTAAAAGTTATTTAGCTCCATTCAACTCATTTGTTCAATTCTGAAAAAAAATAGAATGAGATCATGTCACTACAAGGAAGAAATTCTCCTTTAATTTACTTTGAAAATCACCAAAACAATATTCTTGAATTCATAGAAAAGTATCATAGTGAAGATATAAGACATCCTCAATTAATATGACATTCTTTTGACTGTGCTCTCAAATTGCAACAGTAAGCACCCTAGTATACCCAGGATGGCTGCTACCTCAAGTTCTTTGATCTGCCTCCCTAAAGGAAAGCAACTCAACAGGGGTTAACAATCCTACTTTAATAAAATATAACATAGTAACAGACAGGGCTCCTAGCTGTCTGACCATTATATACATATAGTGTTAGTTACCGGAGAGAGAAGTGCCATCATCAGGGTTTTCAAAGCCAGGGGGCTCAATGGCTGTCCAGAGACTCATCTAACCAAATCACACAACTCTTCCCATGAGTGAGCCACAAAGAAAAAAATCTTATAACAGGACTATAAATAGCCTTCTCCAGGATCAGAGAACATCACAGACTTCATGACCCACTGCCTAATTGCAAAGTAAAAAGGTGAGCATTCCTGAATCCCCAAGCAAGCTAATTGTTGTCCAAATGAGGTCCATTAAGGGGAAGGGAAGGTCTTCAAATCCCCTTGCCATAATGTAAGTTAAAGAAAGTGATCTAAGAAGATATGTGTGGGGGGGGTATGTGCATGTGTGTGTGTATACATATGTAATGTATGTATATGTCTATATGTACACATAAATATGTGTGTATTGTGTGTATATATAACTATATATAAATATATAGTTATATACTCTGTGTGTAAGTGAGAAAGAGAAAAAGAGGGAGCGAGAGAGAGAGAGAAAGAGAGAGAGAGAGAGAGAGAGAGAGAGAGAGAGAGACAGAAAGAGAGAGAAAGAGAGAGAGGAGATAAAAAATATTTAAAGAGAGCATGAAACTTGAAACTTCAGGGGATATGTAAAGCCAATTCATTGGATAATATTGAGACAGAATCAGAGAAAGAAGAGTGAATGGAAGGAATTTGTTTTTCCAACCAGCTTTGTAATTTGCTTTCTAACCAGTTGGTTATTAATATTTCAGCATGAAAATTTGCACCTAAAATCTGTAAATTCCCCAAATCAGAGTCTGATTTATTGTTTTTTGATTACTCAGATTTAAGTAATTGATGGAGAAAATGTTAATGACACCTTCTGGGCCACATATTTACTTAGAAAAGCACAAATAAATTATTTTATTTTGTCAAATATTACTATATTATATTTTATTCTTCCCAGGAAGACTCCTGCTTGCTACCTCTTATAAAGGGGGTTGAAATAATATAGAAGTTACTTTGGAAGTAATCAAGAGCTGCAGATACCAGTGTGCATACAACAGTAATATCAGACTATGAGTTCCTTGTGTCAATTCTGAGGCACCATAGAAGGACTTGAGAATTCAAGACTGTATATCGAAGATCCTGTGGGAGATCAATGAATAAGCACAAGTGACTCAAACTGAGCCAAAAAAGAGTTCACCTCTCCACCCAAAATTGTAGCAGGAATAGGAGGTTGGCCTTGGCACAATGCACCATTAAGGAGACTGGGTTTGAAGAACTGAATAAATTTAAGAAGACACTATTTTTTTTAATGTAGATCCAGAGATGTCTAAATTTCCAGGCTGGAAAGAAATTATAATTTTAAAATAGCTACAAGCAGATACTAGAAGAAGGAGAAGGAGGAAGAGAAGAAGGAGGGGAAGGGGAAAGGGAAGGGGAAGGAGAAGAGAAAAAGGAAGGAGAAGAAGGAGGAGGAAAAAAGAAGATGATGATGATGAACATGATGAAGATGATGAAGAAGAAATAGAAGAGTATTAAAAGAAATAAGGCAACATTTTTTGGTTGTTTTAAAGGATATGGAGGAAATAATTGAAAGGAGAATAAATATCTTAAAAGAGAACAGGCAAAACTTTTTAAAAGGTAATGTACTTCATGAAAATAAGAATGTATGAAACAGATATAAATGACATTCAAAAACAGACATACTAAAATATACAAAAATGATTGGAAAAAGTAGAAAAAAATTTAAAAGGCAAATATCAAAAACAACTGACCTAGAAAATAGCTCAAGGAAAAATAATTTTAAAATCATTACATTCTAGGAAAAAGAACTGATAAAAAAGGGTGGACATCATATTTTAAAAATTATATGTAAAAAGTTTCTCAGATCTAGTAGAAACAGTAAAGATGAAAAGGAAAAAACACTAAGCACCTCAAACAAACAAACATCCTCCACAAGAAAATGCTATGGCAATGTCACAGACAAAATTTAGTTTTAATGTCAAAGAAAGATAAAAAATTGCTGCAAACCAGAAAGAAGCAGTATAAAGATCAAGGAACCCCAGTTAAGAATGCACAGTCTAACAGATTCATCTGTTAACAAGAGAAATTCATGGAATATGATATTTCAAAAGGTAAGAAAGTATGGCCTTTCAAGTAAGACTAACTTACCCTACAAATTTTAGTATGTTAGAGGGAAAAGAAAATAAAATGTCTAATGGAACAGAGAACTTGCAAGCATTTCTGATGAAAAAGAAAACAAGTGTGAAATTAGAAATGTGAACACAAGTCAAGATTAACCTACATGTTCTGGTTCTTTGACTAGTACATTGATTCTCAACTTTCCTAATGCCACGACCCTTCAATACAGTTCCTCATGTTGTGGTGACCCCCAATTATAAAAATTATTTTTGCTGCTACTTCATAAGTGTAATTTTGCTACTGTTATGAATCATAATGTAAATATCTGATACTCAGGATGTGTTTTCATTGTTACAAGTTGAACATAACCCACAGGTTGAGAACCGCTGATTAGAATGTGTTTTTATCATGATGTAATATAAGACCTAAGATATTTAGTAGCTGTGTGACCCTGGGTTAGTCACTTAGCCCTGTCTAGCTCAGGTCCTCATCTGTAAAATAAGTTGTAGAAAGAAATGTCAAACCACTCCAGTATCTTTGCCAAGAAAATTCTGGATGGGGTCTTGAAGAGTCAGACATGACTGAAACAATCTAAAAACAGCATAATGTGGGGCTATAGCCAGCTCAAAAAGTCTATAGAGATTCAATTACTGAATTTTTATTGTGAGAATTTACAATTTGGAATCTGGTAACTGATATAATCCAGAGCTGAATTTACAATATTATTAATCACCTATACTTAAGAAAATGTATAATAATGTTATAAAGTTAAAGATAATTTTGAAGATTAAAATTAAAAGCATGTTCACTCTTCTCAGGTTAGTTCTTAAATATATATGAACAGAAACTTGATACAGTATAATTTCAAAATTATATTAGGCCTCCTCCTTCCTCACAGAAAATCTTGGCATCAGCAAGCATACAGGATATGCTAATTCACATGGTCTAATGCTCCCACCGAGTCCTAGAGGTTTGAGTTACCATAGCTTTAACATTTTAGTGGCCCTAGACCAGGAATCTCTGTCAGAAAACTGGGGTTAATCAGTTTGTTGTTGTTGTTGTTGTTGTTTAATTTTTATTTTGTGGTATTGGGGCAGGGTAGAGGGGAAGAAGCTTCACCATGGTAGCTGCCAGGGAAACTGGAGTCCTGGGAAACTGTGTGAAGGGGTGGGAGGAAACTGTCCAAGGGAATGGGAAGCTGTGTCTAGAAATTGCTGATCTATAATCATTGTAGAAATGAAAATGTCTTCTTTTCGGTATTTTAAGTGAGAAAAACAATAATGCAAGAGTAAATGTTAGTACTGTGCTGTCAAAGTTTAAGGATATACCTCGTTTTTTGTTTGGTTTTTTTTTCTCTTGATCTTTTTTTCTGTGCATATGCATTTAAATTGTCACATTATGGTGTTTACTAAGAAGTGTTGTGTCAAACTAAATGTATTCAGAACATCCTATATTAAGATTCTAGAATTTTGGGATAAAATATCTTAGCCATGAAAAAGTCCAATGACATTTTTAGAAACCAAGGTCTATCATGTGGTATTTAAATATCTTTCCTAAGAAAACACAGAACTAAAGCTTAGAATAAACTGCCAAGTTTGACAGTGCTAAAACAATTTTACTCTTTTTCATTAAAGGGTCTTCCTTCTTTTATATAAATACAACTTTGTAATCTCTTCACAGTAACTGGTCTTTTAAAATAAAATCATGTATAATACTGATGCAATATTATATGAATATGTATTTGTATGCGTGTATATTTATACATACACATGAATGTATATATTAACAAATATATGGGAACTGAAATATTGTTTACTCTGTAGTTTTCTTAGACTGGATACTTCTTTCAATGCATTTCAAAATGGAAATGTGCAAGTTTGTCTGCTAATGTAATAAGAAAACATGGATTAAATATAACTCCCTAGCTGATATTTTATAATGATTTTACAGTATAGTATCAAACTACCAAAGCACTCATCTGAAACAAGTAATATGAACCAGTTCATTAGAGATTTGATCACATCTTTTTTAATTTGGTAAAAAGAGGACTCTGAGGATCTCAGCATCATCAGTATTTGACAGATAAATGATGTAGAGTTGTCATGAATTAGAAAAACAACAAAATCCCTAGGTTAATTAAGTAAGACTCAGTGGTCCAAATATTCTTGTCACAATTTTTTTATGTTTTTACATTTATTTCAGATTATGATGAAATTGTTTATGGATTCATCTATTATAGTATCCCTGGAGAGACCTTACCTGCATTACTGAGTAAGGAAGACTGAGCTGCTGAAAAAAAAAGTGGAAGGTGACTTTTTTGTCTTTATTAATTTGTTTGTTTACTTTTAGTTTACAAGATTCAGTTCCACAATCCCTTGAGTTTAAAATTTTCTCTCCTTCCCTCTCCTCCCTCCCTCACCATGGTAGCATGCAATCAAGGATAGTATCTGCAGATACTTTCACAATAGACATTAGTCAGATTATAAAGAAGGATTGTAATGAATGGAATGAACAATGGGAAAGAGGAAAAAAACAAACAAGAAAAAGAAAGAGAGCATGTAGTTTGCTTCAATCTGCAATCAAACTCTGTTCTTTCTAGTTCTTTCTCTGAATGTATACATCTCTCTCTGTCATGAGTCTTTCGTAGTTGTCTTATTACCCTGAATGTCTGAGAAGAGTCCACTCTGTCAAAACTGGTTGTCAATCATATGTTGCGTCTATAATTGCATACAGATTTCTAGGAGGTGATTCTTTCTCATTTAATCCCTAAATAAATCAATCATTAAATACCTTCTGAGCACATACTTGATATCCAGCTTTAAAGATTCTTACTGTCAGAGAAGTAGCACAATTAATAATATAAAAAAATTGTTGGGGGGCATAGTCAAGGTGGTGGAGTAAAAGCAGAAACTTTATTGAGCATTCCCACCAAACACCTCCAAATGCCTATAAAATGACTCTAAAGAAATTTTAGAGCTACAGAACCCACAAAATGAGAGAGTAAAACACATTTCCAAACACATTTCCATCTGAATTGTTAGCCTAGCTGGCCAACAGGAAGTGTTTGTCTCACCAGGCTGAAAGTGGACCACAGTCCCCTGTGAGCTGCAAAGACAAACACCAGGCTGGAACAAGCCTCAGGAAACTGCATCACTGGCAGCTGTAGAGGTTTCCAGATTTTTCAACCAACAAATGCCAAAGACAAAGTAAAAGGTTAGTGGGGAAATTCTGTTGGACCTGGGTGAGAGAACTGTCAGACTCTAGCCCTGGGTTGGTGGAGGTGGCTGTAGCAGCAACAGCAACAGCAGTGGTGGTAGCTGTTTCTGGAGCTCCAGATCCACAGATAATGGGGGTATCAAGCAGCTGATCACAGAACAATTGCAGGGATCTCTTTTCTGTTACTGTGGCAAGATTGTCTTGCTTTGCTCTGCTTGGACAGGGTCACAGACTTAGGTGGTGGTCCTGGGGTAAGGAACAATGCTGGCATGGCAGAGCTTGTGGCAGCTGTGGAGAGGGAGCCTTCCTCATATTCACTGGAAGAAAAGAGTGCTTGCGGTGACTTCACAGATCATACCATGGGCCAGGAGAGGAATAAACACCTCTATTTGATCATACCACCTTAGAAGGCCTAACAATTTATAAATGTCTAGAAGCAGCTCTGATAACATCTGCACAAAAACTCAGAAATTTAGGACACAGCACTCTCCACTCTGGAAGCAAAGTCCTACCTTGGCAAAAAGCTCAAAATCAAGTGATTGGCTGGGAAAATGAGCAAAGAGAGAGGGAAAAAAAATCAGATTATAGAATCTTTGGTGGTAAAGAAGGTCTAAACATGTAACCAGAAGAAAATGAAGTCAAAACTCCTGCATCAAAGGGTTCCATGAAATGGGATGGATAGGTGGCACAATGAATAGAGCTCTGTCCCTGGAGTCAAGACAACCTGAGTTCAAATCAGGCTTTAGACATTTAACACTTACTAGTCATGTAACCTTGGGCAAGTCACTTAACCCCAATTGCCCAACTGTCCCCCCTCCAAAAAGAAAAAAAAAATAGTTCTAAGAAAAATATCAATTGCTGGCAGACCATGTGGGAACTCAAAGAGGATTCTGAAAATCAAGTAAGACTACTGGAAGAAAAATTGGGAAGAGAAATGAGAGTGACGCAAGAAAATCATGAAAAATGAATCTCAGCTTGCTATAGGAGACCCAAAAATGCTGAAGAAAATAACGTATTCCAAAAAAATAGACTAACTCAAATAGCAAAAGAGTTCCAAAAAGCCAATGAGGAAAAGACTGCTTCAAAAAATAGAACTGACCAAATGGAAAAGGATGTACTCTCTGAAGAAAATGAAACCTTCAAGATTAGAATGGAGCTAATGGAAGCTAATGACTTTATGAGAAATCAAGGTACTATAAAAGAGATCTAAAAGAATGAAAAAAAGAATGTGATATATCTCACTGGAAAAACCATTGACCTGGAAAACAGATCCAGGAGGAACTATTGAAAAATTAGAAAACTATGTGAAATCATGATTTAAAAAGTGCCTATACATCATCTTTCAAGAGATTATCAAGAAAAATTGCCCTAATATTCTAAAAATGGAAGGAAAAATAGAAATTGAAAGAATTAATCAATCACCTCTTGAAAAAGATCTCCAAAAGAAAACTCCTAGGAATATTGTAGCCAAATTCCAGAGTTTAAAGTTCAAGGAAAAAATAGTATAAACAGTCAGAAAGGAACGATTATTATTGAGTATTATGGAAAAACAATCAGAATAACACAAGATCTAGAAGCTTGTACAATAAGGGATTGGAGGGCTTGGAATATGATATTTTGGAGATCAAAAGAGGTAGTATTAAAACCAAGGACCACCTATCCAGAAAACTGAGTATATATACTTCAGGGGAAAATATGAGCATTCAATGAAGTAGAATGCTTTCAAGCATTCTTGAGAAAAAGACCAGAGCTCAACATAAAATTTGACTTTAAAATATATAAGAATCAAAAGAAGCATGAAAAGGTAGAAAGGAAAGAGAAATCATAAGGAACTTATTAAAATTGAACTGATTGTTTTCCTAAATGGAAAGATGATATGTGTAACTCATGAGACCTTTTTCAGCATTAGGGTAGTTGGAGGAGATAGATAGATAGATAGATAGATAGATAGATAGATAGATAGATAGATAGATAGATAGGCAGATAGGCAGATAGACAAACAGACACATAGAGGGCACAGGGTGAGTTGAATATGAAGGGATGATTTAAAAAAATAAAATTAAGGGATGAAAGATGAATATATTGGTAGAAGAGAAAGGGAGAGATATATTGAACTAAATTATCTCATAAAGCAGAGAAGAAAAAGATTTCATAATTTAGCAGAATAGGGGGGAGGTGAGAGGGAATGAATGAACCTGACTCTTGTGGCTTAAGGAGGGAATAACATACACATTCCATGCAGTATCTTACCCTACATGAAAGTAAAGATGAAGGCCATGGGGGTGAAGGTAATAGAAAGGAGGGCAGATTAGGGGAGGGGGTAGTCAGAAGCAAACACTTTTGAAAAGGAACAGGTTGAAAGGAGAAAATAGAATAAATGTGGGGAAAGATAGGATGGAGGGAAATACAGTCTTTCACAATATTACTACCTACTACAACATGTATAACCTTTATTGAATTGCCTGTCTTCTAAATGGGCTTGGGTGAGGAGGGAAGTAGAGAGAGAATTTGGATGTCAAAATTTTACAAACAAATGTTAAAAACAATTGTTCTTACATACAACCAAGAAATGAGATATATAGGCAATGGGGTATAGAAATCTTTCTTGCCCTATAAGAATGTAAAGGGGAAGGGAGGAAGGGAGTGGATGGTAGGAATAGAAGGGAGGAGAGACTGGGTGAAGGGTAATCAGCATACATGCCATCTTGGGGTGGGGGATAGGGGAGATGGCAAGAAAACTTGGAATTCAAAATTTTGTGGAAATGAATGTTAAAAACTAGAAAGAAAGAAAGAAATTCTGGAAAATAAGAAAACAATGGAGAAAAGTGTTAATAATGCAAAAAATAAATTAAGTAGAATCTTCAATGCCTAATTATTTTAATCTTATTTTAATGATGCAGAAAACCCATGGAGATATTTTTTCTTTTGCTTTACTTGGCCTAGAAATATTCAATTCTTATATGGATACACAAACTTCCACTTGACTAATTTCCACAAGGAGACAAAGATAAAAGGTCATCAGTTCAGCCTGTCAAGAATTTAGGCAAAAAAAAAAATCAAGCCATTCTTTTTTTATTCTCCAAATGGTCACCTAAATGCCTTCTCAACTTGAAATGGTGACAAGCTGCACTGTGCTTAATGTGCTTGTCACATTGTCCCTTCATGGGCAATATTGAAAAAAGAAAGGATTTGGGAGCTTGAACAAATCAATAGTCATATTTTTCTTTAAGGCAAGTCCTACTGTCATTGCTCTGGCCTTCAGGAACTACCCCACATAGTAGTCTGGATAATTTTGTGGCTACTTGGAGGAAAATATCTGTAGCAATATGCTGGGAACAGCAGCTTTCTTTAATACTTCTTTGCTTTGCAGCTATTTTTTGACTGAAGAATCCCCTTTGTTGGCAAAATTTTACTGTAACTTGGGAATGGTCAGAGGTGAAACAGCAGGTCAGAGGCAGGTGTGGCAACAATCAAGAAGCAGCTTAATTAATTTCAGAGTGAAGAATGTGATTTGCAAACCTGAAGTTCTCTGGAGAAGGAGAGCTTATCATTTTCAAACAAAGGCAGAGTTTATATACATAAATCACAAATGGGAAGGACCGCAAGGGGAAGGTTGATTATGCAACAATCTTTTCTAGGTCTTGAGTGGTTTCCCACAGTAAACCCACTGAGTGCAGGACAGGGTAGGTGTTCTCAAGTCCAATGGGAAAAATTTTTAAGTTGATTATCTTAAATCTGGCAGGGGAGGGATGCTTGTAATTACAAGGTGGGGTGAGTTATGTGCTGGGAACAGGTTTTACAATCTTTGATTTATCTCTACATAAGGTACACAAGAAGTTGATAGATCACTTTAAGCTACTGACTCCCAAGCCAGATTACTAAGAAAAGGGAGCTCTGAGAAATCCAGATTGTTAGTATATTCATTATACATGTCGTATCATTTAATATGAGAATCAGAAATCCCTTTACACCTTGTATCAGGGTCACTTTTTTCTTTTTTTTTTTCTTTTTGGAGAGGAAAGCAGGGCGACTGGGGTTAAGTGACTTGCCCAAGGTCACATAGCTAATAAGCATTCAAAGTGTCTGAGGTAGGATTTGAATTCAGGTTCTCCTGGCTCCAGGGCCTGCTCTCTATTCAATGTGTCACCTAGCCGCTCCAGGGCCACTATTTTCAAAGTCATTTTTCCCAATTACGTATTTTGCATTTTTTTCCTCATTTTTTTTGATGTCTAGATGTTTCATGGAGACATTAGCTACCACTTGCCCAATTCTAGTAAGTTTTTTTCCTTCTTTTTCCATGTGTCCCATTCTACTTTTTAAAAAATAAATTTATTTATTTATTTTTAGTTTACAATATTCAGTTCCACATGTTTTTAAATTCAAAATTTTCTCCTTTTCCATATACTCCTCCCTCAACCCCAAGATGGTATGCAATCCAATATAGGTTCTATATCCCTTCACATCAAACACATTTTAACCTTAGTCATGTTGTAAAGAGGAATTATAACCAATGGAATGAACCACAAGAAGGAAGAAACAAAAGAAAAAAGAAAAAAGAGAGCAAATACTTTGTTTCAATCTACATTGAGGCTCTGTTATTCTTTCTCTGGATGTGTATAGCTTTTTCCAACACATGTCTTTTGGAGTTGTCTTTCAAACTTGAATTGCTGAGAAGAGCCAAGTTTATCAAAGTTAGTTGTCACAGATACAATGTGTCTATAATTGTATTGATGGAGGTGTGGTGATGGAGGTTCTGCTTACCTCAATCAACGTCAGTTCATATAAATCTTTACTGGCTTCTCTGAAGTCTACCTGTACATCATTTCTTATAGTATAATAGTATCCTATTACATTCATATACTACAGATTGTTCAGCCATTACCCAAATGTTGGGTATCCCCTTGATTTCCAGGTTTTTGCTACTACAAAAAGAGCTGCTATAATTGTTTTTGTACATGTGGGTCTTTTCCCCATTTTTATAATTTCTTTGGCATACAGCCGCAGAAGTGGTATTGCTGAGTCAAAGGGTATATACATTTTTATACTCTTTTTGGCTATCCTTCCAAATTGTACACCAGAATACTTGTATCAGATCACACCTCCATCAAGAGTGCACCAATTTTCCCACATATCATCCAGCATTTATAATTTTCCTCTTTTGTCATGTTAGCCATGACAGGGGAAATGCGGTACCACAGAATTTTTTGATTTTGCACAGTAATCAATAGTGGAGTACAATTTGTGTAGTAATGTACTACAATCAATAGTGATTTAGAGCATTTTTTCATATGATTATAGATGTCTTTAATTCCTCCTTCCTAATGCTGTCTGTTCATATCCTTTAAGTGTTTATCCCCAATTCTACTTGTCTAAGGACTTATTTTCTTAACTAAATTTTTGTGCCATTTTCCCATTTTTTGTGGTTCTTTACTAGCTGTTGATTCTTTTTTCATGATTCTCTTCTGTCATTCTCATTTATTTTCCCAATTTTTGTTCTACTTTTTATATTTAAAATTTTAAATTCCTTTGTGAGCTCCTCTGGTACTTCCTTTTGATTCTGAGCCCAATTCACACTTTTCTTTGAGGTTTCACATCTAGCTATTTTGACATTGTTGTTCATTTCTGAGTTTGTGTTTTTATCATCTCTGTCATAGTAGTAACTTTCTATGGTCAGTTTTGTTGTCGTTATTTTTTGTTTATTTGTTCACTCATTTGTTTGCAGCCTGCTTCATGACTTTTATTTTTATATTGAATTTAGGCTCTGCTACTGCAGTAGATGGGATACTTTCCTAAACTTATTGTACTGGGGATACAGGGGCATCACCACTGGCCCATAGTGAATAGATGGGTCCTTCCTGTCAGCCTTTTCTGGGGATGCAGGGCTTTGCTGCTATCCTATGTCAAATGCATAGGGACTCATTACTGGCCTGTCCCAGGGCTATGAGTTTTGCTTCTCCTTTCGGGAGTACAGCCTGCTGCTGGATTTCCTAGAGTTTTCCTGAATGGACTATGGTCTTCTTTTACCCCAGTAAGTCACACATCTCCTTCTTACATTCTAAATTGTCTGCCCTACTAACCTTTTTGTAAATATAGTTTAAAGTCATCCAAACTTTTTTGACCATCTTGTCACATTATTTATCATTGTGAGACTATAATTTAACAGATAGATTAGTATTTCTCACTTTAACTTTTTTCAAATGAATCTTTTATCTTTTGTATTTCTGCATATTTTATTTTGTTAAACTAAGTAAAGGTTTTTCACAATCATTATATTTAATAGTTAATGTCTTTCATTTCTTTTGTAATTTTATCATCTCTACATAGTTACATCATTCAAATCTACTTTGAGTTTCTCCTTGTATCTCTTCTCTGTATAGTCTTTCTCAGTGATGTAATCACCTCCTATAAATCCATCTATCATCTGTATAAAGATAACTCCAAAATCTATATATCTCACTCTAATCCTCACCTCAGTTCAAGTGCCACATCACCTATTACCTCCAGTTCGTTTTCTACCCATAGTTACGATGTCCCAAAGAAGCTCAAAAATAAATTTAATCAAAACTGACTTGTTACTGTTTCCTCTAATTCAAAGGTGTACATAGAGTAAATGGAACTTGTTCCAGAAACCCTGTTAATATTGTGTGTGAATTGTCTACACCTCATAAATTGCCAAATACTACACTCCGATGTTTGGTTGATTATTTTGTTAATTGTCTAGATTTCAGAAAATGATAGAAGAAACTTTAACAATACAGAATTAACAAAATTGTGTCATGTGTATTTTTAAGAGATTAAATTTTTAAACATTTAGGATGTATATTACTACACAAATTTCATTTCTCCTCCTAACTTTAGTATTAAGTATGATCCCATGGAGTAAAATACCACAAGAGAAATAAGTTGGGGGGGGGGAAATGGAATATTAGAATAATATTGTGCAGACTCTAAGCAAAATAATTCCAGTGAAAAGGGAAAAAATCATTTTAAGAAATTAGTATTGTTGCACAGAGGACTTATTTAATGGACCTATTTAATTCATTCTTTGTTTTTTAGTATGTTTAACTATTTTTTATCTGTCCATTTGTTTACTTGCTGGTGTTTAAGAAAGAAATGTAAAGAAAATGGAAGGAAGGTCAAGTAAAACAAGACTGAATATGTTTTGGCCCTGGTAAAATAGTGCCAGAAATGAGAAAGTTGAGAATGATGGGATACTGATGAGGGAAGCTAAAGGAAAAAAAGGGGGAGGAGTTGTTTTATTTTCACCTATTTGAGGAGGAAAAGGGGGTGGATGTATTCATGATAACTCACAACTGGGAGAAGAAAGAGTTGCTCATTTTTTGTTCTGTCCCTTTTTTTCTGCTGAGAATGAACTTCAGTCTAGAAATGACAAAGCAAACATGCCTAATGGAGAACAAATTTCCAGGATTAGTACAAAGAAAATAAAAAGTTCACCTAGATACCATCCTTGATGAATTTAAGACACTTGACAAAGAAGAACTACATTTTAAATCCTGAAAGAATTGACAAATTGGCAAGTTAAGCCATTATCAGTTGTCTTTGAAGGGTTATTGAAAACCAGAGATTTGCCACATCATTGAAAAAAGGGTGACATTTATAAAAAGAAAAAAGAGATAAGATAGTTTGCAGACTAGGCTAGTAAAGCTGATTTTGATATTGGAAGATACTAAGGTAGATCATTAGAGAGATTATGTAAAAATCACTTTTTAGGCAGTGTACTATAGTACATAGGTTATTGGAGAAAGGGAGAACTGCGTTCAAATTCCCAACTCAGGCATTCACTATGTGTATCTTTCCGTATTTAACAAATGTATAAAAGTCACTTCACCACAGTTTTCTCATCTATAAGATGAAGAGGTTGAATTTAGTCTGTAAGATTTTTAGTATTAAATCTGTGACCGTGATCCAAAAAAGCAAGAAATTATTTAAACAAACCTGAATGCATTCACCAAGAAGAAATCTTGCAAGACACCCTATTTGTCTTTAAAAATATGATTACTAAACTGTTATTTAAGGGAAGTGTTTTGCCTATCTTGTACCACAATTTTAGCAAAGGTTTCATTAATTTTCTATAAATAGAGAGCAATGGATTTGAAAAAAAAACAATGGAAATTTCAGTGGACTGTATCCTCATTTTATGTCAACAGTGTTATGTGGCCCCAAGTTTCTTGAAATAGCAACATGGAAGTCCAACTCTACTCTGTTCTTCTATGTTCATATATGAAATACCATATTTGGTCCTGCATGCTGTAATGTATCAATATTTACTAACTCTGTTACTGTTGTTGGTGAGTCTTTTCAGTCATGCATAACTCTCTCTGACCCTATTTAGAGTTTTCTTGGCAAAGATACTGGAGTGGTTTGCCATTTCCTTTTCCAGCTCATTTTAAAGTTGAGGAAATAAGGCAAACAGATTTAAGGGACTTTCCCAGAATCACACAGTTAGTAAGTTTCTGATTAGGATGCCCTTAAGACAATAAGATGGTATTAATTATTGGGTCAACCATTTAATACTACTTATTTTTAAACACTTACTGTATTGTAGGTACTGAGCTAAGCAAACATTGCCTCTGCCTTCAAGTAACTCACATTCCAATGGGGAAGAAAACATATAAATAACTTTGGGTATATAAGATAAAAACAGGATACACGAAAGACAATCCATGTGGAGTCATTAGTATCCAAGGAGCAGAGAGTAAGGATCCATACAGCAAGTGGAATTTTAAGTTAGAAGCAGAAGAGGGTGTGTGTGTGTGTGTGTGTGTGTGTGTGCGCGCGTGTGCCGTGCTCGTGTGTGTGTATGTGCTTTTATAAGGTGAATGAGATAGAGCTTTCTAAGAATGGGAGACTACAAGAGCTACAGCACAGGAATAGGAAATATAGTGCCATGCTGACAATAGTAAGTAAGCTTCTATATAGATATTATAGAATATGTGAAGAGAAATAGAATATAAGAAGACTGGAAAGGTAAAAAAAAAAGTGCTGAAGGACATTAACTGCCAAACAGAAGAATTTATATTTGATCCTGGAAGTAATAGGAAGCCACTGGAGTTCACTAACTGGGAGGTAGAGGGGCCATTATATGGTCGTACCACAGTGTGGGAGTGGGAAGAGATTTTAGGCAAGGAAACCAGTTAGAAGGCTATTGCAATAGTCCAAGTAAAATATGATAAGGACCTTAACTAAGGTAGTTTTTATGATATTAGAGAAAATCAAACCTATATGAGATATGTTGTAAAGGTAGAAGTGCCAGTGGATTGGCTGTGTGAGGTGAATGAGAGTGAGGAGTGAACAATGACACTGGGTTGTGAGTCTAAGTGCCTGGGAAGATTTTGGACCACTTAACAATAAAATTTTGGGAAAAGTGAGATTTTTCTGGGAGGAAATGATGGGTTCTGCTTTGGATATCAAGAGTTTAAGATACCTATATGACATCTATATTCAAGATTTCCAAATTATATGAGGATCCAATGAAATAATTGGTCAAGTTTAGCCTAGAAAAGAGAAGACTCTGGGGAAGCTAGATGGCACAGTAAATAGACACTGGTCCTGGAGGAAGGAGAACCTGAATTCAATTCTGTCCTCAGGTACTTAACAAAAAACTAGCCATGTAACCTTGGGCAAGTCACTGAACTCCAATTGCTCTACCTCCCCCTCTCCAAAAAGGAAAATAAAAAAGAAAAAACTCTGGGGATAAAAGAGTTCAGGATAGCTATCAAGTATTTGGAGGACTATCTTGTGACAAAAGGATTAGACTTGGCCTGTTTGGTCCCTACAGGCTCCAAGCAGTAAAAATAGTTGGAAAGATCATTTAAGCAGGATGTCATGAGACATATTTACATACAGATATATAGAAACCACCCCTATTAGCACCACTATAATCACAGACAACAAAAACTTCCTAATAATTAGAAGTGTTCCACAGTAGGAATATGTGACTTAAGAAGTGGTAGGTTCTCTCCACTATCTTCAAGTAAAGCATGAGATTATTTCTTAGAAAAATTGGAACTAAATAGCCACAGAAGTTCCTTCCAAAAATGATTATGTGAATTGAACATTTTAAATTACTGAGTATATTGACATACATTTGCCTGCAGGGTAAAGGATATATCATAGCAGGTTTTTTTTTTTTAGTGTGACTCTTATAGACAAAGAAAAGCAAATATATAAACTGAATAAGGCTCCTTTGTTATTCAGCCTACCAACATTATCTCAGTTGGGGATAAATTTATTGTTATTTAAATCATTGGATTACCTTATTTTGCTATTCAAAAATAAACTGATTTAACACCATTCCTTCAAAAGGTAATAAATTATGCATAGGTATATGAATGGTTTACAAAAGTCATTTTCTCCCTGGGATTTAAAAATGCATTGAGGTAAAAGAAAAGAGTATGATATGAAACATAGATTGATATGAGACTCTATTGAATGATAATCTTGAATCCAATTTAAGTAAAAGAGATTGATAATCCCTGGATGGTATAACTTCAATTCGTTGAGGAAAATATGCTTTGTGAATTGTAGTTTCAATTAAAAAGAAAAAGGAAAATATTTTATGGCCTGGCAATAATAATAGCATTAGGTGTCCTGGACAAAAGTGAAACTGGTGAAAACTTGAGGGATAATGCTTATTGCCAGAAAGGCCTGTTGGATATTTTGTTTTGTTTTGTTTTGTTTTAATATAGGACTATGTTAGTATGCACTCTAAAATTCAATAGTATCCTAAATGGAGAATGGAAAGGACTCTGAACAGTATCCTAATCCAATCTTCTTATTCCACAGAAGAGGAAAACGGAATTCATAGAGGTTGAAAGATTTTCTCAAGATTTACATTTAATGAATAAGCAAGAATAAGACTCCAATTATCTGACTCATAAAAGAATTATTCTTTTCAGTTTACCACTTTTTATTCTTTCTTTTCTATCTTATGTATCACAATGATTCCAGATATTATACTTTATTGGATTTATTACCTCTAAATTTGTTCTGTGATCTCTCTCATCAACTTCTACACCTTTCTAAGAGTATAGAGTAATAAGATTAGATTGATAAATCATTTGTAATATTATAAATAGGTAGCATTTATATAAAGTAGAATCCCAAAGCTCAAAACCCTTCATAGATATTAATTATCATTTTATTCTCCCAACAACCATGGAGGATAGGTATTCTTATACTTATTATTATATCAAATTTACAGATGTAGAAACAGAGACAGAAAGATATTAAATGACTTGTCCAGGATCACACAGCTAGTAAGTAGTTGATGCCACTTTGCAACACAGTATTACTGATTACAAGTCTAGTTTTGCATATACTGTATAACCTACTCAAATAAACCTCATCTGAATTATATTGTTTTTAAATACTTTTTAAAAAAAGTTTAATATTATTTTTTAATTCTAAGTTCCAAATTTTCTTCCTTCCCTTCTCTCCCCCTCCTCAAGGAGACAAGAAATTTAATATAGATTATACACATGCCATCAAAGAAAACACATTTACATATTAGCCATTTTTCCAAAAAATCAAGAAAAATAAAAAGAGAAAATTATACTTCAAAGAGTTCAACAGTTCAACAGTTCTCTCTCTATCCCTCCCTCCCCATCTCTGTCTCTGTCTCTGTCTCTCTGTCTCTGTCTCTGTCTCTCGCTCTCCCTGGAAGTACAAGTACATATCATTTTTCTATCATGAGTCCTTTGAAATTGTCTTGGATTATTGTATTGATCAGAGTAGGCTAATGACCATTAAAGTATTGCTGTTATTGTGCACAATCACCTCCTGATTCTTTTCACTTTACTTTTTGTCAGTTCAGATAATTCTTCCTATTGCTTTTTTTCCTGAAACCAACCCCTCTATTCCTTATAGCACAATAGTAGCCTATCAAATCATACGCCAGAACTTGTTTAGCCATTCCCAAATTGATGAGGATCACTATGATTCACAATTCTTTGCAACATAAAAACAGCATATGAATATACACATATAAATACCATATATTACATATCCACATATGTGTACATGCATGCATACGTATATATACATATATACACACATATACATCTACATATAAACATTCTTTACTTTTTTTTTGATCCCTTAGGGATATTGACCTATTAGTGGTATTATTCATTGAATGACTATGCATAGTTTTATAGCCCTTTGAGTAAAGTATCAAAATATTTACCAGAACTGGTGAATCAGTTTGGCAATCCATCAATAGCTCATTAATATACCTGTTGTTCCCTTATCCAGTCCAGGATATGTCATTTCTGATAAGTGTCGGTTGGTATCTCAGAATTGTTTTAATTTTCCTCTCTGTAATCAATAGTGATTTATAACATTTTTACATAATTGTAGATAGATTTCATTTCTTCTTCTGAAAACTGTTCATATCTTTTGACCATTTATCAGTTGAGAAATAGCTCATTTTCATAAATATGACTTGTTACATATACATATATATGCACATACAATATACACTCATATATACGTATGTGTGTATATGTGTGTATACACATATATACACATAATATATACATATATGTATGTGTGTACACACACACACATATATATGTATATGACAACTGGGTCTGTTTTAATTTATGTTTTTGTATTTCCAGAAAATGGCACAGTGCCTTGCAAAAACAGGCATTTCATAAAAGTCTGTTGACTGACAATTAAGAAGACCTGAACTGATAATAAAATAAATTCTCCTAAAATGAAATGTGAAATGCATAAAAATGTGGTTACTAACTGAACTATACACACATATGCATGTATGTGTATATATGTATATATACATATATATACATATATACACATACACACATTTAAGATTTCTATAAATACAACTACAAATTACTCTTTGAAGAAGTAAAGGAAGATAAATCACTGGATAAATGTTTATTGCTCATGGAGCTATAGCAGTAGAATTAAAGTGACGTTAATACTTAAATCAATTTACAGATTTTGTTCCTATGCTGACCAAATTACGGTAGAGACATTTTATATCACTAGAAAGATTAATTTTAAAAAATCATATGGAACCACATTATAGAGAAATTGTATTAAAGTAGATTTTAATGTTCTTTCAATAGGATTATGAAATAAAGTAATGAGTTTAAAGAAGATCTGTATTATTTATTTTACTGAAAATATTAAGAAGAGTTGACTATAAACATGATGGTGATTGTCTTGCATTGTGTTCAAGGTTCTCCTACTGGGTCAAAGTGGAGGAGTGATGTCTGAAGACAATGTAAGTCACTATATCCTCTCCTGCTAACCAGATGCATTTCCATGTAAAGACAAAAGGGTCACATTTATAGAAGCTAAGTGTCAATGTATCCTTATAACACTTGCTGGCTGTTTTCTGACAGAATAAATTTTCATTTGTCCAATTGGTCAATGACTAGGGAGTGCTTCATTTAGCCCCCAAATAAAATCTGAAGTAAAAGGATGCTGCCATCAAACCTCTTACTAATGCAGAGTAATAGATAACAACACTCCTAAGAATGTCTGACACTCACACAGAAATAACATCAGATTGCTGTTATTATGGACATAGTAAAATGGACTTGGGTGGTACAGTGGGTATAGTGCCAGGTCTGTATTCAAGAAGACATCTTCTTGAGTTCAAATTTGGCCTCAGACACTTACTAGCCATGTAACCCTGGGAAAATCACTTAACTCTATTTGCCTCACTTTCCTCATCATGAGCTGGAGTAAGAAATGACAAATTATGCCAATATTTTTGCAAAGAAAACTCAAGATGGGGTTATGAATAATCAAAAAAGACTGAATGACTGAATAGCATTGTTGCTATGGATAGTTGTATGCTAAGAACTTGACTTGAAATGTTCAAAATTTCTGAGGTCTGTATAATCACTATTACTTGCAGTAATTCCCTAATTAGAAATTTATTTGAGATGATTTGGGATTTATTACTTTATATCAGTACTCCCCTACATATGTTTGCCATATAGTAGGTACTTAGCACCTGTTGGAATGAACTAAATTATCCCCAGCCCCATTAAGTTTCATAAACCCCTATGAGAATTTGATTCTTTGCTCTCCAAGTATTTAGATTGTATATCTTCTACTAATTTAGACAGTGTATCACGATTTTATAGTGGCTTAGGTTTTTACCTGAACCATCCCACTTTCTCCCCAGGTGTGTTTCAATCCATCTTCTTCTGGAGAAATCAGATTGGGTTATTCATTTTACCTGGCAATTCTTCCTTAAAAAGGTAGAACAGGGAGGAGGAATGACTTTGAATTTTTTATGCCATGGGTAGCTGGTTGTTGTTTTTCATATTTCAAGAGGAACAAAATGACATCACTGTGACAGGGTCAATGTACAGTGTTTGATGATTGTGGTTGATCAGATCAATATGAGTTTGGAAGACTTTATCTTAACTCAGGTGCAAATAGACTATATAACCATTTGTGAGGAAAATGTCTCTTAATTTTTGCATCTCACATTTATTTTGATCTACTAAAATTCTTCTTTGAAGTGGACACATCATGAACTGTCCTGTTCCAGTCCCCCATGTCTTAAAATTGATTAAAAATTCTTCAGGGAGGTATTGAGAGTGACCTTGTATTACTTGTTGTGACTTCCATGTGAGCACTTGCCTTCTTTCAGTTCCTTATAAAATATTCTTTAAATAAATGTTCATTTGGCATTCAAACAATGTGCCCAGCCCTCAGAGTGCATTCTCTTCAGTAGAGTTAGAATGCTTGGCAGTTTAGCATAAGAATGGAACTGTTTTGATTAGTGGAAAACATAACCTCTGTTTTCTTGGTGTTAACCATAAGGTCAAAATGAGCACAAGCTGCAGAGACTTCATCCGTATTCTGTTTTAGCACAGCCTCAGAGGTTGTACTGAGTGCAAAAATCAATGAAAAAATGGTCATGCATCAAATCTTCCTCTACTTTAATCTTAGTTTGAAGCCTTTTCAACTTAGATAATTTACCATTTGTATTGTAGCTGACATGGTTACTGTTTTTGTCCTACTTAAAGGTGTTCAGCAGCATAGCTGAAAATATCATGCTACAAAGCATGGGAGAAAGCACACAGTATTGCTTCATGCCATTGATGACTGGGAAGGTGTGGAAGCAATATCCATCATCCAAAACCACAAGTATTCTATCCCAAAATTAGCATACCATGCTAAAGAACTCTAAGCAACCAGATTTTACTGTCATCTTCTATAGTCCCTCAAGACTAACAATATCAAAAGCCTTGGTGAGATAAACATTGTATTCAGACTTCTGTCCTGCTACTTACATTTATTTCTCCTGAAGTTGTTGGTCAAAAAATACCATATTGACTGTTCCTTGGCTTCTGGAGCCACACTGGTTCTTGTGTAGATGAACATATTCTGGGTGAAGGTTCCGTCTAGTAAAGAGGATTCTGAGAAGAATCTTACCAGCAATGATTTAAAAAGAGATAATATACCCCCTACACCCACACTCCAATAGACACAGGGCAATCTATTTCCTTTTCCTTTATAGAGATAAACAGTGAAGACATACTTGATCTCCTGGGAGATAACTTCTCCTTTTCATATAACCTGGAAGATTTCAGGAAGCTTGTTGTATTAGTAGTAGACCTCCTGCCTTATAAATCTCTGCTGGAATCAATCCTAATGATATTTAAAAACTCTTCTTTAATATGAAGTTCAGTCAGAGAGGGATAGGCTTTAACCTGAGGTATATGGTCATTGACTATAGCTTTGATTGATGATGGTCTGTTGAGAACATGATGAGAATGTCCATCCTGTCTTTCAAGGATGATTTCTTTATCACCAGTCAACGTGGCTCTACTTTGGTCTCTCTTTCTATGATCCTTTATGACACATAATTTTATTGCATCATATGAAAAATGCATTTAATATTTCTGCTTTTATACACATGAAAAACATGAGGTTTTTAAGCCCTAGTACATGTTCAATATTTGTGTAGGTGACATGTACTGCTGAGGAAAAGGTATAAGCCTTTCTATCCACTTTAAATTTTCTACTGAGCTTTACCATATCTAACTTTTCTAAAATTCTATTTATTTCCTTAATTTCTTTCTTGTTTATTTTATGACTAGATTCATCTAGTTCTGAGAGCAGGAGGCTGAGGTCCCCCACTAGTACAATTTTGCTGACTATTTCTTTCTAAAAATTACATAACTTCTCATCTAATAACCTGGATGCTATATCACTTGATACATGTATGTTTAGTATTGCCTATGGTACCTTTAACAGGATGTAGTTTTGTTATCTCTTTAATTAGATCTATTTTTGCTTTGTCTGAGATCAGGACGGACCTAGAAACTATATGAACACAAATACAAATCACTTTTCACACTAATAAATTCACTTCTAAATAGCTGGAAAAAATATCGGTTCCTCACTTTTGTAGAGTAAGCTAATATAATTTAAAAATGACAATTCTACCTATATTATTTTACTTATCCAGTGCTATATCAATCAAACAACTCAAATATTTTATAGAGCTAAAGAAAATAGTAACAAAATCCATTTGGAAGAACAAAAAAGTCCAAAATATCAAGAGAATCAATAAAGAGAAATGGAAGGAAGTGGTCTAGTCATGCCGGATCATAAGAACCAATCATCAGAACTATTTCATACTGGCTAAGAAATGGAGAGGTTGGGGTGGCACTGGTCCTGGACTCAGGAAGATCTGAGTTTAAGTCTGGCCTCAGACACTTAACACTTACTAGCCATGTGACCTTGGGCAAGTCACTTAACCCCAATTGTCCTGCCTTCCCCCCTCCAAAAAGAAAAAGAAAGAAAGAAAAATAATAGAGTGGTAGATCAGTGGAATAGGTTAGGTACACAAGAGACAGTAGGCAATGACTATAGTAATCCACTGTTTGATTAAGTCAAAGGTTCCAGCTTCTGAGAGTAATTACTCACTATTTGATAAAACCTACTGGGAAACCTGGAAAATAGTACAGCAGAAACAAGGCATAGACCAACATCTTGCAAATTATGCTAAGATACTTTCAAACTGGGTACATGATTTAGACTTAAAGGGTGAGACTATAAGCAAATTAAGAGAGCCAGGAATAGTTTACCTGTCAGATATATGGAGAAGGGAAGAACTGATGACCAAAAAAATACCCATTGCTACAAGATTTTGAGTAGGAGTAAAATGACATGACATGCAAGTGAATTGGATTTGAATGAGGGAGGGCTATGTAAAGTCACAAGCCTCACTACTCTTCCAGAGTCATCTCAGTACAGCAGCAAGATAGAGATCAGGATGACTGGAGATGGCCCTGGAAGAAGTGACCTCTTTTAAGTTAAAGTCTTCAACTGGTCTCAGTTTGTTTGAGGCAACACTCATTCAGTGATTATGGCTATGCAAAAAATGAGGCAGAGAACGGCCTCTTTTACATTAGTAAAAAAAAAATCAATCTGGGAGGGGAAGACCCCCAGAGTCTCTCTGGTCAATACAGAAACAATTGCCATATGCATTCACTTTGAGCAATCAAGGCTCAAAAAATGGCCAAGTGGGGCATGGACTGGGACATATTCTTGACTAATCAATGAGAGCCAGAGTGATTTGGGTTTAAGGCATGACTCTTAAAAAAGAAATCTAGCCTGTAAGCCCAAAGCACGTTCCCACCTCTATGTCCTCCTCTGTATTTATCCATATTTTATATGCCTTTCAAAATCATTGAAATTTTATCCTCTCCATGAATTTTTCCTAGAGTCTCAATCAGATCCTCTTTCAAATTCCTCAAACTCTTATTGTTTATAACACTTCTTTTTGCAGGTGCCAACACTGCCACTTCTTCTTAGTGGGAAGAAAATAAATAAAAATCACTTAGGGGTCAATACATAGAATGAAACTATATGAATTTGTCCATGTTGATCATAAAAATAAAGAAATAATGAAATTTTAAATTGTAAAGTGTCAAAATGGCATGGGTGATGTCTTGTCTCATACATAACTCAGATTTATGAAGGACTCAGTCTTTAGCCTCACTCTTTCAGCAAAATCTAATGGTAAGACAAAAGTTAAGACAAGTGGTAAGGGCTTAGGATGCACTCCACAGAAACAATTTCCTTACCTCCATAGCCATTGGAACAAATAGTTCTCGTCCATCGGTGGAAGTCTTCATTTGTTTGGGGTAAATGCCCACTAGCTCACCAACAATTTTGAAGAGCGGGTTACACTCAACTTGGCTTAGTTCGTTGCTCAAGACAATTTTACCAGGGTTTGGCTGCTGAATATTCTACAGTATCTTGGAACCATAGCTGGGAGTTGGGTGGCAGTTGAATAGCAAAGTAGGAAAGCAGACCTGAAAAAGGGTCCTGCAGCTCTCATACCAGAGGTACTGTTCTTTTATTAACATTTTGTACACTCCAGCTACTCATTGATACCTGTGGGTACACACACA
>CM053600.1:101787198-101803863 GCA_028646575.1 Pseudocheirus occidentalis
ATCAGGGGAAAAGAAAAATTAGACTTCCTTACTTCACTAAGAACCAACTAGCTTAAAAAATATTTCTACTTATTCTCTACATGTATGAAACATACCAATATTATTCAAATCATCAAAATTATTTCTGTTTCCTATTGTTTCCTACTCAAATTCATTTTTTCAAAGCATATCCAGAATTGCTAAATTATCACTTTTAAAATGTACCTCATTCGACATATTAAAAAATTTACTACTACAGACAAAACATTGTCATTTAAAAATAATAATCTGTATTATCCTATGTTCATTTCCATACCTGTGGATTTTTTTCACATTGAATTTTACAGTTGGCTACAATCCTAATCCACCCATCAAATCATCCATCAAAGAGCAGTTCAAATGCCACATATATTTCTATCCTCTTAAATCTTATTAAAAGTATTATAATGCATATGCCAAATCCTTATTGGACTTATTGGACTCATAAATGACTGACAATAGGATCTAGTAAGAAAAACACAGGTTTTGAAAGAGGTTAGAGGAGTAAAGTCCTTTAATCCATATACTATTATGATCTTGATTTCACAATTGAGAAAACTGAGGCAAGCATAAAAAATCCAGGGTCACCTGGCTAATAAGTGTCCAAACCTGGATTTGAACTCAGATCATTCTGACTACAAAGTCTGTGAACTCTCCAATATACCATGGAACTACTTAGCTGGATTTGAGTGACAGTTCTTTCATTCACTAGGTTGTTGAGAATTTTTCAGAGCCCCACTTTCCTCATCAGAAAAAAAATGTTCAGATTATTAAGTATGTGTATACACGTGTATGTGTATACATATATGTGTACATGCATGCACATACAATATATATAATCACACATATGTATATACATGTGTGTATGTATGCATATGTGTATAAAATGTATATAAAATTGTAATTCCAAGGAATAGCCCTTGTAATAATAATCAGCTAAATAAATATGCCCTATAACTGTTATTACCACTACTCAGAATTTCCTTATTTTTCTTGCCTAATAATTTTGTCACATTAAAAAATGCATTTTGTCATCAATCTATTTTAGTAAATTCATGTAATCTCCTAATTATAATTATTTATTGGTCCTTTGGAGTGGCTCTTATTTTCTTCCATCTATATAAAGAAAAGTATATTTATAAAGATAGGTCAGAGAGAGAGAGGGGGAAGAGGGAAAGAGAGATGAATAGGTAGAAAAATGGTATGGTATGTTTGATATATGGATGTACACATATATATGTACATATCTTTCTATCTATCTGTCCGTCTGTCTACCTATCTAATGTGTATACAAACAATAGATACTATATATAATAGATACAATAGTTTGTATATTTGATTTGTATATTATCAAATACAATTCAATATATGTACATATACATTGCATGTGTTTGTATATACATTTATGAATTTTAGAAAGGGCAGTGTAGTACAGTGAGCTGTCCTCAAAGTCGAAACAATCTGAGCTTTCTTGACACATTCTGGTTTTGTGGGACACATGACAAAATCTCAGTGCTCTTCACCACCTGTAAAGCCAAGCACAGGCAGCTTTCCAGAGGACTGCTACTTTGAACAGCTTCAAGGTTCGGATTACACAATATAGTGAACTCTCTGTTTATTCAGTCATAAATGAAGACAACATCCACAGAAATTAAAGTATGACATTTTAACACCATGCACAAGTAGATTCCCAAAAGAATACTACTGTGAAAAGCTTTTAAGTTTGGATTACACAGTAAAGTGAACATTCCATTTATTCCATCACAAATCAAGGCAGGGCCTTGTAACAAATCACAATATAATATTCACACCATCACATCTTATCACAGAAAATAACAATATAGTGTTCATAACAGCTTAACATTAGAATGGCCACAGTTTTACCTACAGTGGTCATGTTGTGCCCTAATTCAAATCCCAGGTCACCTGCCCATCACCTGAGCATGGCCCACCTGTGTCCCACCATTAAGCCCTTTTTTATTTTTGCTTTTGTACCCATCCTATATTCTGCAATTGCTTGAAACTGCTTAAGGCAAGTCTGGGCATGTTGCCCAAGGCATAGTCCCCTGCCCCCTATTTCTTTAAATTAGTATTCTGTATCCTTCCTTATACTGTACAAGGATTATCCTGGGGTGCAATACTGGAGACCACCCTGTTCCGCTGACCAAGTAGGGTCTCCACACCCTCTGCCCAGAACATGACCCTGGTCTAGTCTGGGACTTTCCAGTTCCCTTTCCCCATGACCCTGCACCCTGCTTTGGAAAGTGCTGACTATGGCCCTCCACCCTGTTCTGGGAGAGACCCTTATGTCATTGGGGGTTGCACCCTTGTACCCTTGTGCCATATTCCCAAATTAGCCCTGGACTATGTAGCCAACCAGTCACCCACTCTCTTAGCTTCTGTACGTCATAGCTTTTGCTACCTCTTCCCCAGTTGTGGTTTGTGATTTTGGTCTATATAAATCAAGTCTGTAAGATTCAATAGGTAGTGCCTGATTTGAGTTTATATTCCAGGTAGTTGCGTGCTTGATCAATAAACCCACATCTAAATTTATCTTGAACCCAGGTCTTGGCTCACTCTTATTCTCTGCACAACAGTCACAGTATTTAGAACAAAGAACAGAAGAATAATCGTCTGTTTTCCCTAAGGTAGAAGCTTTCTTTTCTAAATCACTTAATCAATTCACAATACAACAATCAATACTTAATCATTCAATCAATTCACAATACAATAATGAATCTTCCACTCATGGGGCAACCACTAACTTAATCAGTTACTAATCTAGATTCACAATTACTAAATAACATTAATAACTAAGTGCAGTCATTAGAAAATTACACAAATCTCTCACCCCTCAGTGTCTTCAATTTCATCATGTGTCCAAGGGGAGGCCTTTTCTTCATCTTGACTCAAGGTGGTCTCTTAGATTCCCTGGATACCCTTCCATGGTCCCAGCTCCTACCTGAATGCACCAAAGAGTCACCTGGATCAAGGGGCATAGAGCTCCCAGGTTCTTCTCCAGTTCTCAGAGGTAGAAAGCTCCCAGGTCCTTGTCCAGTCCTCTAGGAAGTCCCTGGCACACACCAAAGTTCAAAAGGTCCAGCAAATCTCAAACACTTCACCACTTCTGTTGCTGGGAACTCAAGGATCCACCAAGCCACAAATCAACAAAGGTTTATCTTGGTCATGCTTCCTAAGTCTTCCAGCAGTTCAATTGGCCCAAGAACCCAGAAGGAATCTCAGCCTTCCAGGAGGCCTTCACTGGATTCTGTTCTCAAGAAAACTCCAACTCAGTTCTCAGTCAGCTTCCAGATGCTGGGAGAGAAACCCTCTCTTTCTCTCTTAAGAAAACTCCAAGTCAGTTCTTCAGTCCAGCAAGCCCAGCTCCCAGATGCTGGGAAAATCCTGCTACCTCAAACAGGAACCACCAGAAGGAAGATTCCTAATTCTATCTCTCTGTCTATAGAACTCTTCTTATATACACACACTAGCCTCCTGTTTTAGCCAATACCCTGCTGCCATGTCAACAACAGGAGACAGAGCTCACAATTTACTAAGGGCTAGGTATCTGCTAAATTGATTACTGTTGAAGGCATTCACAATGTTATGGCATAACAAGTTATGCTAAAGTGGCCACATAGTTTTCACCAAAGTTGTTATCTAGTTTTAAACAAAGTGCATTCATTTACTAAACAAACCATTTAGTAACTAAATCATTTAGTAAGTCCTAAAAGATTCAATCATCGTTAAGGAGGCTTGTCTCCTTAATGGTCACAAAGTACAAAGGTCAAAGTTTACCCCTAGGTCACAGTAAATCATAATCTTCTCAGTCAGCGTCAGACACCCAAGAAGAGATCTTTTTATCTTGATTAGAGGCTGTCTCTCAGCTCCCATGATTCCTCTTCCATGGTCCCAACTCCTGACCAAATCTGCCCAATTGGATTCAAGGACAGGCAACTCTCAGTTTCTTGTATAGCTCTTGTCCAGTTCTTTGTCCAGTTCCTTGTCCAGTTCCCATTCTATATTGAAGCTCACAGTGTTCAGTCCACCTAAAGTCCTTCACAGTTCCTGTTTGGGGGAAGACAAAACTTAGTAGAACCAAAACAACATTCATACACCTTGCTGGCACCATCATAAGTTCACTATTTGCCTGTGAAATCAAGACAGACCCACAAACAAGGTCCAAGAGGTCAATACAAATAGTCAACACAGAAACTGTGTGGGACAAAAGACCCTTGCCCAAAATAAAAATTAAATAAATCAGAGGCATATCAAGGCAGAGACAGAAAATCTTTATTACTTCTTGAACAAGAAGGGTGTCATCATCACCAGAGGTAGATGAGAGGCCTGAGATACAGAATGTAAGGCTTATTTATAAACCCAAAAGTTCACCCCTTTTCTCCCTCACTGTCCTTTGTTCCTATTAATCAGGAACTTATGCTCTCACTCTGATCATAAATTTGCTAATACAGCAAGTAAAGTATCAGCAACATCAAAATAGATATGAAAGCAGAAGATACAGGACTGGCATTATCAATACAGATATGAAAACAGATGACATTTTATCAATAATGGAGATTTAAGGACATGGGGAACTATCTGGAATTTTGTAACAGAATTTCCAATTTTGTATTTGTACAGGTCACATAGTGGTCAATGAAAATAAGTCTGGGACATCTGGGCCTGTGGTTAGATGAGAAGGGTTTGTACTTTGCTCTTCTACACGTTAGCTTAGCTTAGAAAAAACTTCATCTTATGGCCAGGGAAGTAAGGCAAGGGCCCCAAGTCTCTAATCTCAAGCCTGGGCTTCTGGCTACTGGTTGCAAACCTTGCTAGATCTTAGGGTACAGTTTTGAGAAATTTTCACCTCTCTGACACATCTAATTAATAAACTTAAGTCTGGGGTCTAGGCAATATATTATTGAATGTTTGAGAAGTCATCACTTTTATCCCACTCAGAAATCAACACAGATGCACAAATAAGATCTGAGAACCAAACGAAATTATCAGTACAGTTCCAGGACCTCTGAATCATCCTTCAAAACTTCTGTAAACAGACAACAGAAAATCCTCTTTCAGGATTTTCAGTAAGATCCCAGGGCTTCTGTAAAAAGTATCACAAAAAACATCAACAGACTGAACAGACAAGCACATAGTGTCAGATACCACAAGTTTTCTCCTTCTCCCCCAAAAGAGCTCCCTAGTCGGCTCTTTTCAGCCTGGGCCTCTCCTTATATATGATCATTAGCTCCTCCTCTTCCTATTGCATCAACAAGAGGAGTTCACCGGTTCTAGGGTTCACAACTTGTGAGATTCACAAGCTCTGGATCATAATACTTGATACAATCATGAACTGACACAAGGTGTTAACTACTTCTGTGTTAATTAAATAGCTGAAAATGTGTTAATCCAATAGCTGAACAAGGTATTAACTACTTCTTTGCTTGCCATTTCACCATTTCAAGATGCTTCAACACCAGTTGCTGGTAAACCATCTAGCTATAAAATTAGATATTTTTTGTCCCATTGGAGCTCCCAGTAACAATGAATACTAATCCCTATTTATCTAACAAATATCATGAACTAGTGCTGGTGATGCAGGAAAATAAAAAAAAGTGCATTCTCTTCCTCTATGAAACTCTGAATCAATGGAGAAGAAATAATGTTTTCAGTGAAACATTAAATTTTAATGCCTCACCTTTTTTTCATAAATCAGTTCCACTCAGTCCAATAATAAGAATAACCTGGTCTTATTTTGCATCCTTCCTGCAGAGTTAAAGACTGTTTCATGCACATTAAGTGTTAATAATTCAATAAAATGCATTAACAATGTGAGCAACAAGATAGCGAATGTCAATAGCATAGAACACTCATCAGTAAAATTCATCCCTCCCTTAAACTCTCTCATTTTGAGATCTTTGAACTCATTTTTTAATCAGTATTATTTATCTTGCTTTTAAATGAAATCCATGAGCAGCTTTCTCTCAAACTCATAGGCTGAAAATCTCAAGATAAGATAGTGCCATGGACAATTTTTAGTGACCTTACCTGTGATTTATTTTCTTTTTTGGTTACAAGATACAGGATATAAAATAAGCCTACATAAATCTTCAGCATTTCTATATGTTACCAACAAACACCAGCAGTAAGAAATAGATAAATTCCATTTAAAATCACTGTGGAGAATATAAAATATTTGGGAGTCTACCTGCTAAGTTGTTTGCTTGCTGTTTCTCCTTCATTCTCAAAGAGGACCATTATATCAGAGAGGTGATACCATGACATTTAAGTGACTGGATTTAAGTGAGAAAGGGCTATGCATATTCACTTGCCTCACTTTCTCCTCCAGAGTGATCTGGGTCCATTAGGCAGATATAACTCAGAAAAACTGGAGATGGCTCAGGATGCACTGGGGGACCTTTGTGTTTCAAACTAAGGTCTTTTAACAACTCTCAGTTTAACTGATGCAAAGTTCATTCATGTTTAAGGCTTAATAAGAATTGAGGCTGAGAGTTGATTCTTTACCTCATTTGAAAAAATCAATTTTGGAGATGAAGACCTTCAAGGTTTCTAGTTAAAACAGAAACATGCTATTTATAAACCCAAGATCTACATGAACAGAATTACAGAACAGTTTTCATGCAAACAAAATCAGACCTAAGAAACAAGAAAAATAATTGCTCATGTGTAGGTTGAGTCAATATAATAAAAAAAAATGACAATGTCACCTAAATTATACTTAATTCATGCCATGCCAAACAACCAAAAACAGGCCCATGTGACCTGCTTATGTCACATGGAAGCCTGAGTCACTTGAGTTTGAGTCACATGAACCCTGTGGTAGATGGAACTTGCTAAACAGATGGAGCAGGAAGAGTAGAGCAGAAAGGGTGGAGCTGAGCCCAGAGGAAGTTGGTCAGAGCAGTTAGAGCTGAGGGAAAAAGAGGAAGCTGGCAGCAATCTGTGAATGCTCATTTGTGGGAAGGTCCTAGCAGGGGGAAGGCTTGGGAATAGCACTGCACCCTGTATTGTTATTTGGTATGGATTTTTTTGTTGCTATGATAGATTTGGCTTTCTGGTGTTGGATTCCGTTTTCTGGTGTCTGAACAAATGTTTTGGTTCTGTCTTTCATGTGGAGAGTCTGTCATATTTTGCAGTTCAGGATTACCCCCAGCATATTCTAAGCCACCATAGTTGCTTTGAATATCTTAATTGATGCTACAGTTTCCCATCTGCAAAATGAGCTAAACAACAAACAAAATGAGCAAACATCAAACCATTCCAGTATCTTTGCCAAGAAAGCCAAAAATGGTTTCACAAAGAGTCACACATGAGAGAAATGCCTAAACAACATTCCCTTGATAGGTACTAAAATATATTTTCTTAAACAGTAGTATAACCATATTGCTTTCCTGGTCACAATTCTTTATTTTATATTAAAAACCTTTCATAAACAGGTATTACCTCACTTTAACATATGCAATTCACATTACTGCAGCTTGGACCTTCTAGAGCAGCAGTTCTCAAACTGTGGATCACAAACCCTTTGGAGGTTCAACGACCCCTTTCACAGGAGTCGCCTAAGACCATCAGAAAACACATATTTTCAATGCTCTTAGAAACTGAGACACCGCTCCTCTATCAGTTTACAGACAGGTCTGCCCACATGCAGACGAGTCCACATATGAGTATTAAAGGATCATGGCATTAGGAAGGTTGAGAACCACTCTTCTAGAGTATAGTCAATTGTCCTACCTATTATTCCCCATATTTGGTATTCCTTTGTCTGAATTTTTTCGTATCTCATTCATACTGGAAGAACAGCAATTCAACATGGATCTGATCCCACTATGGATTTATGTGGAAGTTTAAATCCACTCTGTTTTATACCTGGGCCATTTCACTCCTTCATAGGCAGCAAAGTAGCCTCTGCTCTCTGGACTCATCACGTTGGTGCCAAACTTTCAGTAGGCACTTAAGTAGTTTTAGCTTTACCAAAAGTTCAGAACTCTCAAACTTAAGTGATCCATCAGTCTAAGTATGAACAAGGGGAGCATGAAGGATGAAGCAGGAATGTTGATAATGAATATACTTGCCTCCTTTGTACTCTAGAATTATATTTCTTCTCACTTTTCCCTCTCGTTTAGTTCCCTTCTATGCCCACTTAAAGTGTAACTGCTTTCCCTAGACATAAAAATCATTTTTTCTATGCTATAGATGTTAATACTCCAGTACCTATCCTTAATATATATATATATATACATATATATATATATATATATGTATATATATATATATATATTCATATCTGTATTCTCCTTTCAGTGGAATAAAAGGTACTCAATGCAAGACACATTTTATTTTTTTGCCTTTTTATTTCCTAGTACTTAGTAGGGTAGGAAATAGTAGGTGATAATAAATAATTATTATATTGAATGGATTATTTCCCATAGCAGTTTGATGGAGTTCAATGAAAGTATTTCTTAAATATTTTGTACTACTTCAGTACCTCCATTTCATTTTTAATAATGATATATCCATTGCCTTATTAAGGCTAATCAAACAAATTATCATCACTATTACTATGTATCATAAATGTATTGATAATTTTCTAATGTTTTACCCAAATCTTAGCAAAATGAGAGTAATAGAATATGAAATGGTAACTTTTTTTTGCTTCATTGACCAAATAAAGGTGTTTGCATATTAAAATTAGAAGGAATTTTTTAAAAATCTGGGGTTCACTTTTAAATGAATTTTAGATTGTCAAACCAGGACTAAGTCAAAAAGCTGAAATGGGGGTATATAGTGAAACAACAGACTGGCATGGGAGTTGGCTGTCAACCTAAGTCACTAAATGATCATTAATTTAAAATAGTTCTTTTGTGCCTTGATAGCAATTCTACTACGATTGCTTACTTTCTAACATGATTGAGTTGTGACAGTGATAAACTTCTCACCAACCTGATAAAATATCATAGAAGATAATTAACAATAATGACAATTCATGTTAACCTTTTAAACAACTAAAATTATGGAGTTTTTTAGGTAGATTTAGAAGAAAGAGAAATCTTAAAGAAAATATTTTGGACATTAGAAAATTGTTGGCACCCATTCACTAGACTTTATTAGTTGTAATTAAAATAATTATCCATCCTTGTTTGAAAAACTAGTATTATATGAACAGAAACCTAAGAAAATTAGAGTTAAAAATGGGTAAAATCTGAAAAGTAACTGATGTAATTTCACCATTTTGCAGCATGATCTGACATGCAAATTATTACTTAGCATTTTTTCAAAGATTTGGCTGGTAGATACATGATCAGCTATAGCACATACTGATTATAGTACAATAGGGGGGAAAGTTCCTTATAAGTACAAAATGAAAGAATATGTTCCCATGCCATCTGCTAGGTAAAATCTTTATTTGAATTCAATTGGTACACAGGCCAATTTTTTTTGGTAGAAAATTGCTTAATTTTCTCAAACATATAAAAATAACATGGCATTTTTTTATTCTTCACTTGGAAATATCTATTAATCTAATCTATCATTACACTACCTTAAATTTTGACAAGGGTTCTAATTTAGTCCCCCAAAGTACAATGACAGAAATAGAAAGTATTCTTTTCACTTAAAATTGATGCTTTCACACTGAAGTTTTAAGGGTTTTTTTTCCTGATTTTGTAGTGACTGAATTTTAACAAGGGGTTATGTTGCAATGGTCCCCAATGAAGTTCACCAGGGCCATAGACAATATTTGCACAAAAACCAAGTAGAATAAGGATTCTGTAATTAAATGAAAGTTTCTAAACATGTTATTTGTTGATTTCATGGAGCCTCAGAACTAGATGAATGAATTTAATGAGATTCGTGATATGTAAAAAGTAATGACCATTACCAGTTGGACTGAAAATTATATTGAGCAGAAAACTCATTAAACTACTGAATCACCATATAAAATGAAGGCATATGAACATGAACTGACCCCCAAATTCAGTAAAAAGAGAAGACTGAATGTGGTTCCATTTGAATGGAAATGATTTAGCAAACACTAGGTGTTAACTACAACACTAAGAAATAAGGTTACAAATAGACAAAGTGAAACTAATCTCAAGGAGCCTATACTTCAATTCCATGAGATAAAATATTAGCTGCTGGTTGGATAGAAAGGCACAGAATCCCTAGAAATTTAGCATGATAGTGGATGTTAAGGTTTTGGAGGGCTTGGTGCTGCATCATTTGTTCAGATGATTCTGCAAGAGGTCTGAAAGGCATAGAGGGAGACAGAGAAAAGGTAAGAATTAGGGGACATTAGGATGCAGTCATAGGGAAAATGCAGTCAACAGACCCATCCTGTTCATCTTCCGTCTCACCAGGAGGTAAAAGGATGTTACTCCCATTTTTTTTCTGAGCTGTTTGAGTAGTCATGTAGTTCAGATTGGCTCTGAGGCGGGTAAAGAAGCTGTTTGTCCCTAGTGACTCTAAATTTCTCTGTCTTTCCTGAATGGCTGTTGTGAAATGACCTGGAGAAAGAGAGATACGAGGAGCAAGGTAGGTTAGGAAAGGAAAGGGAAAACAGAAATTTCAATGATCAGAAGTATCTCACTACTGCAAAAAGCATTCTCATTTAGCAATATAATCTGATAAAAAAAATCATGGAGCAGTTCTCTCACATTTTCTTTATACGTACATGCATATATGCATACATAGATGCATGCATACATACATACATACAAATGTGTGTGTGGTACGTGTGTGTGTTTGTGTGTGTGTGCATCTTCATCATTGTGTTGTGCCCAGGAGAGCAGATGGCATATATTAAATGTTCAGCTATTGACTGAAATGCAAATGTCTAAGAGATGATATCAAAGAAGAAGGCAATTTCTGGAGCACTATATACAATATATGAAAGATAGCTTTTTGTTTGAGGCTGGATTACTTCTAATAAGGACTAGTAATATTTTTTTTCTAATGTCTTAGGATCTAATCCAAAGGACTTTAAATCAAAAAGGAAGGGGGGATATCACTTGTGTATACTCACCAAGCTATATAATAACTACAAAGTAAGTATTAAAATAAATTATAATATTTTTACACTGAAATTATCATAATTTCACAAAAGAGAAACTTTCAAAGAGAATCCAATAGTAAAACCAAATCTACAACCTCAAATACTTATGCAAGGAAAAAAAATGTACAAAGCTTGTGCATCAACACAACATGAGCTAGATGTCTTTCCATAAGGTGCAGATTTAACTTCATGGGTGACCTTAAGACAATGTGTGTTGAAAGTCATTGCTAGACAATTGTTTTGAGTGCTAAAATCTTTTTCCAATGACAGTATTTTTTAATGTTTATTTTTTAAATTGTTAATTGATTTGTTTATTTAATTTTACTTTAAAAGATTCAGTTCCACAATCCCTTGAATTTCAAATTTTCTCCTCTCCCTTTCTCCCTCTAACCTCCATGGCCACCTGCAATCAAGTACAGGATCTCCAAATACTTTCACATTGGACATTAGACTGGTGTATAGAAGGGTTGTAACCAATGGAGTGAAAAATGGGAAAGAATAAACAAAACCAAACATGGAAAAAAAGATAGCATGTAGATTGCTTCCGTTTTCATTTAAACCCTGTTTTTTATAGATCTTTCTCTGAAAATATACATTTTGTCCTATCCTAAGACTTGTAGAGTTGTCTTATAACTGTGCATTGCTGAGAAGAGTCCAGTTTATCAAAGTTGGCTGGCACATATACGATGTGTCTGTTATTGTGTACAAATTTTTCCTGGTTTGAGTAGTAATATTTTATGTAAGAGAAACAGTGGTCAATAAACTATACAAGTCTCAAAACAATGAAATGTAGTGTCATCATGTTCAGTAAACCTAAGGACATCATTGACTGAGGTAAAGATTCCCTATGTGAAAAATACTACTACAAACTATGGAAAAGAACTGGGCAGAAACTGTTACATTTAGATTGTTCTTAAGATATTATAATAATAAAAAAGTAAAATTAAAAATAAATACTAGTTGACTTGAATGATGACAAAGTTCAAAATGACATAGGAACCAGAAATAAAAGGTCACATACATAACATATACACATATGTGATGTTCTAACCAATTAGATAAACATTTATTAAGCACCTACTCTGTACTTAAACATTATGTAATCAATTGGGAAATGCCTAAAGAAATCTGAGTATATTAATATAGTAGAATATTTAGTCCTAAGAAATAATAATTTTGAACAATTGAGGTAAATTTGACAAAACAATACATGAATTGATAGTTAAGCACAATGATGATGATCGTGAAGATGATGATAATGATAATCAGAAGTAGTATAATGAATTATACAGTGATCATAATACAATAAGGAAAGAAACTTTGAATGACTTTCAAAATCTGGTAAACACAGTGACAATCATATCAGGAGTTTGATGGTAAAGTATGTGACTCCAAGCTCTTAGAAGATTGTATCTATACAAGAGGTAAAGCATGAAACAGAAATCTTCATATATAGACAGTGCATTGACTTGTTATGAGTGTGAATGGCATTGAGAGAGGGTGGAGGCCTCAATAAATGTAAAATTGGTGAGAAAGAAAAGCATCAGTTTATTATAAGCATTATTTATTAATTGATTTGTTTATTTACTTTTAGTTTAAAAGATTTAGTTCCACAGTCCTTTGAGTTTAAAATTTTCTCTCCACCCTTTCTCCCCCCACCCCATAGCTGTGTGCAATCAAGTATAAGATCTGCAAATACTTTCACATTGAACATTAATCTGGTTGTATAGAAGGGTTGTGACCAGTGGAGTGAAAAATGGGAAAGAATAAACAAAACCAAACATGGAAAAGAACAATACAGCATAATATATATGTTTATGATAAAAAGTTTGTTTAAAACAAACAAAAACACAGAAAATGAAAAGCACTTTAGAAATGGAAATAAAATAAAGAACAATTCTATTACTGCCTGGTTTAATTTCATGTATACTTTTAAAAATAAGATTTCATAAATAATCTACCACAGTGTTTTTTAATATTGAAATATTTGGGTTTGCTGATGAATAAATTTTTAAAAATAGGTACAATGGAAGGATTATCATTGTCTTAAAATGACATACTCATATGAGAAAATCCAGATACTAGATGAAATAAAGTAAATCGAACGCAATCTAGAGGAGATCAGTGGAGGTAAAAGCAGAAACAATGTTAAGATAAAAGTATGTGTCACCTAGGGAGCTAAGTGTAATCGTGGATAGAGTTCTATGACTAGACACAGGAAGACCTGAGTTTAAATCCGGCTTTAGATGCTTCTAACTGAGTGTTTTTGGCAAGTTATTTAACCTTTGTCTCAGTTTCCTCATTTGTAAAGTTTGTATAATAATAGATTCTACTTCACAGAACTATTCTGAGAGATAAATAAGATAGTGCTTGTAAGACACATAGCACAGTGCTGACACAGATGGGGACCTGCAGCCTTGAGGCCACATGTGGCCCTCTGGGTCCTCAAATGTAACTTCTTGATGGAGTCCAAGTTTTATAGAACAAATCTGTTGTTCTGTGAAGTGTGGATACAATCAAAGGGCTGCACTTGAGTATTTAAAAAGGCACATGTGGCCTCAAGGCTGCAGATTCTCCATCCCTGCGCCACAACATATAGTAAGTACTATAAACACTTTTAGTTTTCCTTCCTTCCAAGTGACCATAAAGTAGAAAAAGGAGAAAAAAATCAAAAATGGATATTTGACAATGTAGTATGATATGGGGGAACTTCAGTTGACCAAACTGTTTACCATGTCTGAAATATTTTTTCTAGACAGTTTCACCTCCAGCAATTCATAGTTTCCTTCTATGTAAAACCCATCAATGAACTTTTAATAAGCACTCACTATATTTCCACCACTTTGAGCAAATCATACTTAAAATGACAATAATAATAGCTACCATTAATTTAGCAATTTAATCAAAGCACTTTACATACACTGTCTCATTTGAACCTCACACAACTCAGTGAGGAATGTAAGATTGCAGGAACTCTAGGACAAGGCAGCATGGGGGTTAGGGGCAGGGATTATTAAGAACGTGATTCGGAAGACACAAGGACAAAAAAAAAATCCAATCAAGAAAAATAGCATCATCTGAAATGATAAATGTATAAACACAAACGCAATATATATATAACATTTAGATTGCACTTAAGATACTATAAAAATATAAGAAAAATTGCAATTAAATGCTAGTTGAGGGTGGAGCCAAGATGGCAGCGTAGAAGTGGGCAAACTCTGCAGCTCCCATGTAACCACCTCAAATGCCCATAAAATATGACTCTAAATAAGTTTTAGGGCTCCAGAACTCACAAAATTACAGAAAAAAACATCTCCTGCTGAAGGCAGCTCAGCAGGTGGGACAGAAAGGGCTCAGCACAACACGCTGGGAGCCAAAACCACCCTGGCCTGAAACCACAGCTTGGCCCAAGGGTGGCCGGGACAAGCCGCAGCTGGAGCTATGATGAGAGTGGATCAGTGGTAGCTGTGGCATTTTCCAGAATTATCAAGCTATAAGAAATAAGAACTAAGTGAAAGGTTAGTGGAATTTGGGGGAGAGCGTCTGGCCAAAATGCATCCAGGGCAAAGAAACAGCCAAAGTGTAGCTTTCTTGTGGCTCCTTCAGAAGCTCCAGGCCTGCAGATTGCAGGTTGGCCATGTGATCATTCAGAGCCTAAGGCTAAGAGCCTTAAGCTGCCTGGATTGAGATCATGGTCCTTCGTGGTGGTCCTGGGGTGTGTTTTTGGTGAGCCAAACCTGGTTGGTGCTGAAACAGCCTCCTACTAACTCCAGCAGCTGCAAGAACCCCAGGGATTTGGGAGAGAGTTTTCCCCTCTGGAAGGAGAGTTCCATAGAGCTAAAAAGTCAAGTAATTCACTGGCAACATGAACAGGAAAAAGAAGCACAGTAAGAACAGCAATCCAACTTTACATTCCTTTTTAGGGGGACAAAAAGGATTGAAGAGGAAGAAGACAACACAGAACTCCCACACTAAAAGCTTCCAAGAAAAATGTAGACCAGTTACAAAAATAGAGCAGTTTAAGAAGGATTTTGAAAACCAAATAAGAGAACTGAAGGAAAAATTTGGAAGAGAAATGAGAATGACGCAAGAAAATCATGAAAAGAAAGTCAACAACCTGACTGACAAAAATAACAGCTTATAAAATAGATTAACTCAAATGGCAAAAGAGGCTCAAAAATCCACTGAGGAGAAGAATGCCTTAAAAAGCCATATTTGCCTTATGGAAAAAGAATCTCTTAAGCTTTCTGAAGAGAACAATTCCTTCAGAATTTGAGTGAAGCAAATGGAAGCAAATGTCTTCAGAAGAAATCAAGATACTATTAAACAGATCCAAATAAATGAAAAAATAGAAGGCAATGTGAAATATCTCCTTGAAAAAACCACTGACCTGGAAAATAGATCCAGGAGAGACAATTTAAAAATTATTAGACTTCCTAACAGCCATGATCAAAAAAAGAATCTAGAAAGCACCCTTCAAGAAATTCTCAAGGAAAATTGCCCTGATATTTTAGAACCAGAGGGAAAAAATAGAATTTGAAAGAATTTCACCTCTTGAAAAAGATCCCCAAAAGAAAACTCCTAGGACTGTTATAGCCATGTTCCAGATCAATCCCCAGGTCAAGGAGAACATATTACATGCTGCCAAGAAGAAACAATTTGAATCCTGTGAAACTCAATTAGAATACCCAAGATCTAGCAGCTTCTACATTAAAGGATCAAAGGGCCCGGAATGTGTTATTCTGGAGATCAAGGGAGCTGGGATTAAAACCAAGAATCACCTACCCAACAAAATTGAGTATAATTTTCCAGGGGAAAATGTGGTCATTCAGTGAGGTGGAAGACTTTCAAACATTCTTGCCAAAAAAACCAGAAGTGAAAAGAAAATTTGACACTCAAATGCAAGGAGCATGAGAAGGTAAACATGGAAAAGAAATCAGAAGGAACTTATCGAAGTTGAACTATTTACATGCCAACATGAGAAAATGATAATTGTAAGTTATGAAACTTTTCTCAATATATACATATACATATATACATGTACATATGTGTGTATATGTATACATACACATATATCTATATAGGTGGGTAAATATATATGTGCATGAATACATATCTGAGTATGTATGTATAAATGTGTACGTAGAGGGCACAGGATCAATTGAGTAGGAAGGGATTTTGTAATGGTAATTAATTTGTTTGATCAGATGTTAAGTAGATGCTAGTAACCTAGTGTTAAGTATAGAACTCTGCCCAATGGTGAAAATGTGTGAATTCCCAGAATTCTGTCCATTGGTGAAAAGGTGTGAATTCCCCTGTGACTTGGAAGAATGCTATTGGCTGAGACACTCCCCTGAACCATGTTGACTTGGGAGAAGGCCGGTTTTTATAAGCAGGAGAATTTCAGAGACAACACAGATCTTGAATTTGGTTCCTGAGTGACTGACTGCAGATATGAACAGGATGGGACTTTGTTTGTTGGTGGCCTGGCTGATCCTTGAGTTCCAGGCAAGAGAAGTCCTGAAGGGTTTGAGGTGTGCTGAACCTTGTGAACTTCAGTGTGTGCTGGG
>CM053600.1:101804363-101834425 GCA_028646575.1 Pseudocheirus occidentalis
ACAGATTGTGGGAGGGGTCTTACAGTGGGATCAATGTTCTGGGCTGGGGGGTAGGGACAAAAAGGGCAGAAAAATTGTAACTCAAAACCTTGTGGAAATGAATGATGTAACCAAGAAAATAAATTAAAATTTAAAAAAATAGAATATCAGAACATTTTTTCTTGAGAATTTTTTAAAAGATGATTTCTAGGTTCTGATTTTGATCATGGCTTTTAGGTAGTCCCATAATTTTTAAATAATCTCTCCTGGAGCTATTTTTCAGGTCAATTGTTTTCCAATGAGATATTTCATTTTGCCTTCTATTCTTTCATTTGTTTGGATCTGTTTTATAGTATCTTGATTTCTCATAAAGTCATTAGCTTCCATTTGCTCCAGTCTCATTTTGAAGAAATTATTCTGTTCAGTCAGTTTTTTGAAATTCCTTTTCTATCTGGACAATTTGGATTTTTAAGGTATTTTTGTCCTTATTGGCTTTTTGAGTCTCTTTTGCCATTTGAGTTAGTCTATTTTTAAGGTATTCTTTTCTTCTTTATTTTTTGGATCTCCTTTAGCAGGCTGTTGATTCATTTTTCATGATTTTTTTTGCATCAATCTCATTTCTCTTTCTAATATTTCCTCCACATCTCTTACTTGATTTTCAAAAATCCTTCTTGAGATCCTTCCTCCATGGCCTGTAACCAATTCATATTTTTCTTGGAAGCTTTGATGCAGTAGTTTTGACTTTGTTGACTTTTTCTTGTCCCATGTTTGGATCCTTTTGGTCACCAAAAAACCGATTCCTTGTTCTGATTGTGTTTCCTCTGCTTGCTAATCTTGCCAGCCAATTACTTGAGTTTTGAACTCTTCACCATGGTAGAACTCTGCTTCCACAGTGGAGAGAGATGTGTTACAAATTGCTGGGGGGTTTTTGCATGTGTTGTCAGAGGTCTGCAAAGGGCACCCTCTCTACAACCACCACAAGCTCTGGCACACTGGCATTTCTCACCCCAGGATCACTGCCCAAGCTAGTGATCCAGATCCAAGCAGGTCAAAGCAAGAGAAATTACCCTCTGAATGTTTGCTCAGTCCCTCAAAAATCTGCAAGCCAGGAGCTCCGGAGGCATTTATGTGGCAGCAGCTGTAACTGTAGCACCTCTACTACCTCTTAACCTCGGGGCAGTGGCCAGACAGTGTTCTTCTGTCGTACAATTCCTACAGAATCCCCCACTGACCTTTTACTTTCTCTTTAGCGTTTATGGGTTGAAAAGCCTGGAAACTTCCACAGCTGCCAGTGATTTTTCTCTTCTGAAGTTTGCTCCAGCTTGTCTGGACCACTGATCAGGGCTGCCATAGATCCAGGACTGCATGGCTCATGTGGGACTAAGCTTGGCTCCCAGTTTGGTGTGATAGACACTTCCTGTCAGCCATCTAGGTTTTCTCAATTAGAAATTTGTTTTTCTCTGTCACTTTGTGTGTTCTGTAGCCCTAAAATATGTTTAGAGTAATATTTTATAAGTATTGAAGGTTGTTGGTGTGGAAGCTCATGCACTTTCCTTCTTTGACTCCACCACCTTGCATTTGCCGAATGACCATATCCACTTTCAAAGAGATTACATTGGAATGGGAGGGATGATGTGTAAATAATCAGGTATTCTCAAAATACACAAGAAATTGATGAAACATAATATTAGAGAAGTCATTAAGATCTGAGAACTGTTAAAAATAATTGTTAAAAACTTTTTTCAAAAATTTTTGCTAAAAGAGAAATAGGTACAACAAAATAATGTAAGGGGATGAGAGGATTAAAGAAAGTTTTCTTTGTTCAAATTATTTTTGTTTGGGAATGAAATTATATGATAAGATTAAAAAAATGGAAAAGTTGATGACTGTGAAGGTAATGAGTGTGTAGAAATGAGAGGAATAAACCAAGAAGTGTTAGAAGAGCATAGTAAAAAGAAAAAAAAACTATAAGAATTAAAAGAAGATGTGAAGTGACTGCTATGAGAAATGTGATAATCAATTACAGGAGAGTAAAATAATACATTTCTTGTGATTGGGGATTGCAATGAGAATCTGAAAATGTTTCCTGCCCCTAGACCCTTTGCTAAGCTTAAGTGGCTCAGAGAATGTTCCCTGATTTGAAAGTATACTCTGCCCCATAATAGTCTGAATGTGGTCATGTGGAGCCTGTGGTGGGAGGCTTGTTTTTTAGGAATGGCCACACCTTGTTACTTTGTAATTGGATAGTGGGTCAAGAGGGCTGTGACATCCTCTGACCCAGGAGAAGCCTCTATATATGCCCTGATGTGAGGTTTCCTTTGGGGCTCACTTTGAGAAGAGTTGTGTGACTTGACCAGATGAGACTCTGGGAAGCTGTTGAGCTCCCAACTTTGAAAAACCCAGATGCTGATGCTTCCCTCTCTGGTAACTTGAATAGGTAATGGATGTGATGGTCAGATGGTTGAAAGGCCATCTGCTGATCTGTTTCTTGGTCTGCTTGTATCTTGTGTTTGTAACTTGTGCCTGTAACTCGGGTTTGTATTCTCTGGAGTTCAGGGTGCTGACCTTTTTCCCCTGAACTAGGTAAATGATATGTTTGTTTGATTAAAAAATGATTGTTAACCCATTTTGAGTTGCTTTCCTTTAGAAAAGCAGATCTAAGAACCTGTGCTAGCAGCTGCCCTAGGTATGCTAGGGTGCTAGCAGATACAGAGCTGAGTTAAGATTAAATATATGAATGTATAGTGGACCAAGTTTGCAGAGACACATCACTTTCTCCATTACTATTCAACTGATATAAAATAGGAATGGAGAGAGCAAATGGAAGGTAAAATCCACAACTGGGGTATAAAGGGTATGCACAGGAAGAGAACTGGTTACAAAGGAGATTATGGAATAGAATAGTATGAACTTTTACTAGATACATAGGATCAAAATTAAGAACATAGGAAAGTGAAACCAGATCAAGAGTAATGGATTAGGAAAGTACTAGTGGGACTAGATGAAAAATAGGGTTAGGAGGAGCCAGGCAAAGGGAGAGATGAAATGAGAGGTTATGGTCAAATTCAGAATTTCTGATTATAACAAGTAGAACATTGATATCAAGATAAGGATGGCTTTGCTTAGATGTAGGTAACATAGAGTGATGGAATAGGTTATGGATGGTAGTGGAATTCAGGAACTTTTTGACTAGGGAAGCATGAATATAGTCATTTGCAGCTATGATAATGTCAAGGAATGGAATATAGAAGAAGTCTGAGAGTTAGTTACCAAATGCCTTGAAAAAGCAGGAAGACTGATCTTGGTACTGGAAGAAAACTGAAACTGAGTTCTCATCTAAGTTATACATTTAACTAGAACAAACTTCAATAGAGAAGAGACTGCTGAGTGGCAAAGGGAAAGCCAGGAAGTAGCATGGAGGATGAAGATATGTTTGGTACACAGTGCTGGACCAGTTTATTATAGGTGTTTGAGAAGTTTGCACCAATAAAGAAAGGGTGGTTGAGGGTGCAATGTCTGTTGAGGGAATCTGAAGATTATCACAAATGCCAAAGACAATAAGAAGAGCATTGTGTTAACTATTACGATGTTGGGGAAGATAACATGTGTACAGGATAGAAAGATGATAACATGAAATGAAAAAAATTCAGAATGTATTGGAAAGTTATGAAAACACAACTTTAAAGGACAGAAATCCAAGCTATCTGTATCTCTAGATTTTTAAATCTTCAAATTAACAATAACTATGCAAGTGAAAATTAAAGTAAATCTTAGGTTTCACCTTAATCTGGTAAGACTGGTAAAGTTGGAACAAAAAAGAAAAGATGGCTATATAAATTAGCATAGACATGGTGGAAAGCATTTTGTAACTATCCCATGAAAATTAGTAAACTTTTAAAATCAGTTGACCAAGTAATATTTCTCCTATGTCTATATCTCAAACTAATAAAAGAAAAATGAAGGGTCTGATATGTGCAAAATTATTACTAATTCTTCTTTGTGATTTCAAAGAACTGTAAACTAAGTCATTGGATAACAACTAAACAAACTGTAGTATGGTATTATGATTGAACCTTATGGTGCCATATCATGTAAAGATAAGTATTGTTCCAGGAAACTCCACATAGGCTTTTATGATTAATTGATGGGAGAAAAAAGAACAAAAGAAATTATTCTGTCAACAAATTTAAAATGAATGCTTTTGAAAGACTTAGAACTCAGATCAAGGAAATGATTATTCATGAATTCCTATGACTGAGGAAGAATAATAATACTTTATTCTTAACAGAAAGGTAATGTACTAAGTATGTGGAATAATGGTCAGTATGGGAATTTGTTTCCTTGGCAATAAATATTTATTGACTTTCCTTCTTTTTTCCTATTTGGCAGGGGTAGGGTGAAAAGAAAAAAAAACAATTAAAACAAAAAAAGAAGGAAGGTAGAAACAGTTAAATTCTGTTTTGCAGAAATATTCAAAGCCCATCTGCTTTTATTTCCCCTGTCAATGAGAATTGTCTCTGAACAGTTAAAATTTTATAAAAGGATATTGATATCAAATAAGAGTAAGTCTTCTATAAGAGCACCGGACCAAGAAAAATGATTTAAAAAATTAAACATGTCATTTTGTTTTTATTTTGTACTTTCTCCCAAGACAGGAAGTGTCAGCTTCCTTATGGTTTTCAGAAAATAAATAGCCTTCGATTCCCCATGCATTATCTTACTGGGTTTTCACTAACACTAACGATACCAACTTACTATTAAGGATATGAGGATTAATATGGATTTGCTTAATTAATATCGGTTCTAATCTTAAAAGTATAATTAGCTCCTCCAAACACAAGATCTGAGAAAGTATTATGTGGACACTTCAAAGAGCAACTTTAAGGTTGATGGAACAAAACTTCCCTAATAGTTAGATCTTTGCAAATATGGAAGGGGATGCTTCAGTAAATAATTTGTTTATGAGAACTGGATCATGTAATTTACATAGTCCCTATAGCACTTACTCTCATGAATAGGCAAAGAAGGCAAACACAATCCAATATAGTTTATTATTTATATTTAGCTAACATCCAATAAGGCCAATCCTTAGGTAAAGAACATGACAATTTGGACCCAGGACCTCTTGCTTCATAGGTACGTACCCTAAACTGTTTTCTCTAATTTCTTTTTTTTTAATTTGATGTGATTGACTGGGTATATTTTATTTGATTTGAAAACATTTAACTACCCTCCATATTATATCAATATACTAGGCTTTACTTTGACTTACCACTCTGTTTTGTTTGGTTTGGTTTTGTTTAGTCTAGGCTTGTGATTTCATTTATTGGAAACTCTCTTGTGTGGAAACTACATCTACTCATAAAGACTTGAAAATCTTCTCTAATTTATAATCTTACAGAATTTCCTAGTGACAATGAAAGTATAAGTAACTTGTTCATGACTTCACAGTGGTTCACTTAGTACTTAGAATTAGCAATCTTCCTGATCTCTAATTTTGATAAGTTCAGCTATATATAGGCAATACTGCACCATCTCCCTCTCTATGCTTTGAGTTAAACTTCTGCAGCTTCAATTTTGAGATTCACAAGTGACAACCAATATTTTGAAGGTGGACTAAGTATGCCGATCTCCACAAAATGCAAGTCATCAGAACGAGACTATACTATTGGCTCTGCAAAAATGTACCTATGTGTTCTTCAGCTAGCCTTTAATTCTGCTCCACCTGTGTTTTCTCCTCTTGAATTCTCCTTTTAAATTCTGTCAGATTAGGTGACTTCCTTGGTCTTTACACTTCCTGATTCTACATCCTTTTCACCCCTTTTAGCAAGTGTGCCACCATTGTCTAAGTATCACTTAACAGAACTAATCATTCTTCCCCCAAACCAGACTCAGTTGGATAGGAGCCCATTATACCTTACTCTTGACATCACTGTGGGCATGAGATGATTAATAACAGTCAGACTGTTAATAAGCATTTCTTAAAAACCTATTATATTCCAGGCACTGTGTTAAGTGATTTCTTCTAACCACTGAATGAGTAAGAGGAGAGGGATCAGACTTGACTTAATTATTCCCTGAAATTTATAAATGTTTACTATGACTTAGGATGAAAAGCCCAAAAAGTTTATCATTATGCTTCAGAGAGGTTCATCTTTAATAAGCAATAACATAAAAAATTATCACTTTCACAAAAGCTCTTAAAGATCATTAAACACATGAGAAGATAAAATTTGCTTTACAGATGGACTTTAAACTATGTGACCAGAGAAATTTCTGAACAAAATTATTTCCCTTGAAGTATTGTCATCAGTGATTTTCTCCAGTTGGTTAACTTTAATATGAAACATTTAACTTTGTATCGTGTTTGTTTGTTTGTTTGCTTTTTAAGTTGATCTTGTGAAGCAGCTATACTTTTTGTTGCTTGTAATTGTTTTTGTTTGTCTTTAGTTCTCAAAGAGGACCATGACATTAGCAAGGACTTATAACAATTCACTACTTAAGAACCTGAGGTCCTGTGAACCAATTTAATTTTTTTGGGGGGGGGGGTAAAAATTAGTATAAGTTTAAAGTGTGTAATGAAAAATAAAAAAGTAAAGTTTGTTATTTTTATACGAGTGAATTAATTTATACAAAGCACAGAATAATATTGATATGCCATTGTGTCATGTAAACTATTTTCTTTCTTAACATTCTACTTAAATTATGTCCAGTAAAGGTTCTTGTTTTGATGGCATACCATATAGAAGTAAAATAATTAACTTGCAAATAAATCACTACAGTCTTCTTCAAAGTCATGAAGAGATGGGAATAGCAACAGCTAATACAGTATGTCTCAAATTTAGATACAACTGTTTCTTATCTAAATTTGGAATCCCTCCCAGTGTTGAGTACTATTCCCTGAACAGAAGAATCACTTAATTAATGTTTATTGAATTGAAGTTGCTGGGTAACTGGGACTAATGATTTTAGGCTTATAATTATTGACTTCCTATTTATGCCATACAACTCTACTGCTATTAATACATAAAAGTCTCAAGAAAAAAAAGTTTTACTAAAGATATAACATTAAACATTTGAAATTGCACATGACTGAAGGTAATTTCACAAGGAGACTTCTCCCTATTAAATCTTTTACTGCATCCAAACACGCTAGAATAGTCTTAAAAGCATTATGTTGCTTCCTTTTATAAAACATATTAGCAAAATTTAAATTGAGATTCACCACTTTGCCACAGAGTATTTTTGAATATATGAAAATCAAGAGAAGTAAATAAAACTTTTCTCATAACAAGAGAAAAAATTTGAGAAAATGTTTAGTTTTAAGTGAATAATTTCACAAAATTATTTCAGATTCAATTGGTGGGATTTTTCAGTGTGATATAATTTCATACACTTAATAGAATGTGTGTATTTGTTTGTTTGTTTGTATGTATGTATATTATTAAAATATTTTTTATGATTACTTCCTCCCACTGCTGGGTCACATGTAAATCTCCTAAGTATGCAACCTAAGTCTGATAAAATGACACATCTCTAATGTCTGTGTGGCACAGTTAATTTTGCTTACTGTTTTTGTTTTTTTAAAAATTACATGGCCTATTGTACATACTATTCACATCTTCTCCATCACTTTCTTAAGTCTAGACAATCAACAAAACATACCCAGTCCTGATCTGGAGCATTCATCTGTTTTGAGGTATTAATGATCAAATTGAAAGTGTAACAATTGCCTCTGGAGAGTTGATTGCAACTGGCTCCAACACACTCCTGAAGAAAGCCATTCTTCTTGGACTACTGTGACTAAGTTAATCTGTGAAGGCAAAATCCAGGTTCAAAAAAGTACATAACAGTTAATAAAATAATCAGAATTAAGTGTGGAGAAATCAAGATGGGTTCAGATAGACACAGATAAAAATATAAGAGCGAACCGACATGGGATGTTGCAAGGAGGTAAGATTTAGGAAGGGTAAGGCAAGTATAAAAAGCTTGGCTTCTATAGTGGAACAAAGGAGGGTCAAAGAGGCAGATCTTCAGAAGATGAGGGTGACAAGAGTTCTTAACTACCTGGTCCTATCTATAGAGTGTCAACTTAAAGTTTGCTTTTGCCTTTCCATTAATCTATATGTGCACTTATTCTACTTTCCTAAAATTCTATTAGCATAAGATAAAGAGGAAAGATCTCATCAAACCACACACTGCCTTTGCTTAGGTTCACTCACATGAAATAGTGTGCAAAATTGATATGAAAGGATTTTTGTCATTCAAATTCATAGATTTTTTAAATATTTTATTTTTTGCCAATTATATGTAAAACATTTGAATATGGGTTTATTTAAAATTTTGAATTCCAAATTTTCTCACTCCTCCCTTCCTCAAAATTCTTAGCTTTAAATGTTTTAGTAACTAATGTATGTTAGTATATAATTTTCATAATGTAATACCATGCAGAGAAAATAAATATTATATAAATATTACTGTTCCTTCAAATGTTAGAGGCCCAAATAAGAAGATCCCTAACAGATTTTTGTGAGAGCTTATGAAATCAGCAGAAAGGTAAAGACAGATAGTAAAAATTAATGATTAATTACTTGGGCAAATTTTTTAATGTTTTTTTGACAGATAAGATGATAAGTGTATTTTCATTGCCCTTTAAACTTTTTAAGGAATGAACAAAAGAAATTAATAGCTCTGTTTCCTCACGAGAAAATTAAAACATCAATGACTCCTCCAAGTAAAAGTGACCCACATTTAGAGATATAAACAATGACCCATCAAAGAATATTGGGTTATGAGAGTCAGCATTGTCACAAAACTCTTAGAAATCACAGTATAAAATAGAGTAAGATAAGAAACAAGAAAAAAAAGGTGTGATTTATAAATATCTCAAACATTTTGTTAGAAAAATTACAAAATGGATCTTCTTCAATAATTAATATATGAATATAGATTAGTCAAATAAATCTCAAAATTATCCTTGATTTGGCTGTATTATGTTTTTAGTTACATCAGATTACATACTCAACCAATGTTGAGTTATAATTTTCATTTCTTTTTGTCACAGTTTTGTTTTATTTCCTTGCTGTTGCCCTAAATGTAATCATTTTCATAGTATTTGGCTGTTAAATATATTAGTTATACATATTTTCATTGCTAACAATTGTCCAGTTTTGCATTATCTCATCTCAACGTTCAGGTATTATGAACAATTTGTATAGAATCTCACCTGGAAATGAATTGAAAATTATAAATATTTTTTATTCTGAATCTTTATAATGATTTTATTTCCATTTTTGGCTTATTTTAATAAAAGCAACTGTCTCATTGGACAGAAAAATGTATTTTTTATTGGATAAAGTACTCATATATTTGCTATTCTTATTATACTTATGTATTTATTAATCATTCATCATTCTTTATAGCTTTTGGAAAATTGTTGCTTTCCTGCATCTCTGCGGAGTTATTCCTTTCTGTAACTGATCAAATATAAGCCTTAAATCAGAAAATCTGGCATTTCAATAAAATCATGTTATATTTCTGAAGCATTTAGATAAAAAGGTGTTTCTTTTTCCTGCATTTAGGAAATAAATCAAATACTGTTCGAAAATAAATTTAAAATAAATTAATTACTTGACAAATGTGCTGAGATTTTTTTAAATTTTACATCCTAGTTTATAATTTAAACAATCAATCTCTTCAATTGAGGCTCTTTAATATGTTTGAAATATTAATCTTAAAGTACAAAATAAATTCTCTCTCTTTCCCTCTTCCTCTCTCTCTGTCTCTGTCTCTCTATCTCTGTCTCTCTGTCTCTCTCTCTCTCTCTCTCACACACACACACACACACACACACACAAAAACTCACACACACACACACACACTCCCTTGCTTTTCCTATTTCCTCCTTTTCTCAATTAAATGTAGAGGTCACTCTTTCAAGAAAAAATATTTTGGAAACGTAATTAGCTGATTAATAAACTATAATATAATATTATGCATAAACAGTCATCTTCAGTACTAGAAAGACCTGGGTTCAAGGCCCTCCTTTAACAAATGTTTCATTTGTAACCTTTGACAAATTCTAGAGCTGTGTTCTAGGCAAGTTTAAAGATTAGAAGTTGCAGAGCACCTGCAGACCTGCATTGGTAGAGATTATTTATACCAGAGTTCCTAAGACAAAGAGATCATAGATGAAGACCCTGTCTGTATGCCTTTTGTCATGATTATAACCTCAGTAGATTAAATGAAGAGAAATACTTCCTGAAACATGTGATCACTTGTTGAAGAATAAGATTAACATAGCCAAACATAAAGTACTATTTTTTTTTGTAAAGGGTGGAGGAGATCCAATCTATCAAGGGATTATGAGTATTCAAACTACAAAAATCTTGTGTCCTAGAAGTAATGCCATGCTGAAATTATTATTTAATGACTTAAACATTTGCTGTGCTCCTACATAAAAACTTGTAATATTCTTACTTCAGTTATAAACTGCCAGATTAACATTTGCATAACATTAAAGTTTATATTTATTGACTACTGTGCTAATGTATTCCTACAGTTTCCTGACCAAACTGGGGGAAAATGTGTGTGTGTGTGTGTGTGTGTGTGTGTGTGCATGCACACACACACACACTCACACACCAAATTAACACTTCATAACAAAAGAAACTTACAGAGAATGAACGTATAACAAAGAAAAGACTGACTTTTCTTTGTCCTCCTCTTAATAACAAGAAGGAAAGATTTTCTTTTGGAACTTACTCTAGTGTAGCTTCTCCATTAAGAAAAATAATAACACAAGTCACTTGTCCTTTATTAGTGAGCTAGCATACCTCCATCCTTTTGATAACTCTTCATCCTGTCTCCTATACACCTACTCACTAATTCTAAAGCAGTTACAATATTCTACTACTCTACTCTCCTATGACCAATGCTTCCTGCTTTCCACTTATAAAAGCACTGTTCTCTTCATATTTTCTCCTGTCAGTTAATATATTTTGAATAACTTCGTTCATATGAGTTTATGTGCATCTTTATTTCTTAATTTGTGTGGAGGATATTTGTCCTAATAAAATACAGATGAAGATATCCTTAAGGATTTTTCTGTGTCACAATTAGAGAATTACTGGATTTTCAAACTGAAAGTAATTCTGATTGAGACTATAAAGTCAACCATTCTCACTTTACAGATAGGAAACTGAGGTTTTGTTAGAAAAGGTAATGTTTAAACACACAAAGTAATTAGTGGCAATACAGCAATTAGAAATTAAATATGCTAACATCTCCAGTGTTTATTCTGTCTTTATTTTCACCTTTTTATGTATAATTAGGTATGTGTGAAGTTATCAACTTGGAGCTATCTTTATGTTTTATTTTATCCTTTGGTATGTCATGGGTGGCATTTTAGATGCAGAAAACTACCTAAGATTCAACGTAACTTGAATTTAAGGCCATCTTCTAACCCAGAGGTTGCCAAACTTATTTGGCCTACCACCCATTTGGAAAAAAATAACACCCCTCCTGGAAATCTTTAACCTTTTAACTTAAAAAAAAATTGTATTGCCGCAAAAAGTTCCTTCACTCAGGAAATAAATCAGTGTTCAAAAAATAAATCATACATATATTATAATATTATGTTATTAATAACATTAATATTATATTCAATATAAATATATCAAGCATAAATTTATTATATAAACAAATATATGAATATTAATACATATTAAAATTACTCACTTTAAATTTAATAACTTTTTGCAATTTTGTGGATTTTTCCCGCATTGAAATTTTCATGATTCAATACTATATTAAATGACCCTATATTATCAAATTGTGAACAAATAATTAAACACACATATTCCTGCTGATTGCAATCTAGACTTCCCAACGACACATCCACTCCTGTGCCAACACTTCCTTTTTAAGACCTGGTGCCAAACTTGACCGCTGATTTGTTAAGCCTTGCATTTTGTGTGTTTATTTTGAAAATAATGTAATAACTATGACTTTAACTCTGTTGTACAACAGATTAAAACAAGTATGAGTTTTTTTCCATATTTCTTTCTCTTCTCTTCTTTCCTTATACTTCCATCACCTATTTAGTTTTATACAATGATTCCCAATTGCACCTGAAGCTACTGTCAAACCTCTTGTATTGTCCACTTTGTGAATCTCAGCAACCTATACTTGCAATATGACTATTAACAATTTGTTTGGCCTTTCATGCCATAAGACCATAAATTGCCTAATGATTACAGATCATCTGGGGGCAGAATTGTAGCTGATCATAAAGGCAACAAAATTAAGATATATTAGTCTTAAGGCATTTTAGCAACTGAATGGATAATGGGGAGGATTGTATGAAGGAGAGTGGAAAGTGAAGGACACTGAGGTTATGGACCTAAATTACTACATAGATGATTGCACTATGAACACAATAGATTAATAAAATAGAAGGGGGTGATTTAAGGTAAAAAAAGATACTGAGTTCTCTTTTGGAAATAGTCAGTGTGTGGTGCCTATGGGATATCAAGATAGAGACATATAAGAGAAAATATGTGATACAGGACTGGAGTTCAGGAGAAAAATCTGGTCCATGTATTTGGAAAATATCTACATGGAAATGACGATGAAATTTATAGCAAATCATTAGATCATTAATAGAGAATAATACTTAATACTCAAAGGGAGTAAAAGAAAATGTAAAAGCCATCCCAAGGCAGAGTGTATTTAACAAATGCAGAAATGGGAGAAGGGGATAGTGCATTGATGATGATGCATATGAGGAGAATTCCAACTAATGGTAACAGAACTCAGATAAAAAAAGATTAAAATGTCATTTTAAAAGGAGTACAGGGTATCCATAGAGATAGGGTAATGAATATATCAAAAGTTTCTTTGAGGTCAAGAAAGATGGAGAGTATTAAAAGGTCTTTGTTGCCACAAAAATTTTGACAAAGGTAACTTTGGCAGAGTACTTTCATTCGAGTGATGAAGTCAGAAGCCATGGTGCAAGGATTTAAGAAGTTACTGAGAGGAGAAAAAGTAGAGGTACTTGTAATGGTAATGGTAATTTGAAGATCTTCCCTGCCCCTTAATAGAACTAAGGAAATTTGAAGACCTTTGCTGCCCCTAAGGGAATTTGAATGCCTTCCTTGATATTAGCATGAATATAATCACATGGAGCCAGTGGTGGGAGGAGTTTGCTGAAGGATAGAACAGAGTCGAGAGGAAGTTGGTCACAGAGCAGTTAGAAAGGAAAGACAAGAGAACACAAACAAGGAGACAATTAGGTATGATGTTGCTCCCTCTAGTGATAAGGTATAACAACTTCTTTGTTTGTATGATGAATTTGGTTTTCTGGTGCTGGGATTCAGTTTTCTGGTGTTGGGGTTTAGCTTTCTCATATCTGAATAAATGTTTTGCTTCTGTTTTTATATGGAGAGTCTGTTATATTTTGCAATGCAGAATCACACTGGCATATTCATAGTCACTGTCAGTTTTGGGGATATTTCAAGGTATCAGATCTCCATTTGGAGGCAGTAGGACTTTAGAGGAAGAAATGGATTTCCCCGGATGGGAGAATTTACCTTATTCCTCTCTAGCAAAGGAATGGGCTAAAAACAACAGATCCTGTGAAAACTGGGAACCAAGGCAGAAGGGAGAACCTAAAGACTTGGAAAGATGTTTGCAAGGAATACCAATAAAATCAGGAAAAGAACTAGAAAGAGTGTGAAGATGAGTCTGGGTTTTTCTAACAGGTTATTCTATTATACGTAAAAACAAAGAAAAGTTACTGGAAGAGAAAGCTCAGATGGAAAGGGAATTAACTGATTTGCGTGGGAAACATTCTGGTTTATAGCATTTGGGTTCTCGTTTAGAAGAGAAAACTGGAGGATCTCAGGTGTAGAAGAGAGGACTTCTGTGTGTTTAGCTCTCAAAAAGAAGTTAAAAACCTAACAAAAGGAATTTGTATGCAGTCTTTGCACAGACTGAGACTAGTTGCCAGGATGCCTATTGATAGAAGAATATGTGAGAGAAAAATGAAACAATGTTAGATGAGGCTTCTCAGACAGAAGTTCACCACACAGAAAGAAGAAAGCAGAAGAATCATGGGGGAGATAATTGAAGATTTTACTGAGCAGGAAGTCAGTAATATATTAAGTCAATTCACCCAAAGGATATAAGAACCATTAGTATCTTAAATGGTGAGAATCAGTGACGAAGGGGCCAACTGAATATCTTGCTTGAAATTTATGGGTATTAGTCAGAATCTTTTTGTACAGAAAGCTTTTAGGGATCATCATATCCTAGAAGGTAAGAGCAACCCATCTGTTAGCTTTAGTTGCTGGGGGAAGTATTAAAATGGATCCCACTCATATTGTCTAATCTAGTGGAGGAAGATCCTGGTTTTCACTTATGGACTGTATGAGAAAGTTAAAGGAAGTCATAATGAAAACTGTTATCATGGACAGAAACACAAATGCATATCACACTATCCTTAGCAGTTTCTCATAGAAATATCATAGTGAAGACAATTCCTACTGTTTATAAGCACCTAATTCTGACTCTACTAATGGGGAGATAGGTCACTCTCCTTCAGAGGTGTTGGACAAGATTTAGGAGGATGGGAAAAAGATAAATTTCCTCAAGAGAAAAGATCAAACAGCCAATGGATTAAAGTCAGAATGGATTGATAAGAAAATAATTGCTCACTGCTCTATTGAGAGGAGGGGTAGATTTTGGAAGAAGAGATGGTATTCCAACTAATGAATTATATAAAATATACTGAGAAAGGGGACTTAATATTAGCTGTAATTGGGAAGTAAGAACTGCCTCTACATATCCTCCTGGATCTTTGTATCCAAGTTTGCCACACCTTCAGGGAGAATAGGAAATTGTCCAAGCTCCAGCTCAGATGAAAGAAATACAAAAATGGGATTAGAGACCCTGTATCATTTTGACCACATATTTAAAAATGGATCAAATATTCTAATTAGGGCATTAACAGATACTGGTGTGGAGGCCTCCATTATGTATGGAAACCCTGACAAATTCAAACACAGAATACCTATTACTTTCACAGGACTGGGAGAGGCTGAAATATCAGCCAGACAAATCTAATAATGAAAATTGGACAATTACCTAAGAAAGAATATTCAACCAATTTCTGAATACATCATTGGGATTTATTGAGAGGTATGACTCTAAATTTACTTGAGGGGAGATACCAATTTGCAGTAAGGGATATAGGAATTAATACAGTTTTAGTGGGGGAAAAAATGGACCAGATCACTTTATCTGAACTTTCTGAAGTAATTGCTCTAAAGCAATGTTGTATGCCAGGTATGTAAGAAAAAAAATTACCAATAATATTAAGGAATATGTTGAGCCAGGAGTGTTAGTCCCTACAACCACTAGATGGAATAATTCTTTCTGGCCAGTATGAAAGTCAGATGGGACATGGAGAATGACAGTGGAATATAGAAAATTGAACAAGAACACTCCCCCCTTGTATGCTGTATTTCCAGATACTGTTACCTTAATGGAAAGTATCCAGAAATATGATGAGACTTGGTATGAAGTTATTGATTTAGCCAATACTTTCTTTACTATCCCAATAGATACTTAAAAAGAGGTTCAGTTTGCTTTCACTTGGCTGGATAGACAATATACTTTTACCTACTTGCCACAAGGATATTTGCATAGCCTCACTATTTGTAATAGGATTGCGGCTGAACACTTAGATGAATTAAAGCTATCAGGTACACAGCTTACCCACTACATAGATGCTATTATGAGACAGGGAAAATGTCAAAGAGGAAGAAAGGACATTGCTATATGATCCTAAGAAAACCATGCAAAATTCACTGCTGCCCATTTTTAGGATGTTCATTTTACAAAGGTTATAAAAAGTTGTATATAGCATGAGTAAGAAGCCTATAGGTCAAGTAAGAATTACTCAGTATATATGGGCAATGCCTTGGCAACAAAAAATGCCCATTTTTGTCAACTTCCTTCAATATCCAAGCCATTTGAATATAGGTTCTTCAGCTTCCTTCCTCAACTAGCATAAACACTTTCTATCTCATTCATCTTCTCCTCCTTTCCTCATCAAGATAATTTGGATAATTATTCCATTGATTTTCCTATGTCATTGACTCAGTATTTTTCAATTTCAATGATTTTACTTAGAAATACATACAGCATTTTCCTCTTTTATCCATTGCCATAATCTTACCATAAATTCTGCCCACTTTTCTTGAACAATGAAAATATCTGATCTTTTTACTTCAGGTTTGTGTCTCTCTTTGCTATCCTTCACACTGTTTCTTGTACTATATTATAGATCTATTTTTCTTATAATAAAATGACATAAAAGATGCAACAGTAGTAGTCTCAGAAATGGATCTAGTCAGCTTTAACATTTTCTAGCTATGTGACTTTGAGAAAGCTATTCAACTTTTCTAAGCCTCAGCTTCCTTGTCTATAAGCATTACTTATTTTAATTTTCCACACAAACGTATCCAATCTGATAATATATTTGAAGACATTTTATAAAATTTGAAATACTATATAAATGTCAATTTTGAAAATATATCACTAAATAATGTTTTAGTATGTATAATTCCTCAATTCTTCAGCAATAGGCATTTTGTTATAGTAGATAAGAGTACTAGGCTTATATTCTCATATGATAATTTCAAGTCCAAATTTTAACATTACAACCAATGCACCCACCAGTAAAAATTAACAAACATTATGCTAAGCACTTCTGAGAGAAAAAAATGAAGATTAAACAAATCCTGAAATCAGGACTTTTATAGGTTCCTAGTTAATACTGTAGTATAGCTCTGGGCCTGGAATCAGAAACATCTGAGTTCAAATCCAACCTCATATTTACTAATTGTATTACATTGGGTAAGTCACTTAACCTCCATCAGCCTCAGTTTTCTCAATTGAGAAATAGGAATAATAATAGCACCTACCACCCAGGGTTGTTATGAGGATCAAATGAGACAATATTTATACAAAGTGCTTAGCATAGCACCTGGATGATAGTAGGTACTATATAAACACTTCAGGTATCTTACATACTATTAGTGCAAATATCATACACACATACAAGTAGATTTATGTGTATGCATATATTTATATGCACAAACATACATACACATATGTACATTTGTATGTGTATGTAAATACACAGAGAAAATACATGTTCAGAATATATCTAGCAAATTCTAAGCAAACCATCATGTCATATACAAATAAAATAGATTTGTCTGCTCTTTGTCAATGTGTATTTATTTTATTTCTTTGTCCTATCTTCTTACTAACTGTAATATTTCTAGAAAAAAATATGTGTGTTCTTAACACTGAACTTGACAATGGTAATTTTCTAGAAATATATCAAATAATAGTATGATAAAATGGAATCTTTGTCTTCCTATTCTATTTATTGTGGAATTTTCTAGTGTTTCCACATTGTGCACTATGCTAGTTTTCTTTTTAGATATTCACTTCTTTCATACTAAATAAGAGCTCTTCTATGCTCTTTGTGTTGCTATAAGATTTCTTGTATTTTACTTTTTCTTTTTTACTTTATTTTTTTGGGGAGAGGAAGACAGGGAAATTGGGGTTAAGTGACTTGCACAAGATTACACATTTAGTAAGTGTATCAAGTGTCTGAGGTCAGATTTGAACTGAGGTCCTCCTGACTCAAGAGACAGTGTTATATTCCCTGTGCAACCTAGTCACCCTATAAGAAGATTTCTAGTATAGATGAGCTTTATACTACATTAAACATTTCTCCTGTATCCACATATAATATATGGTTTGAGATTTTTTTGTTTCAATGTGATAAATTATATTGTTTTCCTAATGTTGAGCTATCTTTACATTCCAGTGATAAAACCAACTTGATCATAGTAAATATTTGTGGATATATATGCAAAACATTTCCATAGTAATTTTATTGTGAAAGACTAGCTATACTTCCCTCCATCCTTTCCTGCCCCCACTTGTTGTGTTTTCTCCTTTGAACAAGTGCCTTTTCAAAAATGTTTCCTTTTACCTACCCTCTCACTCAATCTGCCCTCCCTTCTATCACTTCCTCTCTTAACCCTTATCCTGATATTTTCCCGTAAAGTACCCAGTTGAGTGTGGATGTTAATCCCTCCTTAAATCACATTCAATGAGAATGAGGTTGTCCTATTCCATTTCAACTTCCTTTTCTTCCCTTCCATTGTAACAGTTTTCTCTTACCTCTTTTATATGAGATAATTTATCCTGATCTATCTCACCCTTTCTCCTTCTCCCAATAAATTCCTCTCTCACCTTTTTGATTTTACTTTTAGATATCGTCCCTTCATATTCAACTCAGCCTGTGCCCTCAGTCTATGCATACATGAACATAAATATGCCCACACTCCCATATATATTTATATACACATACAACACCCTAAAAATAAAATATACATATGTGTACAAATAGATGTGTGTGGAATATATGTGTGTGTCTCTGTGTGCATGTATTCCCTTCAAATCTACTCATATTGAGAAAAATCTTATGAGTTAAATTATCATTTTTCCATGTAGATATGTAAATAATTCAACTTTAATAAGTTTCTTATGATTTCATTTTCCAGTTTGCCTTCTCATGCTTCTCTTGCTTCTTGAATTTCAAAGTCAAATTTCCTGTTTAGCTCTGTTTTTGTTTTTGTTTTTTTTTTCATTAAGAATCCTTGAATATCCCCTATTTCTTTGAATGGCCATATTTTCCAGAGTAGCATTATACTCAGTTTTTCTGGGTAGATAATTTTTGATTTTAGTCCTACCTCCTTTGACCTCCAGAATATCATATCCCAAGGACTTCAATGCTTTAATGTAGAAGGCGAAGGGTCTTTCGTTATCCTGATTGTGTTTCCACAATATTCAAATTGTTTCTTCTTTACTGCTTGAGGTAATTTCTCCCAGACCTGGGAACACTGGAATTTGGCTATTATACTCTTAGGACTTTTATTTTTGGGATCTTTTGCAAGAAGCACTTGGTAAATTGTTTCAATTTCTATTTTGCCTCCTGGTCCTAGAATATCAGGGCAAATTTTCTTGAAAATTTCTTGAAAGGTGGTGTCTAGGCACTTTTTTTGATCATGGCTTTCAGGTAGTCCAATAATTTTTAAATTATCTCTCTTGGATCTATTTTCCAGGTCAGTGGTTTTTCCAATGAGATATTTCACACTGCCTTCTATTTTTTTCATTTGTTTGGATCTGTTTTATAGCATCTTGATTTCTCATGAAGTCATTAGCTTTCATTTGCTCCAATCTAATTCTCCACACTGAGCTTTTGAAATCCATTTTCCATCTGGCCAGTTTGGCTTTTTAAGGCATTCTTCTCCTAAGCTTTTTGGGCCTCTTTTGGTATTTGAATTAGTCTGCTTTTTAAGGTGTTATTGTCTTTAGTCAGCTTGTTGCCTCTCTTTTCACAATTTTCTTACATTATTCTCATTTCTCTTCCAATTTTTCTTCCACTTCTCTTACTTGTTTTCCAAAATCCTTCTTGAATGCGTGAACATGGCCTGCAACCAGTTCATATTTTTCTTGGAGGCTTTTGATGAAGGAATTCTGACTTTGCTGTCTTCCTCCCCCTTGATGTCTTGATCCTTTTTGTTCCCCAAAAAGGACTCTATTGTCTGTTTGTGCTTCCTCTGCTTGCTCTTATTGCCAGCAAATTACTTGACTTTTGAGCTTTTTGCCAAGGTAGAACTGGGCTTTCAGAATGGAGAGAGTTATGTCCCAAATCAACTGGACTTTTGCAGCTGCTGGAGCTATTAGGAGGGTACTCTCTCAACAGCCCCCACAAGCTCTGGCTTACTGGTCACACACCCCAGGACCACCACACAAGATGACAATGCAGATCTCAAGCGGGTTAAAGCAAGGGAGATTACCTTCTGAATGGTCACTTGGTCCCACTATGATCTGCAGGCCAAGAACTCCTGAGCCAGCCATGCAACAGTAGCTGTACAGACAGTGCACCTCCAACATTTTTCACCCCATGGGCTGGGCCCTGATGGTGCTATGATATCCCCTGTCATTTTAGCAAAGTTTCACACTGAACTTTTACTTTGTCGTTGGTGTTTTGGGGCTTGAGAAGTCTGGAAACCACCATAGTTGTTGGTGATTCACTCTTCTGAAGTCTGCTCTGGCCTCAGCTGATCAGGTGCATCCTGGAGCCAGAGCCACATGGCTCCCTAGGGAACTGTGCATGGCTCTGAGTTCAGTGTGATAGACACTTCCTGTCTGCCTGTGGGGCTTCTTTCAGCAGGAGATTTGTTTCTTTCTGTCACATGGGTTCTGTAGCTCTAAAGTTTGTTTAGAGGCATTTTTCTTTACCTATATTGGAAGTGATTGAAGGATGAGCTCATGCCAATTTGTGCTTCTACTCTGCCATCTTTGCTCCACAGCAACAGTGGCAAGTTCATTCATTCATTCATTCATCCATCAATCCATCCATCCATCTGTCCATCCGTCTATCTATCTATCCATCCATCCATCCATCTATCTATCTATCTATCTATCTATCTATCTATCTATCTATCTATCTATCTATCTATCTAACTTTTCTTCAACCTCTTCCCAGTATGTAGAGACATTAAGAGTTAGCTTTCTGCTTGAATATAGAGCGTAGGTTTACTTCTAGGACATGGTAAATCATAGGACTATGAATATATTCTGATCTGAAGAACATGAAAACAGTTAAATAGTGAGAACAAAGAAAAGAGAAGATGGACAACATACATCCCTATACAGAAGTGATTTTAAAAGATCTAGAGGTAGGACAACAGCATATTCAGGGGGATCCCAATATAGTGCAGGAGAAAGCATATATCAGTTTGATCTGCTCAAAAGAACTAAACTGATCTGTGATAATATCACAGATCCATTGGGACATTAAAGGATTTTGCTGCTCTTTGTTTATTCTGAAAAAAACAACCTCAGGAAAACAAAAGATATTTGAGAACTTTAGGGGATAATTTATACGCTCCAACCATTAGTAAAACCTTATTTCTTACATGTTATTTTTTCTTTTTTAAAAATTGACTTTTATTTGTTTTTAGTTTACATCATTCATTTCCACAAGATTTTGAGTTACAAATTATCACTCCATCTTTCCCCTACCCACCTACCCAAAAGAGTGATCCCACTGTATACCCCCTCGCACAATCTGCTGTCTCTTATATATGTCCCCATGACCTCACTGACTTTCCAGTAGGGAGAGATGGATCTCCTTATCCCAGTGCCTGTATATCTTAACTCCCAGTTGCATGTAAATAATAAGGATTATATATACCCATTTTTAATATATATAATTATATTTATTTATTATATTATTTATATAATATATATAATATATATTATATTTATATTATCATTATTAAATTTATTTATATTACATATATATGTGTGTATATATACACACATACATATATAATAAAAATATAAATGTATATATAAATGTGTATTTTATATACACACACATATATACATTATATATACATATATGTAAATTTATAAATACATTAATATTTCCTTCATGTATCCTCATATTAAGAAAAGTTCCATATGTTACAATTATTATTTTTCCATGTTGGCATGTAAATAGTTCAACCTGGTAAGTTCCTTATGATTTCTTTTCCATGTTTACCTTCTCATGCTTCTTGTGTTTGAATATCAGATTTTCTATTCAATTCTGGTTTTTTCAAGAAGAATGTTTAAAAATCCTCCACCTCATTGAATAACCAAAATTTATTCTGAAACATTATACTCAGTATGGCTGGGTAGGTGATTCTTGGTTTTAATCCTAGCTCCCTTGATCTCTGGAATATCATATTCCTTTGATCCCTTAATGTAGAAGCTGCCAGATCCTGGGTTATCCTGATTGTGTTTCCAGAGTATTCAAATTGTTTCTTCCTGGAAGCTTGTAATATTTGCTCCTTCATCTGGGAACTCTGGAACCTGGCTATAACATTCCTTGGAGTTTTCTTTTGGGGATCTTTTTCAAGAGGTGATCAGTGAATTCTTTCAAGTTCTATTTTGCCCTCTGGTTCTAAAATATCCGGGCAATTTTCCTTGAGAATTTCTTGAAGGATGATTTATTGTTTCTTTTTCTGATCATGGCTTTCAGGTAATCCAATAAATTTTAAATTGTTTCTCCTGGATCTATTTTCCAGGTCAGTGCTTTTTTTCAATGAGATATTTCACATTGCCTTCTATTTTTTTCATTTGTTTGCATCTATTTAATCATATCTTGATTTCACATAGTCATTTCCTTCCATTTGCACCATTCTAACTCTGAAGGAATTATTCTCTTCAGTGAGCTTTTGAGATTCTTTTTCCATCTGACAAATTGGACTTTTTAAGGCATTCTTCTCCTTACTGGCTTTTTGGGCTTCTTTTGCCATTTGAGTTAGTGCATTTTTAAGGTGTTATTTTCTGCAGTCACCTCAGGACCGCCACCCAAGACCATGATCCTGATCCAGGCAGGTTAAGGGAACAGCACTTAGCCTCTTAATGATTGTTTTGCCCCCCTGCAATCTGCAGTTAGCAAGTTCTGAAGCAGCCACATGGAGTAGGCTGCAGGGCTGCCTCTTCTGCTGCTTTCTTGCCCTATGTGTAGTTGGCCAGACCCACTTTTCTCCCCCAAATTTAGCTAAGTTCCACTGAGCTTTCATTTTTTTCTTTTTTTATGGGTTATATTTGTTGAAACTGCCACTGCTGCTGGTGATCCCCTCTCTGGACTGCTCCAGCTGAGGCTTGTTCTGACCACCCTGGGGCTAAGCCATGATTTTGGGCCAGTCTGATTTTGGTTCCCACTGGACTGTGATGAACCCCTTCCTGTCAGCCTGCCAGGCTGTCTTCAGTGGCAGATGTGTTTTTCTCCAATTTTCTTGGTTCTGGTGCACCAAAGTTTGTTTAGAGGTATATTTTATAGGTTTTTGAGGTGGTTATGATGAGAGCTCTGGAGTTCTACTGCTTCTATGCCACCATGTGCACTCTTTCCTCGTTTCTTCCATATTCTTCATAGGTAAAGGTCCACCTCATTTTTTTTGAATCCTATATAAAAAGATCTTAATTTGGAAATTCTTTCAGGTAAATTATTAATTTCTTGGAGTATGTAAATTATTTTAGATTACCTTATATAAATGATAAATAATCATTTATGTGAAACTCATTTATTTTTGGAAATAGATAATTAATATCATGGTAGTCTAGGAACATTCTCCCAGAGAATATTTGACATAGCATTTTAAGACAGGTTCAGGCTTTTTGAAAGTAACATTATCCATTGTATTAAGTTAATATTTGTGAAAAAAAAGTTGACAATATGAGCTTGTTATTTTATGTTTTACCTTTAGTAAGAACATTTTTATCAAATTCTGAGCAGCCTATGATATACAATCTATTTATCACTCTGAATGGAAGTATTACATTTGCCATGTCCAAGCTTTGCTAAAGATGAATGTACATGCATTTTGGAAGAATTTTTTTAAGTGTATATCTTTGTTTGCATATATTTGATTTTGTTTATCCTTGGCAAATACATAGCTTCCTGTTTCAAGTAAAAAACACTCATAAATCTTATTTAAAAGGCATCTTGTATCTTGAATATCAAGAGGCTCTTTAAAACAAAAGTTTTATGGTGGGATGGAGAATAAATGAAAGATTTATGGATTGTTTTTTAAATAAAATACAGCCTAAAATGGAGTATGTATCTGTGTACACATTTATCCATACATATGTGTAGATATGATATGATATGATATGATATGATATGATATGATATGAAAGAGATAGGAAAAGTGAGAAAAAGAGTGAGAGTGAGAGTGAGAGAGCAAATAAGAAATATTCACTATTAAGGGGACAGTGCTATTTCTTAATGGACAATAAGGGTCAAAATACTTACATATTGAGAACAAAATAGATTTTATACCTCACTATGGAAAACTTTTGATATATATTAAAATAATACTTCCCCAGATGGTTTACTTGTAGCTTATTCTGAAGAAAATTGAGGGTAGGAATAAAAAACAAAAAACATTTTCATCATTTTTTAAAGATGTGATTCCATATTGTGGGAGGATATAAACTATATTATTCAGGAAAAACAATTTAGCCTCATCTCCATCTCACTTGCATTAACTATTAAGGCTAAATTTAGAAACTGAAAAAAAATTCCAATATGTTTCCATTTGTCACTTTTTTAATTTCATTGCTCCCCACTCCTGGTCTTTAGGCTTTTTTTCTGGTTTGTTTTGTTTTGTTTTGTTTTACATGCAAGACTAAATTTTGAACTTAGATAATTTCAAAGGTTACTTATATTCAAAATATTGTGAATTCTTTTCTATCCTAGTTCATTGCATTAAAAAAAAAATCAAGGTGATCCTTGAATGCTCTATGGGTGAAAGGACTGAGTTCTTTGTTTTTTATCTGGTTATTTTGGCTTCATGGAGATATAGCCTAAGGCTATGCACATAAAAGTCACTACTAATAGAAGACTGGAAGGAGATTTTTTTCAAAAGCTAAAGTCTTCAATCAAAAATCTGCTAGCTATCTAACTTTGTGTACCTCTGTCACAAGAACAGGGGTAAAATACTATAAATGCTATGATAGGAGCTATCAACACTTTAAATAGGAAATGAATATGCTAGTCCTTATGAAATAGTGATTCATAAGGCCCCTCTCATAATATATAAAGTATATAGACTAAAGTAAAATAGAGATTTCAAGGTACTATCTTTGAGAGTGAATTCAAATCAGAGTGGGGCAAAATTTTTAGTATATCCAGTAAGACCTTTGGAATATAGTGTCACAGGGACATGAATATATAGATTCCAATGTTACTGCAGCATTAAATTAATCTACAGCAGAAACCAAATAAAGTTTCTTGACTTAAGTCACTACTTCTACTTTGCTGAAAATTTCAGTTAAGGGTAATGGCAAATAAAAACAACACTTGGAAAATATATTTCAAAAACTTCTGTCAATCTCAATTGTTTTATTTTTTTAAGTGAAATTGTGATACATACATATATGACAGGGATACTAGGTGAATTAGCCACACACACACATATGTATGTATGCGTGCATAGATATATGCATATAAACAGATATATATGATTAGGGATGCATATTTGTACATGTACACATAAATGTATAAACATGGGTAAATATATGTGCATATGAAATTATAAACTTTAAAGTACTATAAAGATATACTTATTATTGGTGGTATACACTCTCAGGAAGAAAGTGTAACCTATTTTTACATTATGTTACCTATTGTTATATTATTGTTAATTATGAAAAAAAGACAAAGGAGAGCCAAGACAGTGAAGTAGAAGCAGCAAATTTCCGCAGCTCCCACATAGCCAACTTAAGTACCCATAAAATACAATTCTAAACAAATGTTAGGGCTCCAAAATCCACAAAAGTACAGAAAACACATCTCTTGCTTAAGACAGCTTGGTAGGAGGGGTTCCCTGCATCTGGCAAGGAGCTGAGGGTGGCCCAGCCCAAAACCGTGGCATGGCCCCAATATGGTTGGGAGGAGCCACAGCTGGAGTCTACAAGAGAGTGGACTGGCAGCACTTGGGGCAGTCTCTACATTTATCAAGCCAGGAGACATAAGGTGAAGGGAAGGGTCAATGGAATTCAAGCTAAATGTGGGGAAAAAAAGTGGTCAGGCTGTACTGCCACCAAGGCAATGAAGCAGCCCAACCCAGCTGCCTCAGAGCTTCTGTCTTGCAGACCACAGTGGAGCCAAAGTGACTGATCAAAGGCCAAGGGCTCTTGCATTGAGCGGCCTGCATCCAGATCGTGGTCTTGGATGGTGTTCCTCGGTTATGTTTTCAACAAGCTAAAGCTGGTGGGGGATGCAGCACCCACATAATAGCTTCAGCAGCTGTGAAAACCCCAGCGATTTGGAACACAGCTTTCCCCCCTGGAAGCGGAGTTCCACAGAGCTAAAAATATCAAGCAATTAATGGACTGGCAAACATGAGGAAAAGGAAGCAAAGTAAGAACAGTAATCAAACTCTAGAATCCTTTTTTGGGGACAAAAAGTATCAAAGCATGGAGCAGGAGGAAGACAACACAGTCAGAACTCCCACACCAAATGCTTCCAAGAAACATGAATATTCCCTACAAGCCACAGATCAACTTAAAAAGGACTTTGAAAATCAAAATAGAGAAGTGGAGGTAAAATTGGGAAGAGAAATGAGAATGATGCAAGAAAGAGTCAACAACCTTACTGAAGAGAATAACATCTTAAAAAACAGATTAACTCAAATGGTGAAGGAGGCCCAAAAAGTCAGTGAGGAGAAGAATGCCTTAAAAAGTTGATTTTGCAAGATGGGGAAAAAAATATATCAAAAGCATTCTGAAGAGAATAATTCCTTCAAATTTAGAGTGGAACAAATGGAAGCAAATGACTTTATGATAAATGAAGATACTATTAAACAGATATAAACAAATTAAAAAAATAGAAGGTAATGTGAAATATCTCCTTGAAAAAACCACTGACCTGGAAAATAGATCCAGGAGGCACAATTTAAAAATTATTGGTCTATCTTATAACCATGCTTAAAAAAGAACTTAGAAAGCATTCTTCAAGAAATTCTAAAGGAAAATTGTCCTGATATTTTAAAATCAGACGGCAAAATAGAACTTGAAAGAATTCACCAATCACCTCTTGAAAAAGATCTCCAAAAGAAAACTCCTAGAAATGTTATTGCCAGGTTCCAGAATCCCCAGTTAAAGGAGAAAATATTACAGGCTGCCAAGAGGAAATAATTTGAATACTGTGTTAACACAATTAGGATAACCCAGGATCCGGCAGCTTTTACACTGAGGTATCAAAGGGCTTAGAATATGATATTCCAGAGATCAAGGGAGCTAGGATTAAAAACAAAAATCCACTACCCAGCCAAATTTAGTATAATGTTCCAGGGGAAAATGTGGTCATTCAGTGAAGTGGAGTACATTCAAGAATTCTTGCTGAAAAAACCAGAACTGAACAGAAAATTTGACACTCAAACACAAGAAGCATGAGAAGGTAAACATGGGAAAGAAATCATAAGGAACTTATCAGTGTTGAACTATTTACATGCTAATATGGAAAAGCAATAATAGTAATATGTGTGCGTGTGTATACCTATACATTTGTCTATATAGGAGGGTATATATGTGTATGAATATATATCTGAGCATGTGTATATATGTATATATAGAGGTTATAGGATCAATTGAATATGAAGGGATGATACTTTAAAAGGTGAAATTCTCAGGTGGGAGAGGACCAGAATGAGAGGAGACAGGGAGAGACAAAATGGGGTTAATTATCCCATATAAAAGAGGCAAGGGATAACTGTTACAACTTTATTTTGTTTACTCTCTTTGAATTTGGCTTAGGGAAGGAAAGACATCAACTCTAAACTGGGAATCACGCCACACAGGAGGGTAAGGTGGATGAAGATGAGAGGTGGGGTGACTGAGGGGAGGGCAGGGTCTGGGGGAGGGTTTCTGGAAGCACACACTTCACTAAAGAGACAGGGACAGCGTACCGAATAGAACAAGAGGGGAAGGTGGGATAGGAAGGGGGGAAATATAATCTGCCTCTCACGATATGTCCACTGTGGAGATGTCCTGTGTAATTACACATTTATAGCCTGTATTGAATTGCTTGTCCTTATAGTAGGTATGGGTAGTAAGGGAGGAACCAAGTATATATAAATTTTAAAGCTCTACAATCAAATGTTAAGGAAAAATGTAAATATACATATATAATTAACTACCTGCATCTGAAAATTAAGATATACATGCACTGGGGTAGGGAGACCCTCCCTGCCATACCAGAAAGTAAGAGGGGTTTTGGGGGAGGACATAGAAAAGGGCTGATTGGGGAAAGGGCTTTACAGTGCGATCTGTATTTGGGGATGGTGGTGGTGGAAAGACTAGGAGAAAATTCTGTAACTCAAAATCTGGTGGAAATGAATGATGTAAACAAGAAAATAAATAAAATCATTAATTTAACAAAAAGAAAGAAAAAAAGAAAATGTTCATTCAGTGAATTACTATTAAGAGAACAGGCAGGCCAGTGACTAGAAGTGAACAGGTTAAGGTCCTGTCTAGCTGGTCCAAGGTTGACACTAATCAGAATCACTCTTTGAACCTCTTAGTTGCTTTAACTACCTTACCATGTATTCTGTGCCCCTTTTTGATACTGACTGTTGTTCAGACATAAAGCAATGTGTATGCAGCCACTTCAACTTAATTAGATTCAATTGTTAAACTAAAGTATTAAAAACTGATTTGGAAAGAGAAAAAAAAACTTGACCTCAATTTTTTTTAAAAGTGAAATTGTGATACACACCTATATGAAAGGGATAATAGATGAGTTTGCCAGATATATAGATAGAGATATAGATATATATAGACATATACAGAGAGAGAGAGAGAGAGAGATAAAGATATAGATGTAGGGGGGCAGAGCCAAGATGGTGGCATAGAAGCAGAAAGGCTCTGCAGCTCCTACACAACCATAAAATATGACCCCAGACAAAGTATAGGACTCTCAAACTAACAAAAATACAGAAAACACATCTCTCACTGAAGGCAGCATGGCAGCAGGGGCTCATTATGGCGGGTCGGGAGCCGAGGCTGGCCCAGCCTGAAGCTGAGACCGTGGCCAGGCTTGGGTGGTGGGAAGGAGCTGAGCTGAGCCAAGCCGAGCACCACAGCAACCAGTCTGCAGGAGAGAAGATCTACAGCCCCCAGAACCTCCACATCTACCAAGGCGTGAAAAACAGGAATTGGAGAGGGGCAGCTCAGCAGAAGGGGCTCATCCAGCAGGCAGGCAGGCCGGGAGCTGAGACCAGCCCAGCCTGAAAACCAAAACATAGCCAGGCCACAGGGCAGCCAGGAGGAACTGAGCCTTCCAAGCCACAATGTGAGTCTACTTCAGAGAAGATCTAAAGCACCTGAGGGGATCTTCAAATCCAGCAAACCAGGATAAGAGACGGTCAGTGAAAGTGAAATGTTTAAACTTAATTTGGGGGAGGAAATCAGTTTGGCCAATCTGCCCCCAGGGAAAGGAAGCAGTGGGGGAAGGGAACTATTGGAACTGGCAGTGGCCCCGACTGGGCTGCTTCAGAGCCCCTGGCATGCAGACTCCACAGGGGGGCTGAAACATTTGATCAGGGCCAAGTGCTCTTGCACTGAGTGGCTGGGATCTGAATCATGGCCCTAGGTGGTGGTCCTGGGCTGCGCTTTCAGCAAGCCAATCCTAGGAGGACTTGCAACACCCCCCAATAGCTCCAGCAGCTGGCAAAACCCCAATGATTTGGAACAGAGCTTTCCCTCCTGGAAGTAGAGTTCCACAGAGCTAAAAAAACAAAAACAACAAATTAATTTACTGGCCAACATAAGGAAAGGGAAGCAAAATAAGAATAGAAATAAAACTCTAGAACCATTTTTGTTGACAAAAAGGATGAAAGCATGGTATGGGAGAAAGTCAACCCAGTTAGATCTCCCACACCAAATGCTTCCAAGACAATTGAGGAATACCTAGAAGCTATACATCCAATGAAAAAGGATTTTGAAAACCAAATAAGAGAAGTGGAGGAAAAAATGGGAAGAGAAATGAGAATGATGCAAGAAACAACTGAAGAAACAACACTTTAAAGAATAGATTAACTCAAATGGCAAAAGAGGCCCAGAAAGCCAATGAGAAGAAGAATTCCTTAAAAAGTTGAATTTCCCAGACGGATAAAGAATCTCAAAAGCATTCTGAAGAGAATTAGGGTGGAGCAAGTAGAAACTAATGACTTTATGAGAAACCAAGATACTATTAAACAGTTACAAAGAAATGAAAAAATAGAAAGCAGTGTCAAATATCTCCTTGAAAAAACCACTGACCTGGAAAATAGATCCAGGAGAGACAATTTGAAAATTATTGGTCTACCTGGAACCCATGACCAAAAAAAAAAACTTGGAAGGCAAAATTCAAGAAATCCTCAAAG
>CM053600.1:101834925-101854544 GCA_028646575.1 Pseudocheirus occidentalis
CTACCCTGCTAGAAAGCTAGAGAGGTGTTGGAGGAGGGCATAAAAGGGAACAGATTGTGGGAGGGGTCTTACAGTGGGATCAATGTTCTGGGCTGGGGGGTAGGGACAAAAAGGGGAGAAAATTTGCAACTCAAAACCTTGTGGAAATGAATGATGTAACCAAGAAAATAAATTAAAATTTAAAAAAATTAAAAAAAAAGAAATAATAAACAACTTTATAAAAGTTGCAGAATATGAAATAAACCCACATAAATCATCTGCATTTCTATATATTACTAACAAATCCCAACAGCAAGGGATAGAGAAATTCCATTTAAAGTTACTGTAGACATTATATTATATTGGGGAGTCTATCTGCCAATATAAAATGAGGGAATATGTACAAAATTACAAAACACTTTTCACACAAATAAAGTCAGATCTAAATAATTGTAAAAACATCAGTTCCTCATGGGTAGGCAGAGCTAATATAATAAAAGTGACAATTCTACCTAAATTAATTTACTTATTTGGTGTGATACCAATCAATGTACCAAAAATAGATCATTTTTAGAGCTATGAAAATAATATCAAAATTCATGTGGATGAACAAAACGTCCAGAATATCAAGGGAATTGATGAAAACAAAATGCTAGTGAATGTGGACTCTTCATACCAGATATTAAATTTTATGATAAAGCAGCAATAATTAAAACTACTTGGTCCTCGCTAACAAATTAAAGGGTAAGGCAGTGGAATAGGTTAGGTACACAAGACACAGTAGTCAATAATTATAGCTATCTAGTTTCTTAAACCCAAAGAACCCAGCTTCTGGAATAATAATTCACTGTTTGACAAAAAACTGCTGGGAAAACTGGAAAATAGTATGGCAGTAACTGGGCATAGACCAGTTTGACACCATATACCAGAATAAAGTCCAAATTTGTACATGAGCTAGGTTTACAGGCTGATACTAAAAATAAATTAGGGAAGCAAGATTACTTTATCTGTCAGATTTATGAAGAATGTTGAAATTTATGACCAAACGAGATAGAGAAAAATATGAAATGCAAAATGGATAATTTTGATTGCATTAAATTGGAAAGTTTTTACATGAACAAAGCCAATGCAACCAAGATCAAAAAGGGAGGAAAAAGCTGGTATAGAATTTTAATAACCAGTGTCTCTGATAAAGGCTTCATTTCTAAAATATATAGAGAACAGAGTAAAATTTGCAAGAATGTAAGTCAATCCCTATTGATAAATGATCAAAGGGTATGAATAGGCAGTTTTCAGAATAAGAAATTAAAGCTATCTATGGTCACATGAAAAGTGCTCTAAATCAGTACTGATTAGGGACCTGCAAATCAAGAGAACTCTTAGGTACCACATCTCACTGATCAGATTGGCTAACATGGCAAAACAGAAAAATGATAAATGTTGGAGAGGATATGGAATGTTGGAACACAAATTCATTGTTGGTGAAGTCATATACTGATTCAACCATTCTGGAGAACAATTTGGAACTATGCCCAAAGGAATATAAAAATGTGCATCCCTTTGACCGAGCAGTACTACTTCTAGGACTGTATCCCAAAGAAATCATAAGAATCGGAAAAAGACTCACATATACAAAAATATTTAAAGCAGCTCTTTCATTGTGGCAAAGAACTGGTAATTGAAGGGATGCCCATCCATTGGGCAATAGCTAACCAAATTTTGTTATATGAATGTAATGAAACACTATTCTGCTAAAAGAAATGATGAACAGTGGACTTCAGAGAAACCTGGGAAGACTTAGATGAACTGATATTCAGTGAGGGGAGTAGAACAATAACACACAATAACAATAACAACAACAGTGTGCAAGGACTGATTACTATAGATCTAACCTTTCTCAGCAATGCAAGAACCAAAAACAATTCCAAAGAACACATGATGGAAAACACGAGTCACATGCAGAGAAAGAGCTATGGAGTCAGAATGCAGAATGAAACAGACTATTTTCTTTTTTGTTTTTTTTATTGTTTTTTTTCTTTCTCATGGTTTTTCCTATTTGTTAAAATTTGTTAAAATTCTTCCATAAGACATTACTAATGTGAAAATATGTTTAAAAGGAATATATGTTCAGAACCAATATCAGATTGCAAGCAATCTTGTTGAGGGAGGAGGAGAAAATGTCAGTGTAAATTTTGCATATTGAAAGTATTTTTCTTTTATTTTTTGGCTTGTATTTGTGTTTTAAACACTTGGGAATTTTAGTGATATGATCTTTAGATACATCTGAATGCACTTCAAATACATTTACAAATTAAAATACATTCAGATAAATGTATTTACTGTATTTCTCTTTTTTAATTATAGTACTGTGAAGGAGCAAACTCAGTTGATTAGCCAGAACTCAGATATACTCTTCGGTTATAAAACAAACAAAAAATGGTTTCAAAATGAAGAATAGCTTTTCATACTTATTTAAAATGCATTATTTTTAATGAAAACACTTAAATTATTATTATAAATCACATTTAATTAAAAGCCACATGAAAAGTTATTAATTTTTTTTGGAGGGCACTTGGGAGTTAAGTGACTTGCCCAAGGTCACAGGCTAGTTTTTGTGTTAAGTGTCTGAGGTCAGATTTGAGCTCAGGTCCTCCTGACTCCAGGGCCGGTGCTCTATTCATTGCGCCACCTAGCCGCCCCCGAAAAGTTATTAATTTGCTGCTAAAATGTTAGTAATTAGTAAAGTTAGAGCTTGATGCACCTATGACAGAGATTCAGTTTTTTTCTTAGATTTGCCAGAATATTTCAGACATTGAAATACTCATCATCACTTTTAATTTACAGAATCAAAGTACTGATCAAATGTGTTGCTCATGATGTTTTTCAGCTGCACATTCATGATTCATGTCTCAACTCTTGAGGAAATGATTTCAAGTCAATGATAATTTAGTGCCATTACATATGGAGATAATAAAGTGCATTAGAAAGAAGTGGCAAATCAGTATGGATTTTTCTCTATGTTACTGTAACCAGGATATGGGTAAATTTGTTATTGTTTGATAATAGTATGACCATATCATAGATTTTTTTAATGTGATTTTTTTAATGATTTTTTTTTTTTGCTGTTGTTTAGGCCAAATGATATAACTTCAAAAGATCGCCACTAAGAAAAAAAAACCAGTCAACAACAAACAAACAAAAACCCTGAAAAGTAGTTATCTAGACTCTGAAGACTTTCATCTAAGGTAGTTAGGTATTAGTTCATAAAGTACTCCAATTTTACTTTTTGATACCTGTTTATTTAAGGGACTTTTGTGTTTGTTTTTCCAAATTGTTGAAAATCAGACCAAGAATGTGACTTACCTCTCTTGGTTTCTTGACCTTTTGAAAGATAAAGTTGTTAAAAGAAACTTAAAAAAAATAGCTATTCTTTTGGCAGAGATAAAATTCCAGGAGGCAACTGGAAAACTGAAGTTTTTTATCACAAATTGTCTTTGTGCTAAGTTTATATATGTTTCCCACAACTTCTTTTTTTCCCTTTTTCTATTTAGGTGGTTGTGGCATAACCCAAAGACAAAACTGCATCTGATGGTCCTTCCTAATCTGATTGATTTCCACCCTAAATCTCTTCACTATGATGCCATACTCTACTTTCTAAAATTTCTCAGTAAGTATATTATATTATATTATATACAATGACATCCTACTCTTTTTTATTTCTCCTGTTCCTGTTCCTTTTGAATAAGGTATACTTAACCAGATCTATGTTTCAGTCATGAGTTTTGTCCTACCAAAAAAAAATATAAATAAATAAGTAGAAAACGGAAAGATCAATAAATTAAACAGTTCAGAATCCCAGAGTACATGTAAGAAAGTCTTTTGAAACTGTAGATATTATTATTCAGATTTTATAGAAAAGAAAATTGAACTTTTAAGCAGCTGAGGGGGTTTCCAAGGGTTAGAAGGTAATAAATGTGAGTGGTAAGAATTTTATTCAGATCTTGCATCATCCATTTTGAACTTCTCATCTACCACATTCTCCACTTTGCCATGCTGCTTGTCAAATGCCCTTTAGCAAAAACTATATCTACATAGGCATGATGTTTAAATTTGGTCTCAGCAGCAATCTTGAAGTAATGTTTCTCTTATTCAAATGAGGAAAAAAAATCAGCTTTTATGTGAACTATTAATATTCAGTATTCCTATTATTTTTCTACATATGCATCTATGATCTTTTGTTTTTGTAGAAAAAATTTAAAATGTAACAACATAATCCACGAGAATTATGACCATTTTATTAATTAATGTTGGTAATGTTAAAGTAAATATAATGTGGTGATTAACAAAAATATAAGCTGAGAATAAGACAAAAAGAAAAATCAACAACAAAAGTAATATATTGTTGAGTAGCATAATGGCATCAATTAATATAGGCTCCTTTAGTAGAGTTCAGTAATTTGAAGGCAAATTATCATCAATTAATGTTACTCTTTAACTTTATGACTTTCAAAACTTGGCTAGCAATGACCTTTGTTGTTCATATGTTGTGCATATGTGGTCTTACCCTTATTTTGTAAGAATTTAATATTTAGTTCCATAGGGGGGAATAATAACTACAAAGTCTTCATTCCCCTGGGTTTACAAAATTCAGAAATGTTGTGATCATCCTAGCTTCAGTGGTCATTTTCAGAAAAAAATCCTTGATGGTGATTTTCAATTCTATGTTAAAGATTTTCCTGAAAATTTGTGTATTGGTGTGAATAAATTGAGTGGCTGCAAGGTATGATTTGTGAAATTTGATAGTACTGTAGAAAATGTTCACATTGATGAGATTGCATAATTAATGTAATAATTGCACATAAAAAGCATAATGTGTACATGCATGCATGCGTGCACACACATACACACATTTTCCTTTTAAAATATTGATTTTAAAATTTTAGCTTACTATCTAATAGGCAAGTCAATCTTACTTGACCTGTTGACACTGGCCTCCTATTTTTTCTCTCTGTCTCCAAGTTCTCTCTCCTCCAATCCATCATCCTCAGATCTGTCAAAGTGATAGTGCTAGCATGTGCATTTGGTCATGCCCTTCTCCTGTTCAAAGTGCTTCATTGTGGTACATCTTTGCTTCAAAGACAAGTACAATCTCCTTTGTTTAACATTTAAGTCCTTCATACTGTAGTTTTCAAATATCTTCCCTTATAATACTACTTCTATTATATGAGTAAATCTCACATGTTACATCTTCCTTGGAAAATGGCCTACCTTGTTTACCTAAGAACAATATTCTAAGCTCTTCATCACCTAGATTTGATCCTTTCCTTCATCTTTCAGAGTTCCTTTGTGCACCCAGATCATTTCACTTAATCTACATGAGGCCTTTGCTAATCAGTTTTTAGTGTTTGGACACATCATGAATTGTTGGTATTTTCTATATTTGTGTTTACTTATCTATATACACATTGTTTCCTACTAGTTTTCCATATATAAAGATCTTCAAAGAAGGTCTTGTTCTAATTTTTTGCCTTTGTGTTTCCAGTATTTAATTTAGAGGTGGTATTTTACAAAGGATATTTGAAACAAATTGAATAACACACACAAAAAAAGAGAAATGAAACTAGAATTCTAAGTAAAAGAAATTAACTTTGGAAACACAATAGAAATGCATGTGTATTTATAGAATGTGGAATAAATTAGTGGCAGCCAGGTAGTGCAGTAGATAGAACTTGGGACTTGGCACAATGAAGTGAATTTGGATATTAATTCAGATCTGGAATAGCTATGTGACCCTTGGTAAGTCACATAATCTTTTTTGCATACCTCTTTCTTGCTCACTCTCTCTTCTTCTCTCTCTCTTAATCTGTAAAATACAGATAATATTATATTTCAGGATTGTTCCAAAGTTCAAATGAGATCTCATGTGTAAAATGATCCTTTGAAATTTTAAAATATTTTCTAATGCTGGTTACTACTATTATATTGATAGTATTATCACAATTATCTCCATGATTATCATTAGTTAGTTCGATGCTCTATCAAAAGCATATTCAAAAAATATCTGTTATAAACATAAATCCCTCTATAGGGATAATTATATGTATTTTTTGAGATTTTATCTGGACTTATGATTTCCTTGATGAGAAAACACACTCTCCCTATTCAGGTCAACAGGTCTTTTTGCAATTTATAGTCTTAGATATTTCCCTGCGTTACTGAGACATTAAATGATTTGACACAGACTGTAATTCTAGGCTGTGTCAAAAGTAGGACTCTATATACTAGATAAGAGATTTGATCTATAACTACTATGCCATGATATTTCTTTCTACATGAATAGTATTTGTAAGTCCCATTTTTTTTTCTTTTCCTGATTGTGGCTTTTGATGAGGATGATTATGATGTTCCTACACTACTTATATAGTCTTTTAAATTTACAAAGTAGTTTCCTGACAACTACCCTGGAAGATTATTCCACATCTTTGGTAATAGTTTTATTATTCCCATTTTGTAGAAAAGAAACCTGAGGTTTGAAGAATTTAAGTGAATCTCTTGGCAAATATCAGAGACAGGATTCAAATTGAAGTCTTTCAAATCCAAGTTCATTATCATTAAATCCATGTTCATTACCATTTCCATTACACTAAACTAGTGGTGCCAAACTCAAATAAAACCAAATCCTGACAGGCTGTATATTGACTTAGAAAACCACAAATTATTTACCTTACAGTGTACTTTTAAAAAGAATGTTGAACATTTCCCAATTGTTTACCACTTTTTGCCTATGGGCCAAGAGTATGAATCCACTGTACCATATAATCTTTTATTAAACCAGTAACCAAGTAATAGAAATTAATTTTGTGTTTCAGATATTTTTATACTCTAAAATAAGAGATGGCGTTATGTCAATCATAAGTTGGATAAAGTGAAAAAGGAATAGTGATAACTGCATATGTCCCCACATGATATATAACCAAAGACATCCAAACAAAGACTAATGACAGATTTCTAGTATAAGAGGTCAGCATCCATTATTATTGTGCCAAATGAAAAGAAGATACTAATTCTTGAGAATGTGCTGCACAGTCCTATCCATAATAGCCAAAATTTGGCACTAGTAAATGCATCTAAGTAAAATTCCTTGTCAAAGTATAAAATTCTTACCATTAGTTTTTATGAAAAATACTAGAACTATAAAACCAAGATGAGGTGAAGAGAATTTAATGATGTTCAGCTCAAATGGATTGTGGGAAAAGAAAAACAGCTAATGTCCTCATCAATCTAGATCTATAAGGGACTTAAGAGACCCTCTGATTCAACCACCTTACTTCAGAAGTGAAGAAGCCAAGTCACAGAAAGGTTAATTGATTTGTAAAAGATCACAAACTTAAACTTCAGAAGCTGGATTTAAACCTATATCCTATTACTATAACGCTGGTTTTCTTTTCAGTACATCACTTACAAAACTTGTGGAGAATATGTCATCCATCCAAAAAGCAAGACCATTGCATCAATCAAATCTAAAATTATTGAAAAAGGTGGTTAATGGAGAGGATTCTTAGAAGATGGTGGAGTAGTTAAGAAAATTTCAAACTCTCAAGATTTTCCTCCACAAAGGAGATAAAATAATGCCTTGGTGTGAACATAGAGGGGTGAAAACAAATAAGAAAAAGGGCACAAATTAGGACCTCTTTGGGCAATCAAAGGTCTGAAGAAAAATCCCCTGGAGCAGTGGTTCTCAACCTTCCTAATGCCGCGACCCTTTAATTCAGTTCCTCATGTTGTGGTGACCCCCAATCATAAAATTATTTTCATTGCTACTTCATAACAGTAATTTTGCTGCTGTTATGAATTGTAATGTAAATATCTGATATGCAGGATGTATTTTCATTGTTACAAATTGAACATAACCCACAGATTGAAAACAGCTGCCCTGGAGCTTTCTTCTTGGTGAAGAGTAAATATCTCTAGGCTAGGGACTGTTTAAAAACTAGTAGCAAGCCTTAGGGTTAGCTGTGTTGGGAGGCTGCCTTGCTCCCAGCCAGAGAACTCTTAATTCCAGGAAAGTGAGGGGAACTGGGCATCTAAACTGGGGAAGATCTAGGGAACCTTTGCTGACAAGGAACACCAGACCCAGATGTGCTGCAGAGACCTGGTGGGGAGCAGAAGGAATCAGCACACTCACAGTGAGTACAGAAGCAGTGATGCAGGGATAATGCTGGCTATGGACACTTATGGGAGACTAGAGGTCTTGGTCTGAGTTTAACCTCAGGGAGACAGAAGGGCATCTGAGGGCAGAGGCATCATCACCATCCCCCAGGCCTAGGGGTGATTATAACAACTATCACAAAAAATATACACAGGCAAAGAAGAAAGGAATCAATGATAGAAAACTATTATAGGAACAGAAAAGACAAGGGTTCAACTTCAGAGGGAAATACCAAAGCAAAAAAAAACCTTTTCTAGCTCAAAAAGTAATGTCAAATTGTTCCCTAACCAAAATTCACTGAAGAACTGGAAAAATACTTTAAAAATCAAATCAGAGAAATTGAGGAACAACTAAGAAAAAGTATAAGAATAGTTCAAGAAAAACAAGAAGATTAAGAAAAGAAAGTCAACGATTTAGAGAAGGAGAGCCAGAAACATAAGGAAGAAAATGCCTCCCTGAAAATCAGAATTGGGCAAGGTGGAAGCCAGCAAAGTTATAAGAGATGAAGAAATTAAAGAAAAAAGATAAAGAATAAAAAATAGAAGAGAATATAAAACATCTCATGAGGAAAACAACTGATCAGGAAAAGAGATTAAGAAGAAAAAAACATAAGAATAATCAGACTACCTTAAAGATATAATAAAAAAGAAATATTGATAAAATAATACAAGAAATAATTTATAAAAATTTTCCTGAAGCATTAGAACAAGAGGAAAAAGTAGAAATAGAAAAAAAATCCATCTATCATCACAGTAAAGAGATGCTAAGAGGAAAACTCACAGGAACATTACAGTCACATTCTGAAATCTCTAGCTCAATTGTTGTGCAGAGAATAAGAGTGACCAGAAACCTGGGTTCAAGACAAATTTAGGTGTGGGTTTGCTAATTAAGTGCATGACTACGCAGAGGTAAACTCAAATTGGGTAGTAATCTTTTGAGGGTACAGACTTGATTATATAGGCTAAAACCACAACAACACAATCAGACAGGGGAGCTAGCAGAAGCCATGATGTACAGAACCAAAGAACAACCATTGGTTAGATCTATAGCTCAGGGCTAATTTGGGATTATGGTGTGAGGCTACAAGGGTGCAATCTTCCTCTGTCATGGGGGTCCATCCTAGAACAGTGTGAGGGTCATGGTTAGCACATTCCAGAGCAGGGTGGAGGGTCATGGGGTAAAGGGGAACTGGAAAGTCCCAGAACAGGCTGGGGTTATCTTCCTGGCAAAGGGAGTAGGGAACCTGCTTGGTCAGTGGAACAGGATAGGGTGGTCTCCATATTATACCATAACCCTGAGTTGTACTTTGTACACTCATACCGATTCAAGGAAAGAAATATATATAGAATGCTAATAGGAAACTTTGCCCTGAGCAATGCCCAGACATACCTTCATGCTGTTCCAAGCTATGACAGGACATAGGATAAGGACAAAGACAGAAATACAAAGGGGCTTAATGGTGGTCCACAAAGGGTGGTGTATAGTGACCTGGGATTTGGGTTTGGGTACAACAAAGGACAAAACATTATGAGCAATGAGAAAAAGAAATAATTTCCATGTGGCAGTACAATTAAAATCACATAAGATGTAGCAGTCGTGACACTAAAAGATCCCTGGTCTTAGAACACTATTTATTGAAGAGCAAAAGAACTGGATTTCTAGCCAAAAATAGCAGGCCCAACAAAGTTAAGCATAATTCTGAAATAAAAAAAAGACACTAAATGAATTGTCATACTTTCAGGATTTAGTTCAAACAAACAAACAAACAAAAATCCTGAACTCAATAGAAGATGTGACATACAAGAGGCCAGAGAAATATAAGGTACGTGCCAATTACCAATTACAATGGAGTCAAAACAGATAGAAAGTTTACCTTTCGTGTATTTAAAATGTGAAACCTGTGTCTAAGATAGTTATTAACAATTAGGTAGCTTATAAGAAGTATTGGGGTAGATCTGAGCATGATATGACTTAAAAAAGTAAAACTGTTCAAGAACAGATAAAAGAGTAATTATCTTATACAAAAGAGCTCCAAGAGGAAGAAACAATACTGAGGAATTAGATGGGACAGGACAGGTGGAAAACAACTTTCATTGGGAATGGGCTCAAAATGGAAATCTCCATATACATCTAGAAGACTATAAAAGTCTAAATTTAGAAAGAAATAAAACTCTAAGGGAATAGGGTGTGGGAAAATGATAAAGAAGGGATCTTCAGAGGGGATGGTGAGGGAACAGGTCAAAAGGGGAATACAGAAGGATGTTTAAATCAACAGAAATGGAACAATAAGGGAAGGATTCCTTGGAGGAAAGGGTAGGGATATTTAGAGGGAAGGATGAGGGAATAGATCAAAGGGCTGTACAAAAGAATGTTTAGATTTAGAGAACTGGGAGGATAAGGCAGCGATCAATGGAGTGGGGTAGATTGAATAATAGGAGAGCAAGGTAGCAGGTAGAAGTAAAGTAGATGAGTTAGGAGAGATAGGAAAGAAAGATACTAATATAAAAATAAAGATTAGGAGTAGGATCTCTTAGGGAAAGTATATGTTTACGCATGTATATATGTATGTATGCATGCATGTGTGTATGTATGTGTGCACATGTATGTATACATGTGTGTATGTCAATATCTGTATAAAAATACATCCCCACTTAATTGTAGCCTCACAGTGGAGAGGAAGGGGGAAAGGTAACAAAGTAAAAAGTGCACAACACAGAACAAAAGCAGACTTATAAGGAATCAAAGAAAAGATGAACAGCTTTCAACATAACATACAGTATTTAATATATATTATATAAAATTATTGTATATTATATATAATTATTAATATACTGTGTTATTACATAAATATTAATATGTAATAATTTAATATATAATAATATAAATATATATTTAATATTCCTTATAATGGAAAGTTATTGCTACATATTCTGAATCCTCTCCTACATTCTACTGTGCACATGGTTTTTTTTCTTATTTTATATTCGTTTATAACTTTCCTTTTTCTTTTCCTATTATGTATTAAGTGTTAGTACTTGTCAATGTACTAAATTAAAAATTAAATAAAATAAAGAAATTAAATAAAATTTAAAAAATTAAAAAGAAAAAGGTGGTTAACACAACTTAACCCTCTAATACCAAATTAAATCAAAGTTTAAATATTTCAAGGGCATTTGGGAATATATTCCAACAATGCAGATTACCACTTAAATGAATTAGTATTTAGAAGCTGCTATGATTAAAACATTTATTATGATATAGACAACTGTAATTGAGTTTCACCTAGTCTCTATGTTTTCCTTCATATTTCAAAAAGTAATTACTGAGCTTACACATGAAGTAATTTAAAAATAACTTCTTTATGTTTTTAGATACTCCCACATGGGAACAATTTCATTTCTACTACATTGAAACTTATAAATTATTATTTGGCAATCATTAAAAAGTGGACAGATCAATACATAACTTGAACCAACCATTCAGATGTGGTGCTCTATTCTTCCCTTTTTGATAAAGAAATGCAAGGGAAGCCCAAGTTTTATTTTACCACTAATTCTGTCTGAAATAAGTTTTGTCACTAAGCAAATGTCATCTGGTGGTACACATCTGGTAGAACAGCTGGTACTGATGGCATCCCTACAGAATCTACAAATGAATTAGCCAAAAATTCACAGAAATTGCTGCCTATTAAATTCATAAAGAAGTAGGGGTAATTCCCACAACATCTTAAAAATGTATGATTGTAAATCTATTTAAAGTCAAAAGAAATCATGTGCACTATTATTAACTTCAATATGTACCATTCATACTTTGTGGGGAATATATAACTGACTCAAATTTTCCAAACTACTTCATATAAGTGATCAAGAAGTTTATTTTTTAAAAGATGATGCTTTTTATACTTGCCATAAACCTTCTTGCTTCCATATTTCAAGAATCTATGAATTTGCTGACATGAATTTTCTTCGTGAATTAAATGACAATAAAAATTAATCATTTTGTAGCCAGAGAACATGGTAACGAGAACTGTTATATCTACCTAACTTGTATATTCAGTGACACATAGAGTTCATAATATGGTCTAAACTTAAAACTTTTCTAATATGAGTAAACCTACTGAGTTTTGTGCTTTGTTGATGCAGATCAGTTGCAAAGATCAAGTTTTTTGGGATTATATAAGGACAGTATCAAGAAATCTATAACTTTGGTTCGACTGAATGGGGAATTAGTCAGTACTAAAGTAGGATATTCAGGTCACCAAAATTCTAACACAGTAGGAAAATAAGCATTCATAAAAAGAAGCAGTCCCAAATACTTATGGTTTTCATGAAATAGGATATATGATAGAGGGCAGAGGAAGATAATTTAATAGTACAGTGACATATGTGATAAACCAGATGATCTATATAAATTAGTTGGCTTAATTCACAGAATAAAAGATTTTTTAAAGAACCACAGATGTCTTCTATGTCAACCTCTATTTGTACATAAATACTTGCTGTTAAATTTCCCTACAAATGGTCTTTAAGACTTTAGGAAGCTCACTACTACTTGTGATCTATTTTGCTTTTGGACAATTCTTATAGTTAGGAAGATTTATCTTATTTTGTCATAAACTCTACTCTCCATTACTTCGATGTATAACTGCTAGTTCTGTCATTTGATATCAAATGCAATTAATCTAATCCTTGTTTCACATGACAGACTGTATGATAGTCTAAATAACATCTCTGTTTGGGTATCCTTTCCATGTACTTACAGTAAACTAGATACTTTTGCTTCAAGAGGCTATCTTCCTCCTGCCTAATACCACCTGGTACCCTTTTCTGGAAACTTCCATATTCCATGTTTGTGCATCTAGAACCTTGCTGATCACTCTTTTTCAATTCTTCATATGTGATTTCAAAGATGGTCAATCAGTTATAAGTGCCAGAAAAAAAGAGTTCCCCCCCCATCTGTATAAAACTCAGGATCTTCTTATACCTCAGTGAGCTAACATGGTGAAGAAATAACACTCAGGAAAAAAATAGTTAAGTGTTTGGAAAATCTAAGTCTACTGAATCTAAGTTAAACCTAGTATGGGACCTTTGTTGACATGCTTTCCTTCTGAAAATTGTCACAGCTGAAGTCTGATGATTAAAACCTGGTAGTGTCCTGGGTCTCTAAACATCTCTTCCCTCTTACCTATTTTTTCTGGGCTCTTGAGTATCTTTGTATAGGCTTTGGTCCTTCACTTGTGTGCTTTAAAATATGTTACAATTAAGTCTGATTACGATATACATTACAGAACAAAAAATATGTAACAGAACACTTACAGAATGACTTCGGAAGAGTCCTAGGAAGGAAGTGATGCCCTGTGGGTTAGATGCAAAATTTCAGCATTTCACAATGGTTCAATCAATGTAAAAAGGTGACCATAACTAAGGGCTGCACCAGGAATCCAGGGCTACAGCAAAGCCAATGCCACTTTCTGAATAGTTGCATTATATTCAATACCAGACAGGGAGAATTGTCCTGCATTTCCACAGACTTAGTGTTGCCTGGCCCACCACTGACCAGGACGTTCTAGTTCTTGGGATCTAGGGTAAAGGTGGGAAATGATACAAATTATTTGCCCCATGATATAAAATGTGAGTGGCCTCTAAAGAATTGTCTCCCCCTTTCTGGTTATACACTTTCATCTCCCCTTTGTTATCATAAAACAAACCCTCTCTAAACAATGACTCTTTTTCGGTCCTCCAAGCAATGGATTCCAGTGGATTTGTCTTTTTCCACTGTACATGCCAGAGCCTACTTTTCTGCTAATTAACTGACAGTTATTTTGGGAACTGATTATCTATTTCCTCCTACTGGGGCCCGAGTTTCTGCCCACTGTACATTGCTTTCTGATGACCAGTGTTTGTAAGACTAACATCTGCGCCCATTGCTACAGAACAAGATCAATTGGTCCTTACAAGGAGCTATAATCTAACTACCTCCCACCTCGATGAAAGTTAGGCTAATATCCTTAACAAATATTGAGCATTCTTTAATATTTTATTGGCTCAGGGGAGGAAGAACTTAAATGAAATGATTTTCTGATTGCATGACTAGAAAGTATTTATGAGGAATAGCAAACACCTTTGTTACTTAGCTGGGGGATCAAAATGGAAAACTCAAGCAAGGGAACCTCCTCAGTGACTATCCTTTATTGAATATACTTCTACTAAGGAAACTTGCTTCTGTTGGCCATAAAATGACTTATAAGTATGTTATTTTGTTCTGCTTTTGAAACTAATTAACCAAGGTCTTTAACTAAGTCAGGCCTAGATTAGCGGAATTCATTTAGTTACATAAATTACTATTCCTACAGTATCAAAGCTTTGATAAAATGTAAGCTTCATGAGAGTAGGGATCATTTCATTTTGACTCTGTATTTCCAATATCCAGTAGAGTACTTGGCTCTAGATTCTTAATAAATATTTGTTAACTGTCATCATTACAATACCTGAGTGATCATTAATAATAAACAATAACAATGTTAATGTTAATAACATAGCATCTACAAAATGCATTAGGCTTTTCAAAGCATTTTGAAATTACCTGTTTTGATCCTTACAACACTGGGAGTTAGGTTCTTTTATTATTCTCATTTGACATATGAATAAAGTGAAGTAGTCAGAAGTTTAGTAAAGGCCAACCAGCCAATAAGTATCTGAGATTGAATTTGAAACCATCTTCCTGACTCCAAGTCCAGAGCTCTCTATAGATTATAAAAATTTTGAGATAAAGGACTATGTTTATTCATCTTTGTATGCTAAGTAGTCTAGCCTAATTACTGAAAAAATAATAGCTTACATTATATAGCATTTTAGTATCTGTATTCATTCCTTCTCTTTTATTCATTCATAAATTCATTGAACAAACATTTATTAATCACTTACTGTGATCTTAGCACTGTTTAGTGTTCTAAAGGTCATGCAAAGATCAGATAATATATAGCACCTGATCATTTGAAACTCTCAATTTAGTAAGGTTGAGTCAGGATTAAAGCACCACCACAGAGTACAATATATAGTCTTTAAAGGCATAGAAGACAAAAATGTTACAGAAAGTGTGAGGAGAAGATTGTTATTGAGAAGGGAACTTGGGAAACCTTCACAGAAGAGATCACATTTCATTTGACTGTAAAAAGAAGCAAAGAGGTACAAGGAGAACATTTGAGGCCTGCTGGGGAACAATGTGGAAAAAAAGCATGAAGGTTAGAGATGAAAAGATTAGAATCATTCAGTTTAGCTGGAGCCTACAACCCTTGAAGAGGAATAAATAGTATGAAATAAGGTTGGAAATTAAAGAAGACCTTGAATTTCCAGACTTTAGAACTAACAGAAAAATATCTTTATTAGTTGTTCTCTTGTATTTTAAGTAAAAAAAAAATAATAACAAGCATAAATCTAACAAGCTTCAATTTCTGAAATGTGATTCATATTTCCTGTCATTTTTCAGGGAATTCAGAAGTTTGTATGCCTAAAGCTGCTTATTTATATTGAATATGTTCTTATTACAAAGCTAAATGAGAATCCATTTACATTAAAGTTATAATCGCAAAGCATTAGTACAAATACAGACTTAAAAAGGATAAAAGTGTTGAAGATAGAGGTAGGAGGGGGATGGATATGAAGACATTTGGGAAAGAAGCATTAGAGATCAACTCATGTGCAAACTAATCAAAGAAACATTTTCTTCTTAATACTTACATGGTCTGGGGGTTCAGTGGAAGAGACCATGAAGGAAAAATGCATCTAATAGGTTAGGAAGTTTATGCATATATTCATACAGGAAAAAAAGCATTTCATAAGCAGAATATGAGACATATTCAAAGCTGTGTTTTTCCATGTATTAAAATGAATCTTGCTATGCAAATATTTATGGATAAAAATAAAAAATGAATAAAATTGGATATGTTTTCATCAGAACCTTTAAATTTTTATGACTATCAAAAATGGAAATAGAGATAAACAAAAGTATATATGTACTTCCATAAAACTATATTTCTCATATTTCTGTGTGTAAATATGTGTTAAGTGCTACCAAATGCCAGCCAAAAATTGTGCTAAGTGAAGATAAATATGAAAAATAAAAACAGTTTATGCCCTCAAGGAACTTATCATCTGATGGAGAAGAAAATATGCTAAAGGAAGCTGAAATGGAGGAAGTTTGCAGAAAAACTTACCAAGTGTGGGATCTTCAAGGAATAGAATTCATGGAGGTCAAACCTGTGGAAAGTGAAGACATGTCTTATACAAGAACTTTCATTAAATGGTGTATTTGGGATTGTCCCAGTCTAAGAGGAGCAAAAGATAGTAGGGATCCTGAAGAGGTGTCAAAACTAAAGCTAATGCAATCTTATACAAAACACAAACATATATATATATATATATATATATATATATATATATATATATACACATATATTTCTGTCTCTATATTGATAGATTATATAGATAGCTAGATATCTTTATATAGATATATGTTTCTTTATAGATAGCTCTATCAATAGCTATAGTTATAACTATCAATTTAGGTATAACTACCTATCTATCTGTCTGTCTGTCTGTATACACAGAGATACAAAGAGGAAGACATGGGTTGCTTAGTGCATGTATCTGCTATACATATGACAGCTACAGGAGGCAGTGGATAGAGCACTGGCCTGAGAATCAGAAAGACTCGTCTTCCGGAGGTCAAATATAGCCTGAGACACTTACTAGCTGAGGGACTCTGGGCAAGTTAACCCCATTTACCTCAGTTTTCTCAACTATAAAACAGGCTGGAGAAGGAAATGGTAAATCACTAAAATATTTCTCTCAAGAAAATACTAAATGGCATCACAGAGAGTTGGACATGACTGAAATATGACAACAAAAATTATACACATATGCACACATAGATATGTATATAACCATGCACACATACACCTTATATGTTACATGAATTATTCTAAATAGTAATGTATGTTTCTATGTGTATACACATGCACACAATTATATATACATGCATGGGTGTATATCAATGGGTGTGGGTTTGTGTGTGTGTGTGTGTAAAGAGAATGTTTATGTCTTTGGCTCTCTGTATACACACACACACACACATATATACATATATATGTATATATATACACACACATAGATGTGAATTACAGTCTATCAGAGAAATGCTATCTTATACTGTCACAGTAAATAAAGACTGGAAGGAAGTTGGATAAAAAATTAATATTTACTATTCTAGAACTGATTTTTTATTTTTATAATTGACAATTATGCAGCTTTTTTTAACGTATGAGCACATTGAAAGCTTTTAAATAAGGAGGTCTTGTACAATGCCCAAATTTATTTCCATATAAATTTATCTATGCATCTTTCATAGAGGCAGTACTCTCTCCATATAAGATATATAGAATTTAAGATAAAAAATGGATATTAATCTACTTGGTCAGTGTCATACCAATCAAAGTACAAAATGTTATTTTATAAAGATAGAAAAAATAATAATAAAATTCATCTGGAAGCACAAAAGTTCACCCAATTGATAAATAGTCAAAGGATATGAACAGGCAGTTTTCAGAAAAAGAAATCAAAGATGTCTAAAATGACTATTTGAACTCTGAGCTCGGACACACTTCCTTTTCCCTCTTCCTGTGACGGACCTGACAGAAATTAAAAATGGCTCAGCGTCTGATATACCGCCATAGGCTGTCCTACAATACAGCTTCCAACAAGACTCGGCGGTCACGAACCCCAGGTAACAGAATTGTTTACCTTTATACCAAGAAAGCTGGAAAAGAACCAAAATCAGCCTGTGGTGTGTGCCCAGGAAGACTTCAAGGTGTTCGTGCAGTGAGACCTAAAGTTCTTATGAGGCTATCAAAGGCAAAAAAGCATGTCAGCAGGGCTTACGGTGGCTCCATGTGTGCTAAATGTGTCCGTGACAGGATCAAGAGTGCTTTCCAGATCGAGGAGCAAAAAATCGTTGTGAAGGTATTGAAGGCACAGGCACAGAGTCAAAAAAGTAAATAAAAGGGATATGTTTTTTGAATAATAAAAATTAAAATGTAAAAAAAGCTATCTAAAACTATGTGAAAAAATATTCTAAGTCGTTATTGATTAGAGAAATGCAAATTATAACAACTCTGAGGTGCCACCTTATAACTGTCAGATTGGCTATGATGATAAAAAAAAATGACAAATGTTGGAAGAAATGTTCAAAAGCTGAGACACTAATGTATTGTTGGTGGTCTTGTGAACCGATCTAATCATTCTCCAGAGCAATTTGGAGGTATGCCCAAAGTACTCTAAAACCACACTTATCCTTTGATTCAGCAATATCACTACTAGGTCTCTATCTCATTCTCTATTTCCATCTGTTTCCATATATACATACATACATATATACACACACACACATATGTACATATCCATATATACAAACCTGTATATATGTGTGTATACACACAAACATACATACATATATGCATTTGAAAAGAATTGGAAACTTAGTGGATGCCCGTTAATTGGTGAAGGGATGAACAAGTTGTGGTATATGATTGTGATGCAATGTTATTGTGGTATAAAGCATTGCAAACAAGGATGCTTTCAGAAAAAAAAAGCGACATTGTAATGACTTAATTGAACTGATGCAAAGCGAGATGAGTAGAAACTAGAACATTTTACCCAGTAGCAGCTGTACTATATGATGAAGAATTGTAAATAATTTAGCTAGTCCCAGCAATACAATGATCAAAGACAACGTCAGAGGATCCATGAAGAAAAATGATAATTGCCTCTAGAGAAAGTACTGATTACTGAATACAGATTCAAGTATCTTATTTTCCATCCATCCATTCATCCTTCCTTCCTTCCTTCCTTCCTTCCTTCCTTCCTTCCTTCCTTCCTTCCTTCCTTCCTTCCTTCCTTCCTTCCTTCTTTTTCATTTGCTCTAGTCTTTGTAAACAAAATAAATAAGTAAATGTTCTGCATGATTGAACATGCATAACCTATATATCATTGCCTACTCGCTCAGGAAGGGCTACATATTTAAAAGATTTTTTAGAGCTGTGCTTTAATTCTACACACAAATGTGCTTTAACTCTAATGATTTCATGGGGAATATAAAATATAGTAGTAATATATGGAAATTCTCCAACAAAAATAGTAAAGACCAAATTCCTGTTAATACCTTTCTTATCTCTAAATATTCAGGGTACTATTTCTTCCTCATTTACGCTCCAACTTTGGAATAGTATTTGATATTTTCCTATATTGGCCTTATTTCTCAATAGTTAATTCTTCCTCATTATCTCATGAACTTGTTCCCTTTTTTTCCCTCACACTTTTGCAGTCACTGATCAGGTCCTTATTACTTTTCTTCTATTCTGGAATAATAATCTAAATGA
>CM053600.1:101854644-101884997 GCA_028646575.1 Pseudocheirus occidentalis
CTTTATTAGCAGAGTGACCTGGCCTGGCCTTGCAGACATGGCAGTGCTAGCGTCAGCACTCGCCTCCCACTGGCATGGGGCAGGGGCCACCGCTCAGAACTTTTGGAACTGCTTCTTGGTGCCGGCTGCCTTGGTGACCTTCAGCACGTTGAACCTCACGGTCTTGCTGAGGGGCCTGCATTCACTCACTGTCACAATGTCTCCAATCTGGACGTCTCTGAAGCAGAGCGACAGGTGCACAGACATGTTCTTGTGGCACTTCTCAAACCGGTTGTATTTTCAGATGTAATGCAGGTTGTCGCGGCGAATGATGATGGTCCTCTGCATCTTCATCTTGGTCACCCCACCAGACAGGATCCTGCCACTGATGAAGACGTTGCCCGTGAAGGGGCACTTCTTGTCGATGAAGGTGCCCTCGATGGCCTCCTTGTGGGTCTTGAATCCCAGCCCGATGTTCTTGTAGTAGCGGGGCAGCTTCTCCTTGGCCGTGTCCCCGAGCAGCACCCGCTTCTTGTTCTGGAAGATGGTCGGCTGCTTCTGGTAGGCGTGCTCAGTCTGGATCTCCGCCATGCCACCACTTCCTTCGCCTCTGGCTCCTCTTCTCTCCGACAAAAGGACTGGAAGAGAGGTGCTAATGTGTTAATGCCTCCGATTTAAATTCTATCCCTTGTCACTTTCACCTCCTCACTTTAAAATTATACTCTCCTTCATTTTTATTACTTACCTTTCGTTTTACTAATCACATATTAGCTCATCTATGAAGCCCTCCTTTCTTATCTCAGGCAGAAGTGATCTAGCTCTTTTCTGGACTGCCATAACTCTATTAATGTTCTATAATTCTGAGATAAATTTTAAAAAATAAAGAACCATATAATATGCATCATTAAATCATGACTAGACCTGTCCTTTAAAAAAAAACCTAGAAAGTATATATGTGTATATATATATGCATATATACATACATTTATATACACACACATGTGTACCTGCACATTTTTACATGTGTATGCATATGTAATAGTAATGAGAATTTGAAGATCTTCCCTGCGTAGGGGAACTTGAAGACCTTCCCTGCTTTGAAAGTAAACTCTGCCCCCTAATAGGCTGAATATAGTCACATGGAGCCTGTGGTGGGAGGAGTTTGCTGAAGGGTGAAGCAGAGCCCACAGGAAGCTGAGAGTCAGAGAGACTGTGGAAGAGATAGGACGCTCAGGCAACAAGAAAGAGAGGTTTGTGAATAAATACTCATCTTGCTTTGGTTTGTGAAAAGGCTAAAGAAAGCTGTGGTTCATGGTGTTGTAATGGTTTATTAAGTTTTTTGCTACTATGATGGAATTGACTTGTTCTCGTCAGGATTTGGTTTTCTGGTGTCTAAATAAATACTTTGCTTCTGTCTTCTATACGGAGAGGTATTATATTTGTAATCAAGCTCCATGAGAGAATATTTATAGTTATGGTTGGTATATTTATCATGATCATGGGTGCTGTAAATATTGCATTGGCAATAAACTATGTGTGTATGTGTGTGTACTCACTGACCTACACCCCCACGCCCCCACACACACTGAATATGATATGAACCCAAATCTTTTACATCAAAGTAGCAGTCATTTTTAGGTTCTTTTTTATTTTGTTTACTCTTATTTTTAATTTTTCTTTTTAAACATTTTTATCAGATTATTATTATTATTAATATTAAGTTTTAATCTTGAGTTGCCTATAATGTTGCTCTAGGCCTCAGTTCTTACTTTTACTGTTGTTTTCTGAATTTTGGCAAGGGTCTCAATATCAGGGACTCCTCTCTTCCTTACTCAGGCCCTAGCCATACTGTCTGGAAAATATTCTTTCTTCCTGAGGTACCACACTCACCAGGTGGATGCTTGTTCCTCCTTTCCCACAGTTAATGCCCAGAATCTCATCTGATCAGCACTGCTAGTTCTGACCTCCCGAAACATCGGGGTCTCCTTTAATCTTCCCTCACTCAGCCACCTATTGTTCTTTAGAAGACAGTTTGTGAGGCAAACATTACCAAAGTTGTGAGGTAAAAGTTCCTAAAGTAAAATTTCTTGAGGTCATGAATGATGTGAAAGCTGAGGTAAATTTTCTCGATGCTTAGTCTGCTTCTCTTAGGGCCTACTGTTCATTGACTGAATGGATGCAGCCTGGGAATGTTTACACTTCACTCAGAGAAAACTTTGATGGAATCTTCTCTCAGTCCTCTCAAAATGTCTTAGGCGTAGCCGGGGTACTCCATCAACTGTGCCATCTAACTGCCAAAATGAGGGGTGTAGAAAGAATAAATGCAAAAATTTAAAAGATAGAGTATCTATTTTTAAAAAAAATAAAATAGCAAGGAAGCCATTGACACCGAATTGAATAGCATGTAGTAAGGAATTGGGCACAAGAAGCTTAGAAACATAGAAGCAAACTAGGTTATAAAGAGCTTAGGATGCCAAACCCTTATTTGATCTTGGAGCTGACAGCACTGGAGTTTATTGTGTACACTTAAGGAGGTTGTGGGGGGAGTGGTATTAGATGGTCAGATCCCTCCCTTACTAAAATTCCTTGGGTAAGGAACCTGCAACCTCAAGGCCACTTGTGGCCCTCTAGGTCAGCACATGCAGTCTTTTGACTGAGTCCTAACTTAACAGAACAACGGAAGATAAATTCAATTGGAGAGACTTGAAACAGGCAGATCCACCAACAGATTATAGCAATAATTTAGACATGAGGTGAGGGCTTGTATCAGAGTAGTGAAAGGTTCAGAGTAGAGAATGTCTTTTATTTAAAAAGTTGTTCAAAAGACAAAATCAATAGACCTTGAAAACAGTTTGTATATGAAGGGTGAGAGATAAGGAGGAGAGATAAGGAGACATAATGATGAAGGCTAGGTAGTGAACCTCAGAGATTGAGAAAATCTTGCTGCCTTATACAACAATAAGGAAGTTAAGTGGTGGGTGAGAATTTAGGTAAAAGATAATTGGTTCCATTTTGGACAAGTTGAGTTTAAGATGTCTACTGGATATTCAATCCAAGCCAAACATTTCCTTCTAAAATATAGAACAGAAAAAAGGAGTGTTCATGAAAATGCAAGCATATAGTGCATGTATCTTGAATTTTTAGTTGTATATTAAGTTGTTTTTTATTTTCATAGGTGTCTTACTTCTCTGTTTCTCGCTGACCTACCTTCTATTCTTTTTATGCATTAAAAATACTTCATTTACCCTCTTTATTTTTAGTCTTTTTAAAAATAAATGGGCAATTCTTTCACTAGTCTGTCTTTCACCTCCAATTCATCTTCTCTCACGTACCCCAAATAAGCCCCAGGTCAAATATGTCAACCTAGAGTTCTGCTGAGATATTGGGGATCCTCAGCAAAGTCAATTAAAACAAATCTCTATATTGTCATTGCCTGAAAAGAAATCTTGTTCTTCAATGGATATCACTGTCTTTTTGTCAAGAATTAGGTAGTATGTTGCATTAATGGTCCTCTTGAATCATGGTCATTGCATTTATCAGAGTTCTTAACATTTTCTCGGGATTTTTTTTCCTGGTCTGTTTTATAATATTATTGTATAAATTGTTCTCCAGGTTTTGCTCCCTTAGCTCTTCATTGTTTCAAACAAGTCTTTGAAGGCATCTCTGAAACCATTCCTTTCAATTTTTTTTACAGCCTAGTAATATTCCTTCACATTCATATAACTATACTTTTAAATGCTTCACCAAATTATGGGTATGCCTTTATTTTCCACATATTTGCCACCACAAAAAGAATTGCTATCAATAATTTTGTACATATGGGTCCATTTCTTATTTCTTTGATATGTTTTGAGTAAGTTAGTGTAAATACATAGTTTAGTAACTTTTTTTAACATAGTTCCCAGAATGGCTGAACTAATGTAAGCTCCAAAAAATTATATTAGTGTGCTTTTTTAAGACCCTCCAGCATTTTCTTTTTTCACTTGTTACTGAAATATATGTGCCCTGACATACCCTATGTTCTACTGCCACTTTCATTTGAAAATAGCCTAAGATGTGTACAGAAAATTCCCAATAAATAAATTAGATGAGAAAAGATCTCATAATCATTAAGGTTGTACATTGTCTGAGTAGTTAGGGGGATAAGGGTAAGGCAGGCATTATAAGACCAGACTCCTTTATACAATCTCTCTTGGTTCAGTAAAATATGTAGTCATCTTTGTTGCTCTCTCCCTCTTCACCCTCTCTCTCTCTCTCTCTCTCTCTCTCCCTCTCTCTCTCTCTCTCTCTCTCAATAGATGGAGATATATTTATTCTTGTAACTTTCCAGACTTTTAGGGGAGAAAATGAAATGGAGAAATGTTCTTAAAATATATTTAATGTGGAACATAAACAGCCTAGGTGGCTCTACTTCATCTTGCAAATTGTTCAGTTTGTACCAAATGTTCCCTGAAAAAATTATCTCTAGCTTCTCTCATTAAAATCCCTTTATGTGAAAAATTACTAATTACACTCACAGACTTTCCTAACACATTCCTTCAGGTTACTTGAAACAGCTTTCATGTGGGATATACTGTGACAATGAAAATATGCTTCAGTGATGATCTACCCAGTTTATATCTTGGATATTCTCGTGATTGTTTCTTTCTTCTCCGATGGCCTTTTTTAAGTCAAGTATGAATTGTAAATGTGTTTAAATAAAATATATTATCATAGCCATCAATCAATCATTTAGAACCCAGTATTAATTTTCTATAGGAAAAGTACCATAAATGGTGGTTGCTCATTCATTCCAGTCTATAAGTTCTTAAATAACACCTAACGTACTTGAAATTCTGTGTATATGGTCTAAAAGATATTGTGTGTGTGAAACACACACACACATGCACACACACACACACACATGTTCCCTCCAACTACCCTAATAATAGGAAAGGTGTCATGAGTTATAAATATCATCTTTCTATATAGAAATATAAACAGTTCAACTTTAATAAGTCCCTGTGATTTCTCTTTCCTATTTACCTTTTTATAATACTCTTGAGTCTTGTATTTGAAAGTCATTTTTTCTATTCAACTCTAGTCTTTTCATCATGAATGCCTGAAAACCCTGTATTTCATTGAATATCATTTTTCTCCTAAAGGATTATACTCAGTTTTGCTGTGTAAGTGATTCTTGGTTTTAATCCTAGCTCAACTGACCTCCAGAATACTATATTCCAAGCCCTCCAATCCTTTAATGTAGAAGCTGCCAAATCTTGTGTTATCTTGTTTGTTTTTTCACAGTTACTTGTACTGTTTCTTTCTGACTTCTTGCAGTATTTCATCCTTTACCTAAGCACTCTGAAATCTGACAATAATATTCATAGGAGATTTTCTTTTGCGATCTTTTTCATGAGGTGATAAGTGGATTCTTTCAATTTCTATTTTACCTTCTAGTTCTAGAATATCAGGGCAGTTTTCTTTGGTAATTTCTTAAAAGATTATGTCAAGGATGTTTGTTTTATATTTTTATCATGACTTTCAGGTAGTCCAATAATTTTTTAAATGATCTCTCCTGGATCTATTTTACAAGTCAGTTGTTGTTGTTGTTTTGTTTTTCCTAATGAGATATTTCACATTGTCTTCCATTTTTTTCCATTTTTAGGTTTTCTTTTATAATTTCTTTATCATACAGCCATTAGCCTACATTTAAAACATTCTAATTTTTAAGCCATCATTTTCTTCAGTGAGCTTTTGGCTTTTCCATTTGGCTAATTCTGCTTTATAAGGTATTCTTCTCCTCTTTGGCTTTTTGGACTTCTTTTGCCATTTGGTTTAGTCTATATTTCATGATGTTATTTTCTTCAGTATTTTTTGGGATCTCCTTTAGCAAAAGCTGTTGACTTGTTTTTCATGATTTTCTTGCATCACTCTCATTTCTCCTCACAAGTTTTCCTCTATTTCTCTTATTTGATTTTCAAACTCCAGGGCCTGCGATCAAAGCATATTTTTCTTGGAGGCTTTTGATGGAGGAGCTTTTGTTTTCTTCTGGTTGTATGTTTTGCTCTTCTTTGTCATCAAAGTAAGACTCTACAGTCTGAATTTTTCCCTTCTGTTTCCTCAATTTCCAAGTCAAATTACTTAACTTTTGAGATCGTTAAGTTAAGACTCTGCTTCCAGGGTGGAATTTGTACTCTCCAAAGTTTCAGGTGTTTTGTGTATGCATTTTCAGAGAAACTTCTAGGATCCTGTAAATTTTCAGTTCTTCAAAGGTGGTATGATCAATGGAGATGTGTTTGCTCCTCTCCTGGCCTGTGTTCTAAGCTGTGAGTGATCATGAGCACTCTTTCCTGCTTTGGAACTATGAGGAAGATTACCTCTCCACCACTGCCATAAACTCTGCCATGCCAGAACATCTCACACCGGGACTGCCACCCATGACTGGAACCCAGATTGAAACACAGGAAAAACATGAGAATCCTGCCTTGGCACTAGCAAAGAGATCCCTGCAATACCCCTTTGATCCCACTGCCTGTGGACCAAGAGCTAAAGAACATGTGTCTGCTGCTGCCATGGCTGCCACCACCCCTGGACTGGGCCTAGACCACATTTCCCTCTCACCCAGGTCCAAAGGACTTTTCCTACTGACTTTCTTTTGTCATCTATGAGTTTAGAAGTCTGAAAACTGCCTCAGCTGCCCGTTATTCAATCCTCTAGGCACTGCTCCAGTTTTGCTGGAGGGTGCTGTCTGTTCCAGTATGGCCAGTTCCTCTCTCAGCCAGGTGCAATGGATCTTTCCTTTCAACCTTCCAGGTTGTCTTGGGCTAGAAATTTGTTTCACTCTGATATTTTTGTGGGTTCTGCTGCTCTAGAATTAATTTCGAATAAGTTTTTACAGGTATTTGGGGCAGTTTGAAGAAGATGTCAAACAAGTCCCTGCTTTTATTCTGTCATCTTGAACAAGACTCTTACCTTCTGCCTCAGTGTCATCAAACATAATATGGAATACTAATACCATTGCTATAACCACTGAGATATTTGTTAAAAGCAATTAACTCAGTGCCTAGCATACAGTAAGCACTATATAAATGCTTATTCCATTTCCTTTCAGATGCTCACTTTTTCAATTTGACATCTGAGTGGAGGATAGACTGGATTATGGAAAAGCATGAGTCAGCATGACCAATCATATGAGTACTGGAAGAGTCCAAATGTGAGGAGGTAAAAACCACAATGGTGGAAGAGCTAGAAAAAAGAAAGGAATATATATGGCATATTAAGAGGGGAAAACTGATACAGCTTTGTAACTGGATGTATGATGTGAGATTTAGAAGTCAAAGAAAACAATGAGGTTATGAATCTGAATAACTGGGGGGATTGTGACACTTTAAATAGTAATAGGAAAGTTATTGTACTTAGGTGCTAACACTTTATCCCATGGACAAATCAATTATGTAGTGTCTTTAGTAGATTCTGGAATCTTTGGAACTCCATTTTTTTTAACTATTTAACTTTATCAACATATAGCAATAATCAAAGTTAATAACATAATTACATTTTTTATGTTTTGCAAATATACAGTTTCGATTTTTTCATTTGAATAGATTAAAATGTTCACTTTTTTAACATAATAAAACTACTCCTTCATTTCTGTCTCCAAGGAAAATCTATAAACCATATTTCAAGTTTACTTCATTTTTTTTAGTTTTGGCTTAATTTATTGTCAAAATCGTTACAATTTATTTTTTGCTTTGCAAAAAAATCTTTACAATTATTATTTATTTCTTGACAAAAATCTATTAAATTGTTGGACAGTTATCTTACATGTGAATATATTTAGATAAGGTTGTTTTTTAATGATTGTTTAAATATATATTTTTATTTATTCTTAGTACATTTTCTACCCTTTCCTGCCACTTCAGAAACCGCGGGGGGCGGGGGTAGGGGTGTATACAGTTGAGAGTATTTTCTCCATTTTTTGAGGAGTTGCTATATCTAAACAATTCTTTGTTAACTAATTCCCATTTTAGTGGTAATAGACCAGTACTTATTGATCCTCCACACCATTAATTCGTTCCCAAGACCTCTATTGAAGCCCTTCCTGCATTGTTCATCCTGACAGAGCAGATTTTCTATTGTTATAAGCTTCAAGAAGCCAGAATCATCTCAATGTCATCAAATTTAAGAGTTGTAGAAATGAGCAAGAATTTGTAGAAGGATATTCATTCAAACCAGCTCAATAATGGCATAATTTAAATATTCTTTTAATGCTGACAACTCAAATTGTCACTGACAAAATTATTTCTTCTAAAATATAATACACAAAGCTGTCTGTTGTTTTCTTTTTTCAGTTGTGTCCAACACTTCAGGAACCCATTTTGGTTTTCTTGGGAAACATATAGGAATGAGTTGTCATTTATTTCTCCAGCTCATTTTACAGATGAAGAAACTGAAGCAAACAGGGTTAAATGACTTACCTAGGGTTGCACAGTTAGTAAGTGCCTGTAGCTAAATTTGAACTCAGGAAGATGAGTCTTCCTCACTCCAGGGCCAACACTCTACTATGATCCCTGGCTCTCATGATGTTATCTACTAACTCAAAAATAGATATAAAAGAAATTTCATCTCCATAATATTGCATATAAAGTGGATTGAAAATTTTAATACAAACTTTAAATTTTTTTTCCTTTAAGAAAAGCAATATTTGGAAGATTGATGTGAGAAAAGGGGAGTGAGTTTGTGTGTTCATTCATGCCTCAAATCTAATTAATAACAAAACAGGTAGTCATGAGTGAATTCACTGATTTATATATTTCTCAACAAAGTATGTGCATTATAGTACTAAGTATATGCATTAAGAATGAGAAATATTTCAAGTTAGTTTCGTTAAAATTTAGGACATGATTATAGATCAAAATGATGCTGATGATGCCCCTTGCACCACAAATTGAGTTCATTTTTCACATACAACTAGCACCAATATATCTCCCCTCCCTACAACACTGTCATTGCTATGCACTTGGCAGAATGTGTATTATTTCTAGAGTACAAGAAAGATTGCTGTATGCTATAGGCAGTCACATTTGATCTGCATTTTACTCAACGCAAATAGAAAAATCTGAAGTGTCAAGTCTTTTTTCAGATTACCATGCACTAACACATTGAGATGCCTTTTCACTTTGGATTGCTGAACTTCTACACAAGGAATGAATATTGCACTTTTAACAGCTGTTGCTTCCTTTATTTGATGAAAGGGTGATAAAGATTTTGTCACCTTAAAGTCACATGGTCAAATTAAAGATGATTGATTAAAATGCCTTAATGAATCACTAATTCTCAAACTAGTCAACTATTCAAAGAAGTTGAATATTCATTTCAAAATGCTAAAGTTATTTTGAGGAATTCATAAACTTAAAGTATCCTCAATTCCATAAATATATAAACCCTTGTTAATAGACCATTTTAATTTAATATAATGAAAATGTTTCTTTTCATGTCACCCAATGCTATTTTAAAATGTTACAAAAATGAAAACACAAAGTTGAATATAGAGAATTATTGGTATTAGAATTATATAAAACTAGAAAATCTGACTTACTAATATTCCCATATGTTAAATATTTAAATGTTGAATAATAATTATTCAATACAAAATACTAAAAGTTCTCTATTACATATTCTAATTCTACATAAACCACATACATAGTAAAAACAAATCATATTTTACTTAGAGTTTTATTTGAGTTTAAATGTTTTTCCATTTCCTATTTATAATAATATTCATGTTATTAAAGTATAGATGAAGAACAGTTCTTCTTGGGCACTCTAACATTAAATTGTTCATTTAATTTAAGGCCTTCTAACAACTTCAGACAATTGAAAGTATTGCCTTTTTTACCCTTTTATTACTATAGTGGCAATTGGTAAAAAATATTAACAATTGTCCCAAATTTATTAAAAAACAAACAACACCTTTCAGCAATCTCTTGAGCTTTGAGGAAGGTAGTCATGGCAGTGCTTTTATTAATCCCAATGTCCTTCTTCTAATTTATCCCAGATTCCTAAGCATTCAGACTGAATTTATCCTTCAGTATACTTTCAAAATTTACAATCTGCATTTACAGATTTATTCATTTATTCATATTATTTTATTTATGAGAGAGCAACATGGCACAGTGGATAGAGAGCCAGCTCAAAGCCAGCAAGACCCATAACCTTCCTGGCACATACCAGCATTGTGTCACTGGACAAGATATCTAACCTCTCAGTACTCCAGACAACCATTTAATATTATAAAAAGCACAGACAGTACCTGTTTGTATTGGTAAAAAGGAGTCTCTTTGCCCATATAACTATCTTATTTTCCTACCTAGATTTAGTCCTTTCATATACAGCCTGACTTAAGATGGTGGGAGATGCTTATGCTTTTTGCCAAGAATTGACTACCTTGCATGCTTTAGTTTATTAATGCAAGGAACAGGAGTGAGCAAAATGTACAATAATGATGAAAAAAAGTTTTCACTTATTAATACATGGACTCTTGGGGCCAAACTGCCAAAGATAAAGCAATATACTTAAGAGAAATAGAGCTTTAGAACTGAATCTACCATATAGTCTACCCATGAAGCAGCAAAGAGCCTGGAAGAAGATGTAAAGTTTAAACTAAAACCTAGACCATTTAAAAGGCACAAGTGAAAAAGTAGAAGCTTCACATAAGACAATCAAAGAGCATTCCTATGTAAATTCCACTACATTTGGCCTTACGCTTTTATCCCAATCTAATAGCTCTTTGGAACTACTTGAGCTTTGTAAGCTCTCATGCCAACTTCAGTCCTGTCACACACAAACACACTCAGCTTAGTTTAGTGAAAGCTGTGATTTTGAACAAGTTACAAGCTTCCTAAGTATTAAACTTTCCAACTGTTTGCATCTCTAATATTTACTATGTATGGTGACCAATACATAGCAATGAAAAATAATGAAAATACTTAATATTAGTTGGACTGATTTCTAAATGAAGATATTAAGGAAGTTTGATGACAGCAGAAGTGTGTGTGAGCAGTTAAATATACATATATATATTATCCTTAATTGATGACATATATGTATGTATGTATATGTGTCTATATACATATCTATGCATATGCATGTATGGAAATATAAAAGGCATTAAAATATTAAGGCCTACATATTAGCTCTCTTTCTCTATTCCTTGAAGATCCATAGTAGGTATAGGAGTGGCACCAACCTCAAGGCCCCTGGTGCCAATTCTGAGCTATCCTTTGCTCATTGACCAAAGAAATCAATCATGTGGAAAAAGGGTTAATCATTTCCATTAACTTCCAACCAGTTGTCATGCACAAAGCAGGCATGCCAGGATAAGTGAAGCAGCCAATGTTTCTAAGCCCATACTTTGGAAAGTCTGATGAGAACATAAAAGGATTGAATGAGTATCTTTGACCCTGGTCCTCACATTCATCATCTGAAGAAGAGTCATCACTAATTATTGTACTTAGGGTAGTGTAATGCAGTGCAAGAGCAGCTTTCCAGAGGACTATTGCTGTGAACAGCTTCAGAGTTCTGATTACATAGTAAAGTGAGCACTCTATTTATTCAATAACAAATCATAGCAAAACATTGACAGAAAATCAAAGTACAATATTCAGAATGTTAAAACATCATAGAAAATCAAAATACAGCATTCACAACAACTTATAACTAAAATGGCCACATAGTTTTCACCACTGTGGTCTCATAATTTTGAATAAAGTATAATTGTTTAGTCACTTAGTAACTTAGTAACACTTAGTATCACTTAGTAACTCAATCATTCAATCAATTCAATCATTCAGTCATTCTTAAGGAGGATTACCTCCTTATGGGTCACAAAATACAATAGTCAACATTCTCCAATCATGGAGCATGCTTAGTTACAAATCAGTTATGATTCAGTCATCATTCACTATTAAATCATCAGAAAATATACAGCCCATCAACCCCTCAGTCACAAGTAAATCACAGTCTTCTTCTTCTCAGTTGGTACACAGTATCCAAGTAAAGCCTTCTTTCAGCTTGACTTAGGGTAGGCTCTCAGATTCCCCAGATCCTCTTCCATGGTCCCAGCTTCTACTGGGATTCAAAGGCAGCCAGCTCCAGATCCTTGTTTAGCCTTCTGTGCAGTTCCTTTCCAACACTGGAGCTCACAGTGTCCAGTCCACCTTAAATCCTTCATATTCTCTATCCTTGGGAAGTCAAGGCTTAATAAAGCCACAAACAGACAAAACAGAGACACCACAATTATGCTTTCTCAGTCTTCTGCAGTTCTGACTGTTCCTTGGAAATACTCAGCAGCTCCAGCTGTCCCTTGGACCTAGTAGCTCCTCAGAAGCTCCAGCTGGGCCTCAGAAGAAACTTCACCACCAAAAGTTCCCAGGAAATTCTGACTTTACCAGCTGGTGTTTTTCCTTATATACAGTATTGCTCCTCCCTATCTAGTCCCTTCCTGTTATGCCAGCAAGAGGATTTCATGCCTTCTGTTTCTTTATCAGAGGCTTATTTTGAAATTAGATGCTAAGTACCTGTTAGCTTTAGCAATATAAAAAAGGTTCTTCAGATTTCATTACTATTACAGGTAGTCAATACACCCAAATAAAAACAGCAAAATGCCCTAGTGGAAAGATAAAAGGCAGTATATATTGGACAGGTCAGGCCACTATTACTATTACCACTTTGACTGGGATCTACCCTAAAAATATAGTAGAAAAAGCTTGGACCCTCAACCCATGTATTTTAGAAATGGTAGTACTTTGAGAGAAGTGCCCTGAGCCATTATCTTAGAACTGTCTTCTGCCAGTGCTGCAGCCACTTGTGTTGAAGAAACAAAAAAGAAAATCTTTGTCATCAGTGTTCAGAACTAGAACTGGAAACTGATATGATTTTATCAGCACAAATGATTTTGACAAAAAGGCAATGCTTTGTTGCTGTAATTGGAGAATGATGCAGCTTTTCCACTGAACTTGCACTTGAATTTTATATATATATATATTGTCTCCCCATTAGAGTGTGACCTCCTTGAAAGCAGGAACTGTTTTACTTTTCTGTGTGTTTCTCCAAAGCTTAGAACAATGCTTTGCACATGATAAACACTTAATAAAGTTGTCATTTATTTATTAATTCATTAATTCATCCTACTAGTATTTATGGTAGATACAAGCTTAATGTCTTATCTCATCCTCTTCATGATTCCCCAGCTTTAATGTCCATCATTTCATTGGCAAAATCCAGATTCATGAGTACAATTTTGAATGCCTGCAGTAATTTCAAAATACATTCAGAAATCCAAATTCATTTGTGTTTGTTGTTAGATGAGAACCAGGCACACAAAGCGCTCTAGGCAGAACCTTTGGAACCCTCTTTTATGAGATGGGTTTGAAGGTATTGGATCATGAGTAGGTCAGGACTGGGAAGACCTCATCACAGGAGAGCAGCTACATTAAGTACTTATGTACATTAATTGGAATGAATGAAATGGATGTTTCCCATTTCCAACCAGAAGATATTATCTGAATTTAGATGATAAAAAATTTAGATGTCAAGTGTGCTTCGTGTTACCATATGTGTCACATGAAATTTAACTAAATATTTTTACAAATCAATTGCTAAATGTCATTGTTTCTATGTTGTAAGGTGCACATATGCTAAGTACATTTAAATGTGGGTGTCCTGGGACTAAGCGACAATCATCCAAATGTAATTATAGATCTAATGATGTTATCTTTAATAATTTTCTTCAGATTTCAAAAAGTGAAGTATACAATACTGTTTTAAATAAACTAGGTTTTTCCTATTATGTTTTTTTTGGGGGGGGCGGTTGTTTTTCCTGAAGCTTTACAGTATTCTCAAATCATTGTCATGTTGCTGTTCTTATTATTTTTGGTAGATATTCTCTGAAGTCACTTAATGAGGCCTCAAAGTCCCTTGTCAATAGATATTTGATCTAAATCATCAGTGAAGTTTCTCTTCACAGATACTCAGGGGAATGCAAGTAGCTACAAAATAAGTTGAAACAAGAAATCTGAACGAATCTTAAAAATGGCCTATATATTATTAATTGCTATTTTGAGAGATTTTGATTTAGAAATCTCATTAAAGAATCTGTTTTCTCCTCTCAAGCCCCTCACATAAGCTCCCCCTTTGTAACTATTTATCATTTTAATTTGAATAAAGATTTGCTTTGCAATGATCTGTGAATATGTCAAAGGAAACAGAATATATTTCACTTCCATTATTTAGTTCAAGTTTCTCCTCAGATGTCTAAACCTTTTTAAAATAATTCAAGAGATTGTAGCTAAGAAAGATCATATTGAAGCTGGTACCATAATACAAATTTATATAGCTAATCCATCAGAGAAACAAGATTTAGTGCTGTCTCAGTTTGAATGCAGAAAGTTCTTGTCTCTACCACAATATTCACATCCCTCCTCTCACCCAGTAAATGTCTGTGTAAAAATAGCTTATTAAGACTTAGGCTCCAAAATTTTTGGAATTTCATTTCCTCTTCTTTTGCTTATACGAAGTTTTCAATTGGCCCTTATGGTCAAACTCTTCTGAAACCACTTTATGTGATGTGCCTGTGTGCATATCTCTGTGTTAATTACTTTTGAGTAGTGCCATACAATAATTTGTAGGATACAGAAGAGGGAATCCCCCTGTAAGTAATTCCTTGAGTCCAAGTCCTTTGACCTTATGAGAAAGGAAGATGTTACTTGACTTTTTTTTAATTAATAAAATTGAAATTTCCTAGAAACCTCTCTGTATAAATTATTTTCTCTCATTCTGACCTCTCGGACATTAGAATTTCAAACTGCCCAAACCCAAGAAAACTTACCTTAAACCTTTTTATGTTGACCATAGTTTGGTGGAACTTTCCTGGCAACAGCACCTACTTCTTAAGACTAATTTTAGTGAAAGTAGAAAACAATGGCTAAGGAGGAGTCACTTTAAATCAAACATTATGAACTCATTTTCTTTCCACCTGATAGCAGAGGCAGGATTAAGAAGTGGTTGACCCCCCAACGCCATGTTCCTTGCTTTTCCTCCCCTCAGATAAAATAAACAGCAAAGGCAAGGATACTTAATATAGTTTGAAGTATATTGGAATAGTAGACAATGTTATCTTTTCAGAAAGTCTTGATTTTGGTTAGTAGACCACTCTTTAACCTCTGATGGCCCCAGGCAATTTTATGAAGAATTGTTTTTTAACCTGGGTTTTATAAATTTTTTTAAAAATTGATAACTGTTCTTCAGCTTATTTTGTTTCCTTTTTAATTGTATTTTATTCCTGTAGTACAGGAAATTGGTAGTAAAGAAAAGAGAAAGCTAACTGGAGTCAGGAAGACCTATTATCAAATTCAATCTCAGACACATACTAGCTGTGTGATCCTGGATAAGTCATGTAAACTCTATTCATCTTAGTTTCTTTAACTGAAAAGTGGGGATAGTAACAGGATGTCCTCACAGGGTTGTTGTGAGAATAAGATGAGATAATATTTGTAAAAAAAACACATAAGAAATGGTCTAGGCTTCAAAAGACTGTCAAGGGTTTTCCTGACATTAAAATATGTTGAAGAACCTCTGATATAAAACTATTCAGTTATCTAGTGTGATTGTCATTTGTGAAGTGAGTTTGTGATCCGGAAACTTTCCCACCATAATTAATCATAGATTTATATATGTATGTGTCTAAATGAGTGAAGTGGAATTAATTTCAGTTTGAAATGAAGTTTTTTCTTCATAAATTTTATAAAGCCTATGAAGATAATTGAGAAATCTTGTATTTCAAAAATAATACTCACTAAGGTAGATTCATTTCATCATAATGTGTAAACATCTTATATAAATGTATGAATAAGACTAATCTCTTTGAAAATATTTTGCAATAACTTTAGTATGTATTACATCAACATATATAGTGATCTGTGGATTTTTACTGGCTCCAATAATTTTCTGGCCACTTAAGTCATCATGTAATAACTAGAGAGATAAAAATAGTAATAATAGCCTCTTTGTAATGTTACTTTAACTCATAAGAAAACAGAATCATGTTTCTATTGCATAGACCCACAGAGTAATTGGATCGTTTGTCTATTTTGACTTAGCTCACTTCATTTTCATGTAACATGCAGGCAATTAAATGAAATATTGAGTGAGATAGCAAATTACTTTCGTTATATAAATGGTATCACCATATTCTATTTTCATGCTCAAATTTATTAAGAGCTGAAACCCACCAAAAATACATTTTTTTACATTTCCAGATATTTATAAAATGTTATTTCCTTACATAGCCTAATCAAAGTCACTGGTTTATTTCCTAAGCCATTATTGCTATTTGTAAATTAAATGTAGGACTACCATTGTTTATTTTTTTAAATATGGTAATCCTAAGTTATATTAGTTCCACTGTTTTTAAACCATAAGAACTTTTTTTAAAAATTAAAAATTTAAATATCCTCCAAAAGAACTGAAAAAGTGGGTTACATGTGAAACTCTAGATTTTTATCTCATAACCCTTCCTTTAAAAAATATGTGCATATATAATAAATTCTGTGATAATTTCAAAGTTTCCATTCTTACCTGTGCTTTATTCTGAATTTTTTTCTCTCTTGTGTATATATTTTTTGTGGCCCATATATTTTTTTCATAACTATTGCAACCTACAACCTCCTGATTTCCATTAACAACTGAAAGAAGAAAAAAAAGAGATAAAAGTATAGTCAAATGAAACATATCCACACTGTTAGCAAGGATAAAATTGTAGATCGCTTTCTGAATGCGGAGTCCATCAGCTCTCATCATTTGAGCAACATGGTTCATCACCAGTTCCCAGGAGTAATGGTTTGCCATGGCATTAAATAGTTTTCTTAAGCATTTAGTCCTTTTTAATTACAATGTTTTCCTCATTTAAATTGGTCTCTGGATTCTGATCACTGTACATCCTGCTTCCCAGGATTCTCCATACCCCCATCTCCATTTCTTTCTTTATTGAGCTTTTTGAATTTATATATATATATATACACATATATATAAAAATTCCAATACAATTACTGAAAAAGCAAATACCAATACATTATTAGGCAATTAAGATTGATTGCTTCTTTAATGAGAGTTTAATAAGAAAAGTGAATGGACAACAATTTGCTTTACTTATGTGCTACCATGATTTAAAATATTCAAAGTATGTGCCTTTTAAAGAAGTTTAGTTTATGAAATGTTCCCTATATGGTAGCACTGAAGTACCTATGCCAAACCCATTTTTCCTTTAAGTAGCTTAGTCTTCAAAGTCACTAGGAAGTTTCAGGATATAGTATACATATTTGCACTGAATCAATGTTATCACTTCTATAACTAGAAGTATTTCATAAGTATTTGAGGAAGGATGAAAAATGTTTATTTAATTTTCTTGAATAGAAGAAAATAGTACAAATCCAAACATTTCTTACTTTAAACAATATGTGTTGTGAAATCTTCATATAATAAATCCCAGAGAACTGAAGAATATGAAGGAAGGATTTGTTATAAGATTTCACTTAAAGAAAATGTCATTGAGTCCCATGAGTTTTCCAACTTAACTGACATTCCTTCACTGTACAAATCAATTTTCTTAACCATGATTCTGATTATAACTTACTTGTATGATACATAAAGCATCCATTTTGATATGCAGTCTGGTTCTCTCAGGTTAATTTACTTCTTGGGAGGGACTTGGGAATTTTTAATAGTTCATTCTTTCTGATTCTAAAGGTACATTTCAGTGACAGGCATAGGGATTTCTTTATTTGTTAAGAACCATAAATGGGAAAAATTACTTTTAAAAAGAGCAATAGATTTTCTTTTGCGCATATGATTTTTCTTTCCTTGTACCTTCCAGATGATAGTACATGAATATATGTATATTTATCTATCTATAATACAAACATACGTACACAGATATGTGTATGTATATGTTGATATATACACATATGGGTGTGCATTGGGGTTCAAAATAGAGTGAAACCATGATTGTTTTTTTCTATTACCTGAAGACAGATTATCTAAATGTAGACTGATTACACACATAGAAAGAATATGGAAATTGAAGGCCTAATGCTCCAAAGACTTTTGTTCATTCAGTATCAGAAAGGTCATTCTTAGAAAAGCAAATAAACAAGCACAGCAGGAGATGCACACAAAGACATAATATCCTAAATTCAGATTGATTTAAGGACCTTTTAATCACCTTCAGGCACCCCAAGTAGCTGAAGTTACTGTTCCAATTAAGCATCTGTCTTTACCTTTGAGTGTTTATTAGGCTCAATTTGGTAAGCTGGGAAAGTCCCAATTAAACGGACCTCCCAATTAAGGTAACCATGATTAAGTGGAAATTACTGATGGATCCAAAAATATAATTTTATTTATTTTGTCAGTTTCTTGTTCCCTTCCCTATAACTTTTCCCACATGGCTTTGTCCATGTATTAGGATATTTTCTATTACATTTATTTCTGTAAATGTTTATAAAGATACCTGTAATATTAAGAGAGAAGAAAAAAGAACATAGAAGGTAACTGTTTGAGAAATGAGGAAAGAGACGCTCCATTCCAGTATCAACAAATTGTCGAATGGGTAGCATCCTGGGCCACAGCTGGAAAAGCAATTTTTTTTTGCTTTTTGGAGGTTAAAGTGCAGGGCAATTGGGGTTAAGTGATTTGCCCAAGGTCACACAGGTAGTAAATTAGTTGTGTGTCAAGTGTCTGAGGTCAGACTTGAACTCAGGTCCTCCCGATCTAGACACCCCCCCAAACACTTTTTTTTAAATCAGATTTACAAAAGGGATTTTCCCTACCAAATTTTCCTACACTTATCCCTACTGTGTGTATGGGTCTTTCTATGCATGTTTGTATGTGTGTATACATTTTAACACACACACATATATGTATATATAGACTCATAAGGGATATGCTACTGAAGCAAAGGTGAATATTTTTCACTGGCAGCATCACTTCAAAAACAAACAGCATAAGTTAGAAGGAAACAGTGTTTGGGGGGGATGGAGATAGTGACCTACTATCACCATTTTCTGTTCTCCCAAAGTCTTTGGAAAAACCTTATCCTCAGTGAGATCTCTTAAACATATATAGCCATAAAGATGTATTTTCCCCCATTATCCAATACAGACATGGCAAAATAGGTATTTAATGACCAATAGAACTTTCTGATTATAACACAAACTCCTCAAGGATACAGATTTCCCTATATGTCTCCTCCAATTTAAGTTGCATAGATTGCACATAGGAAACTCTCAACAATAATAGCACAATTGTTATGTCCTATTCAATTCTGATGGTTTGTTAATATGGTTCATTAGAATATAGTATAAAGCATGTCAAAAGCATAGCCACATAAAAATCACAAACAATAGCCAAAGTCTGATATGCACACATGTACCCAGATATATGCTGTGCATATATGTGTACATATATGAGTATATAAATATATGTATATATTTGATCAAGTGAATGAGTGAAGTATTGTATTAAATCAGATTTCTAGAAATATATAACGCACATATTTGACTTATTCTTAGATTTATAGATGGATAAAACATGTTGAAAACATTTTTTTTTCTCTTTAGCAGATATACTGTCGTTATCCTTAGAACTCTCTCTGAAGAAAACCTAAATTTTTCACTTTTTGGCTAAAAGAATTCCAGGATATTGCTTCCAGAAAAAAATGTCAATTCACAAAACCATCTTATGTACACAGATTGGCACACACAACAAAGAAAAGAAATTAGGTTTATTTAGTGGAAGCAGGAACATTAAAGTGCTTAGGAAGAAAATGGATTGTTCACAAATTATCTCAAATGCAAAGTGTGCATTTAATGTTAATTTTACTCTATAAAGGCTGAATAGTGTGGGAATAGTCATTCTTTTATATTTATGCATGCAATTTGGAAACATCCCTGATGATGTGCAAAAAATGATCCTGCAATTTGAAAAAGGGCTAAAAACTAAAAGAGCACACACTGTATATTTTGCAAGGTGCAGCTATCTGCTAAGAATTACCAGCTTTAAATAACAATAAATCCTGAAATACAAGTCACTGTCATTGCTTTCCTTTGCTGATAATCTTAATCCACTCATGCACTGGTTCTGTGAGAGAGTCATATACATTCACAGCCATCATTAGCAATAGGAAAAATGAAAAAATATAGAACAAGCCAATAGAAAAGTGTAACTCATCAGCATGCATGGGAAGATTGAATGCAGAGAAATTGAATAAAAATAAAATTTGCATGCATTTGCATTACATGAGCTGGTGGTAGCATCAACACCAATGCTTGTAGTAAAATTGAATTCTGAGATCCAACCCCAAACAGCTTTCTGATTGCATCAACAAATTGCACATCTCAACATCTATCACCCAATGGGGTGTGCATTTTTCCAAATTACACTTATACTGTAGCAATTATGCTGATACACAATATCAATGGTGGCAATTTTACCAAGACAATATACCAAATGTCTTTAAAAATTGGAAATCTATTCTTGCTTCTTGCTAATATGCCAAATCCTATCCTTAAAACTTTCATTATTATTTGAATGTATTGAAATATTTTCAAGAAACAATATTTTCTTTCTCTTTCTTTCTTTCTTTCTTTCTTTCTTTCTTTCTTTCTTTCTGTCTTTTGGAGTAGGGAAGGCAGGTCAGTTGGGGTTAAGTGATTTGCCCCAGGTCACATGGCTATTAAATGTTAAGTCCAAATTTGAACTCAGGTCCTCCAGACTCCAGGGCCAGTGCTCTATTCACCGCGCCACCTAGATGCCCCCAAAAACAATATTTTCAAGATACAAATGTATATACTCTGAATATTTAAAAAGATTAAAAGATAATAGTTTAAAGCTTGAAAGAGCCATTGAGCTAGACTAATACAAATGAGCAGCTAAATTTCCACATTTTATGAATGAAACCACTAAGTCAGATAAAGTATCTGACTTGCCAAGTTCATACCAATAACAAATGGCAGAGGAAGATGTAAACTCAGGCCCTCTGACTCCAGATATCTTTCTCTTAACTATATATTTTTCAGTTACTTACCTAATGAATCCATTTGAAGTATATTTTTATGTTAATAATATTTTTACAATGCATGTAAAATGCCATTTGAACACTAACTGTCAACACTTCTACCTCTTTTGATCTACCAATTTATGTTGGCACAATATTACAGATGCTACCATGGATATCAGAAGAGGCCAATTATCAGTACTTCATCTTTTTGTGATTATCTCTTCTGATCACATTACATAGTTAACACCATGTATTTAAATTATTACATTTAAATATACAATTTGAAAAAATACTTTCATTTTCTCCCCTTTTTGTAGATGATAGTCAAAATGTTATTTTGATAAATATTAAGATACCACTGCTTCCTCATGTAGTCTCTTTTCAGACATTGAAAACTATCTATCATAGAATACCCTTTGTCATTTAGAGTGTTGTCTGCCATGTTCAAAGAAATTAGTCTCTTGTTTTGTCCAGAGAAATTGTCCTCTCATCAATTTCACTTTCTCATTCCAGTCTCTTATTAGTTCACTTGTTTTTTCTCACTATCAGCATCACTACAAAGTTTCACTGAGCAAGTTCTTAAATATAAAGTTCACATTCTGAATTTTTTTTTACAGCTAGAGAAAAATACTGTCGAAAAGTTCGTTGATGTTCAACATTAATCATAACTAAAGTAATATCTTACAGAATTATTAACCAATAATGAATATGTAATTATTTATATTGAATCTCAGTTCCAAGTTACGTTTACCTTTAGATTTGTACATAAATTATTTTTAATTCTCAATCTAACATTACCCTATCTGTGGCTATTTATGCTTGTGATATATCCCTATTTTGATCCGGGGAACAAATCTGATCTATACTCTTTCCATTTGCCTAAAGAGAAGCTTAACCCCACAAACACTTCATAAATTTTTATCAAATTGGATTTGTTGGTTTGAATCCATTTTGAAAAATGGAATTTTGAGTTACAGGTCATTCTTGTCCTGGTGATAATTAACATTCTTTTTCCAGAGAAGTTCATCAGCATTGTATGTTAATTTCATGATGGCATATTGCCCAAGTTCTGGATAATGGTCAATGCTGTTGTGCTTTTACAGTCACCAATGGAGTAAAAAAAAAGGCTGTTAGCTTGTTCCTGTGCTTTTTAGCATGATGTTTTCAGTCATGTTGTCAAATACTTTCAATGAGGATGAACACAGTGTCAAGGTCAGCTGCTGCACTGATGGCAGATTCTTCAACTGGAAAAGACTACAAGTCAGGACCTAAGTGGAGGGAGTGTTGATGTATCTGATGATTATGCATCCAATGCAGTATATGAAGCTGAAATGCAACAAAGCATGGATCAATTCTCTGCTGTTTGAGCTAATTTTGACCTAAAAATTAACACAAAGAAAACACAAGTACTTTGTCAGCTACCACCAAGGTTTGAATGCTGTGGATAAGTTCTCTTACCTTGGTAGTATACTTTCCAGGGATGAACACATTGATAATGAGGTTGATGCACACATTGCCAGAGCTAGCTCACTGTTTGAGAGTCTCCAAAGAAAGTATGGGAGAGAAGAGGTATTAGAATAACTACCAAACTGAAGGTCTACAGAGCCATTGTGTTGACCTCATTGTTGTATGCCTCAACAGTTGAAACATGGACATTATACCAGCGCCATGACAGGAAACTGAATCACTTCCAATTGAATTGCCTTAGAAAGATTTTGGGGGTGGCTGAGTGGTGCAGTAAATAGACCACTGGCCCTGGAGTCAGGAGGATCTGAGTTCAAATTCAGCTTCAGACACTTGACACACTAGCTGTGTGACTTTGGGCAAGTCACTTAACCCCAGTTGCCCTCAAAAAAAAGCTAAAAAAAAGAAAGATTTTGAACACCACCTGGCAACATAAGGTACCAGCCACTGAAGTCCTTACTTGAACTAAATTGACAAGCATTCAAACTCTGCTTCAGAGAGCACAACTCCAATGAGCTGGCCACATTGTTCAAATGCAAAATGTATGCATGCCAAAAAGACTATTATATGGAGAACTCATTAAGGACTAGTGTTCATATGGTGGTCAGAAGAAATGATACAGGGACACGCTCAAGGTCTCTCTTAAGAACTTTGGATTTGTTGTGTGACAGGAGAGACACTGGCACAGGACAACTCAGTATGACATACCCATATCAGAGGAGGAGCTGTACTCCTTGAGCAAAGCAGAATTGAGACAGCTCAAAGGAAATATGGGATGCGCAGATTTGGAATATCCACCCCAAAAGTTCACATGGACTGTTTGTGCTTGACCTGTGGTAGGGTGTTCCTAGACCATACTGGTCTGATCAACCACAATCTGACACACTGAAACTTGACTCTAGCATATAAATGTCATTTTGATCCTCTTTAAGCATGAAGGACAACAGAGTGGCTAGGTAGCTCAGTGAATAGAGCACTGGTCCTGGAGTCAGGAAGATCTGTGTTCAAATCGAGCCTTAGACATTTAACACTTACTAGCCGTGTAACCTTCAGTAAGTCACTTAACCCCAACTTCCTTGCCTTCACACCTTCCAAAAAGAAAAACAACCGCAACAACCACCACAACAACAACAGAACAGTGAAGGGCAACAACCAACCAACCAGCATTCTTGGGACAGGTTCAGAACTTTGTCAAACTCCATGCTCTAAGTGGGTGTCATTTTATTCTGAGATTCTAGTGTAAAAGTTATGATAAGGATCCATACCATCATTAAGAATATTGATATCTGCTATTTCACCATTCTTACCACTAATAATGTCATGGAAAATGTTTGCTTCCATTTGATTGGGTATCCATAAGTCCATGGGACTAAGAGAAGTTAACAACTAATTCAGACAGGCAATACTTTCAGTGATAATTAAAATAATCAGAGATTAAATTAGGAATTAATTTGTTTTTTTTCTTTTATCTTTTGCTCTTCTGCCTAAAAAGGTGGAAAAGATTTTGACTTTAATTGCAAACTGTATATAATTTAAAATTAGAAATTTTCACAATCATCAGGATTTAATTTTGCATGTTTTTTTGGGGGGGAAAGACCTGAGTTCAAACCTGACCGCAGATATGTACTAGATTTATATCTTTGGGCAATTAGCTCCCTTTTTTAAAGTAAATTTGCTCATTTGTAAAATGGGGGAAATATGATCTCTTTATATGCTATATATGATATATGCTTCTAGTTACATATCTTTCATGTGGATGATCCCAATCAAGAAATGAACCCAGTTACTGGAAAAAATAATGAAAAATATGACTTTTAAAATAGGAAAGCATAAAAGATATTGATGGATTTTTTTGTCAGTGGCAAGATAACTAAATTTTGAGTTACAATTCCTGCTCTGACCTAGGTGACCTTGGACATATCATAACCTATTTGGTCCATAGCTTCTACACATATTTTTCTTATTTCATCACACCTAAATAGGTCTCTCTCTACAACTTCTATCCATTATTCCTACTTAGGTCCATGAGGGCCACACAGAAAAAAAAGCTAATTCATCTTCCAAATCATATTTCTTTAACTACTTGACCCCATTTATTTTGTCTTTCTTTACATTTCATCTATAAATGAACCTTACATAAATGAATGAAAGTACTGGAAGCTCCATAAAATCCTTATAAAAATCCTATGGACCTATTAAAAACCGTCATAAAATATTGTGCTCACAATTGAATATTGTACTATATGTGTACTGACATCAAGGGTAAACAAAATTGACTCTTTTGACTAAAGGTCTTCCCTTTTGCTGGCCATGACACATGCTAAAAATGCATTGGCTTTCTTGGCTGCCAAACTGTACTGCTGAGACAGTAAGTTTTCTATTAATATGAATCCTTGCTTAATTTTAGATTAATTGCTATTTAGAAATGGTCCCTCTATCTTTTACTTATAAAGCTTATTTTATATTCAAAGGTGTGAGACATTTCTACTACATTTAACCTCAAAAACATCATAGCATAGTGCATAAAAAATGAGTTTGGAATCAGGTAGACACTGTATCAAGTTTCAAATTTATTTCATACTCAGTGTATGACACAGGGCAAGGTAAGCAAATCACCATTATCACAAACAATCCCCTAAGATTCTAACATTCATAGAAATTCTACCTGCTTATGAGTTTGTTTTCCTATAAAATCATAGCTTTAGCCAAAACAATAACAATTTTTAAAAGTTCATTATATATTTATTTTTAACATTCTTTTCCTTTTGAATTTTGAGTTCCAAATTCTTTCCCTTCTTTCTATACCCTACTCCCCCTATCCCCCCCGGGAAGGCAAGCAATATAGTAACACATAAAAGTGAAATTTTGCAAAACATTTTGTATTAGCCATATTGTTTAACTTCAAGAAAAATAGAGAAAATTTTAATTCAATTTGTATTGAGAGTTTATTAGTTCTCTCTCTAGATAGGGACAACTTTTTTTCATCATAAGTCCATTGGAATTGTGTTGGATCATTGAATTGATCAGAGTAGACAAGTCTTTCACAGTTGAGCATCACTGTAATATTATTGTATGATCTCTCAGTTCTTTTTACTTTGCTCTACATGAGTTCATATAGGTCTTGACAGTTTGTTTTCTTCTTATTATTTCCCACAGCCAAACATTACTCCATCACAATCATACATCATAACTTTTTTTTAGCCATTCCTCAATTGATAAACATCCTCTCAATTTCCAATTCTTTGTGAACACACAAAACAAGAGCTGCTAAATCTTATGTGATCCTCACTGTAGCTCCATGATGTTTGATTTGCTTCTTTCTTTCTGTTTGAAGTATTTTCCAGATCTTTGATCTGGAGCTCTAGAAATTGGCAATAATTTTCCTAGAAGTTTTCATTTTTGGATATCTTTCAGGAAGTGATCAATAGACTTTTTCAATTTCTACCTTTATCTATGGACCTAAGATATAAAATCAGTTATCCTTGATAATTTCTTGAAATATAATGTTTAGGCTATTTCTTTGATGCAGGCTTTCAGAGTCCAATAATTCTTATTTTTTTTCTCCTTACTATGTTTGCTAAGTGAGCTGATTTCTCAATAAGATAGTTCACATTTTCTTTAATTTTTTGTTGTTGTTAATTATTTCTTGATGTCTTGTGGAGTCATTAGATTTGTCTTGCTCAATTATAATTTTTGAGGAATTATTTTATTCAGTTAATTTCAATTTTTCCTTCTTATTTTCTTTTAGTATTAGACCAGTCCTGTTTGTTTGTTTGTTTTTAAGGTGCTATTTTCTTTAGTATTTTTGTCCCTCTTTTTTCAACTGTTTTTGCCCCATAATTTTCTCACATCAATTTTTTTTTCTCATTTCTTTTTTTTCCTTGACCAATCTTATCTACTTCTTGAATTCTTCCAGGAATACTTGTTAAACATGGATCCAAATAGCACTTTTCTTTGAGGCTCTGTTTGTAACTGTTTTTCACATTGTGCTCTTTTTCTGAGTTTATTGTCTTATTCTTCCCTGCCACCATAGTAAGCATTTCATAATCAGATTCTTTGTTGTCATTGTTTGCTCATTTTTTTCCAGTTTATTTCTTGACTTTGAATTTTATGCTGAAGTTGGGTTCCACTCATTTTGGGATGGAGAACTGCTATCCTAAGCTTCAGGGTGTATTTGTGTGTGTGTGTGTGTGTGTGTGTGTGTGTGTGCGTGTGTGTGTGTGTGTGTGTGTGTGTGTGTGTGTGTGTGTGATTGCTTTTAGAGCCAGTACTGGTGCTCTACTTTTTGGTGCTACCAAGATGGTTTATAATGGAGGCAAAGGTGTGGTTTCTCCTCTCTTGGTCTGTGCTCTGGTCTTTTCTAATAAAAGACATCCTGGCCCCCTTGTAGCCACTAGCACTAGTGCTTCTCTATGCCTTGAAACTGTGACCAGGCCCCTAACCCTTGAGACTGACCCATAGTGCTCCTCTCCATTGTGGAATGGTGAGTTATAACTGTCCATGGGAAATACAGCTACTAATGAGTGCCACCTATACCTAGTGCAAGCAAAGGATGTCCTGTAATCTCTCCCTGACCAGTTTTTCAACTCCCTTACACCTCTGGATTGAGAATGTCCAAAAATGCTCCAGCCGCTGCTATAGCTGCTACTTCTGTAAAACATGTAGATCCAGACCAGGCTCTGCCCTGAAGTCACAAACTTCTTCTGACCTCCAAAATTTTCTCAGACAGGAAAAGAAATATGTCACACTACTTTTTTAAAATTGATTCTGCCACACAAAAATTTAATTTGAGACGTTATTTTAAGGATGTCTGAAGGGAAATGTTGAGAGAATTCACCTAGGTGACCTCTAATTTGCCATCTTGGCATCACCAAACAGCAACACATTAACATTGTTAAATTCACCGCAGTGATCTAAGTTTTCAACAAGTTTTTATATTATTAATGTCATCTAATGTGTTAGCTACAAATATGGAAAATGTGTTATCTTATGACTATGTAAATTTCATTCAAAAATCATTCTTTCTTATTGACATTTTACTTGAATTACTTTTGTTTTGATTCCAATTTTACCTTATTTCTGATCTTGAATTGTAATTATAAGTCTCCTATTCATTTCTAGAAATTCAAAACACACACATAAAGCATTTATCCATAGTACTTTATATTATGCTTTGAAAGCATATTTTTAAAAAGAATATTGTCTAAAGCAATAGAGCAAGTGTTATGCATTTGGGTGCAGTAAAGCATGCATATTTAATTTGCAGAGCTATCTTAAATCACGTTGCTTAGTTTTAGTAACTAATTTGAAAACATAATTAACACAATAACAGATATAGTAGAGAAATAGAGAATATTTAGTTTTGATAAGAATTCTGCTGTATGCTAAAATAAAATTTAATCCCACAGAAAATTGTTTAAGTACTTTCTGTTTAGAGTACTTGTCCTGGAGGGTTTATGAAATTTAGATTAAACATCTTCCCAATCTCTAGAGGTTTACAGCCTAGGAAAAGAAATAGATACAAAAACAAATAATAACAAAACAAAATAAAACATAAATATATCCAGATTGCTAATTTCTTGGTAAGACTGACGTTGAGGGAACAAAATTAGTAGTATGTAAGGTCTAGAAAATCATCAACAAAGATGTGATATTTAAATACAATTTTTAAAGAATTGTAAATAATTCAGTTGATTGAAAAATCTGGGAAGATAATTCTAACTATTGTGAACAAAAACAACTAAATGTAATTTATTCTAAAAAACCTAAGTTTTAATCCCATATACCTTATGAAGATTGTCTGAGCATTCATACTGTGGGGTTGTTTTCTCAACTCCTGTTACTGATATTCTGTACTACTAATTTGGTGCTTGCACTGACATACATTATTAACTACCATTGTTTTATATGTGCCATATCTTCCCTAGGAGAAAGAAAAGTTTATGGGGACAAGGATAATATTGTGACTTTTTTTGTATCTTCAATAGTAAAAGATGCACTGTGTTCTACAATATAGGCTTTTTGGTGACTATCTGCAGATGAGGTCTAATACTAATCTATATAAAGCTTCAATAAATCATACGAAATTAAAAAATGTATCACTTTCATATAACTACTAAGAAGGACTGACAAAGATTAGTATAACTGATAGTCAATATCTGTATTACTATAACATCAAAAGATATGGTTTTAGAAGTGAGGGGATTTTTTAATCAGATGTTCATTTTACATTATCTCAAATACCTGCTTATTTTTAATACCCAATGAATCTTCTGATAATGTGTTTCAAATATACTCAGCACAAATGTCTTAGGTTTTTATCATTATGTACATATTTTATTATGTAGAATACTTTAATAATTTGTATAATAAATTGCAATATAGATTGTTTTTGCTTATTATATTCTGTAACATATATTTTAAGGAGTTCTTCATAAGTTATGGATGATATATATGTATGTATGCATATATGTAGAAATAGATATATAGAACTCTATTTCTCTATATTATATCTCACCAATATTTGTATGATATATATTTATATCCATAGTATAAGCAACATTTATATCATCATCTATATCTAATCATTCTGACTGCAACTATGGGATTCTCTGTGTATTCAAAAATTTTAAAGAAATTAATATATGCATATATAAATATAGATATATTTTTAACGAATTGAAAGGAAGCATGTAGTTTCAACGTATACATTTGCATATATGTAATAAAGAAAATGTGTTCATAATTTTAAAAAGATGTGAAATTTAAATGGTGCCCGAAAAAAATTGACAAAATGGAGACTAGTTGTAACTCATTGATTTTATAGAAAATGCCTAGTTGATTGGGATAATGCAAATGAAATATCCTCTTAATTAAATAGACTTTTCATTTTTATTGGACATAGCAATTTACAAAGTGAGGTTGATATACTTTTCAAATGGATCAGCTGCAAAATGTCCAGCTATTATCAAGAAAAAAATTAATAACTACCTATTAGGTTTCATGGCATCATCTACATACACACATACTCAATAGTATAATTTTTCTTTATTTCAAAAGGAGTGTGATTCTTTCTCAAAGAACAATTTTGATGTCAATCACATTTAATTTGATTAGAAAGAGGATTCTCTTTCAAAATGATATGGAGATTCTTTTGCCTCCATCAGCTTATTTCCTATGTCAAAGTTCCCACTTTTAAGAACAGTTATTGAGGATGCATTTTCAAATGATGGATCTGCCTTTACAAACTTTGACCTAGTTAGCTCTATTAGTTTCACATGGTTTGACTGATTTCCCTGGTCCATTTTTAAACTTCAACTTACAAAGGACATCAACATCAATTCCTATTGACATTATCAAAAGCATCATTCTTGAGTTGTAGCAAATACAATTGCTTGAAGTAGCGTCCACTCTTAAATATTCAAGTACATGCAATAGGTAGTTTAGCAAAATTACTCAAATATTCTAAAGGACTTTACAGATTTTTATTTCCATTGTTCATTTTTGTGATATTTCCAAAATCTAATTACAACTATTCAGCCTTCTCCTTTCTTTAAGTATCAGAAAAAAAGAAATTGTCCTTCCATCAACATTCAATAGTATTAGTTAAGAATACACATTTTAATAAAACTCTTAAAAACAAACTTTATTTCAGGTAACAGAAGCATTGCTGTTATACAGATGCCCTTAGTCAACAAGCATTTAAGTGCCTGCTACATGGCAGAACCTATGGTTAAGTATTAGATTCTAGGACTAGATTTCCTACTAACAATATTATGGAGAACTCTATAACAATATTATGGAGAACTTTTATCACCAT
>CM053600.1:101885497-101957378 GCA_028646575.1 Pseudocheirus occidentalis
CAGGCCAATTCAAGGGTGGGAAACTATTGGAACAAAGCGAGCTAAAGACTTGGGCAGAGCCGCATCTCAAGACCCATGACCTCAGGCAAATGTCTTCCCTGGGAAGGTTTACTTTCCCAGAACCAAAGAATCAAGGAGAGCTCAAAAGGGGGGGAGGGGTCCCAGAGCCTACACCTCATCAATATATCATACTCTTTGCAGAAACAGCCTTTTGGAAACCACACCCAATACTTGGAATCAGAAGAGAAAACATTGGAAGTGACCCCTAACCTACAGATCTTTATTTCTATTACCTGAACACTAACAGTTTAAATTTTTTTGTTTTATTTCTTAACTTTCATTGTTGTTTTAATTCAGGATTGATCTTATACAGGCTTCCATTTCTTCCTTAGATTACTAGAATCTATTGAAATTATACACATCTCAACAAATAAGCACAAAAGCAATAAATACAGAAAGAGTTCAGTGGAATGAACTAGTTGTTGAGTCATAGGATTTGTGTTTCACTTCTGACTTTTCTACTTTCTTTTGTGACCTTGGTCAAATTACTTTGTTACTCTAGACACATTATGTGATAATGTTCACCTTATATTTGAGGACTGCCTTCAGTAAAGTCTAATGGTCATTCTTTTATTGACTTTGAATTGTGATATTCATTTTTTTTATGTCAGAGATTCTTGCCTTTCCACAAACTGTACGGAAAAATGATCTAGCTTTTATTAAAGAGACATGTCTCTAAAATTGGAATGTAGTCTTCCAGAATTTTCTTTATGCTACTGATGGGATGATGGGACCTGGACCCCTAAAAGGAAAAGACCATGTCTTGGAAAGCAATCCAGTCCTTTAATTTTCTCATACAGGTCAGCAGCCCAGATCACTGGTGCCTCTGCCCCAAAGCAACTAACCTACCCCAAACCAGTCACCTAACAGGCTTACTTGACATTGTCTCACTTGACATTGTCTCACTGTCTCACTTATCCCATCCCAGACTAGGGCAAATACAGGCCCTCTTTAATCTCATCTAGATCACCTAATTAGTCTTCTTGATATTCTTTTCAGTGTTGTAATTGGCCCACCCCCGACTACTTATCATTTCTTAATCCCATTCAGATTCTCTTCACTGTCCTTTTCTTATATAATCATCTGCATCACCCCCATTAAATTGCAGGTTCATTAGGAACCTTGCCTGCTACAATTGGCATTATAATAAACATTGTCACTTGACTGGAAGAAGGTTTGAATGCTTGAATTCATTCTAGGCTGATGCAGCCCTATACCCTCACATTTTGGGATTCCCAGCAATCCCAAACTGTGTCACTACTAGGGGAAGCCTGGTCAAAATAATCGAACACTTTTCAATATGATCATTTATCTCACTCAATAAGTTTCTCTCCTAATGGAAACATGACTCTGTGGTCCTTGACCTCCTTATTATGGAAATCCTTTAACTGTCTAAATGATTTAAGAGCCTTTTTTCCAGAAGTAAATTATTCTCATTCTCAAAACTGATAACCATCATGCATATTCTATTATCTAAATATATATGAAAATATATGATCACATTCTGATGAATTAAAAATATTTCATTGAAGTCTTAACTGGTGATTCTGTCACTTCTGTAAATGAGGCTTTCAGGAAAACAGAGATTTGGATAATGAATAGAATCCCAGTTCTTTTCAGAAAGAGTGCTAATGGCCATGAAGAATAAATGGACATTAAATTATAGAATGATATGATTAACATTATGAATCAGGAGCAATTTTGAACAAGTTTATACCATCAAATATTTCACTAAGAAGTTATCCAAATTCAAATATTATATAGGATAAAGTGCCCACATGCTTACTGTGAAATGACAGTGGTAGCCTGATCATTTTGCTAGATAATAATATCTGATTTTTTCAGCCATTTCCAGGAAGTATTTGAATATAGTACCTCTTTTCTCACAGTTTTTTTTCGCCCCCCCCAGGTGATAACAAAATATAATATATTAAGAGATTAAATGATTTAAAAAATCCATTCCTATACTACTTTATACACAAAAAAAGTTTAAACTCACTTAAGGCTTTATAATAATATAGTAACTAGATGAACTGATATCAGATATTGGATATGGAATGAAGGTTACTACAATGAAACATTTTTTTAATGTATAATTCTTAACAATTCCCACAGATAAAACAGGTCCTGAACCAGTGGCACCTTTCTAATCCCATTCCAGTGCCACTTACCTGATAATATTATTGAGATAATATAGATGCAGCACTTTGGAACCTTAAAGCACTATATAAAAGCTATATAATATTTACCATTATTGCTATTTTATTGTGATAAAACCCTTGTCCTCAAACTGGGGACCAATTTTTGCTATGAAGTTTTGTATTTCACTCACGACTGACTCTTCATGATCCCATGGATTATATTGTTCATAGGACTTTCATACTAGAACAATTTGCCATTTCCTTCTATAGTAGATAAAGGCAAACAGAAATTACTTGATGGCTTGGTTCACATACCTATTAAGCATCTGAAGCCAAATTTGAACTCAAGTCTTCTTTACTGTAGGTTCTATCCACCAAACAATCCACCTGCTTATCAGGCAATGCCTTGGTCCAAATCCATGCCTCAGTTTTGGATGCCTAGTTAGGAGATTGGAATATGAGGATCTGAAGGATAATCAAGTGTCAGCAGGGCTTTATGCCAAGATGTTATGAACACTTTTTTTTTAATTGAAGTTCATCATTGGGATGTGTAATATAAAAAAAGAGATTATGGGGGGATATCATACGGGATCTGACAGATCAGTGTCATATAACTCCATTTGGTTGACACTGAAATGTGTTGGTCTAGGTCATAATAATATTTATATCACTCCTAGATTGTATCTGGTCAATAATACTTCATTTCCTTTTATTGATGACTTTGGATGTATATGGGATATTAAGAAAGCACTAGCATGCTTGGTGTAAGGGCTTGCTGAACTCTTTTCAGGACTTCTCATCCGTCTTTGCTAGTCAACTGCTCACCCAACTCTCACCTGTGACTCCAAGAAGCTGTATCATATGCGGAGTGTACACTGTGGTAAAACGTGGCAGATAAGCTAAAGCAGGTTGAGGTTAAACAATAGGCGTCAAATTCATCAATGAGTTGGGGCAATTGTCTACCACAAGCATGTAAGGACTTCCTGTGATGGAATGGGTAATTGAGAACAGTTTGTTCTAATAACCATGAAAGTGGTTGAAACAACCTCTGTGGTACACTTAGAGCTTGTTCAGAATCAAAGACAACAAGGTGAGCCACTGTATTTCAGGCCATCACCATTCATCCTGACTTTCATCTTGTGGCTGGAATTTAATGATTCTGGAAGAGAATTAGCTGACTACTTTGTGCAGGTCTGTATCACTTAAATACAATTCATGTGCCAATTACGACACCACCTTTTGATGTTATTGGTTCTCTTTCAAAACAAAGGACCCACTGAATAGAGCATCAGCCCTGGAGTCAGGAGGACCAGAGTTAATATTTACTAACTGTCTCACTTTAGGCAAGTCATTTAACTGACCCCTGTTGCCTTGCCTTGCTCCCTCCAAAGACCAAAAAAAAAAAATCTCAAATGACAGACAACAATGGTGGCTATACTCTAGTGTTGATATTGAATAGGAATAATGCAAGTTTGTCTTGTAAACCCAATAGGTTTTTTTTTGTTGTTGTTTGTTTAATCTGGAGATTTAAAATCTAAGTTTTGATGAAGACAGTATTAGTTCATGTTATATTCAGAAAACTTAGTTAAAGATACTGGCTGATGCTGATGGGATAGAGGCTCTATGAACCCCTTTGCATCTTACCACTTAATGAGGCATTTGCCTGAGGCCGCAAACCTTTCATTATCAGTAGGCCCAAATCTCTATTAGCCTTAATTTAGCCTAGCCCTCCCTTGTCCAGCTAATTCTCACCCTTCATGCTATCAAAATATCTATACCCAAATCTGTTACACTTAAACTAGCCTAACCCTCCATTTCCTTCAGCTATTTCCCACCCTTAATCCCATTCCTGGAGTCTGATCTCAGTAGTTAAGATCCTCCTTAGACTGCGCCTCAAGATCCTCTCTAAACCCCTCCTCCAGATCACCCTCAGATCCTTCCCACGGTCTTTCTGCATATAAGGTCCATGTGGCCTCCAGGAAGGTTCTGAGATTCAATCTGGCACAGACTCAGACAAATCATTAATAAACTTTGCTTTACTTCGGTTTAGAGAAAACTTCAGTCAAATTCATTTGGCAGAACTTGGCATGTTGTTAATTTGGGTGTCGATCACCCCTAAATCCCAAACCTCAACAATACCTCAGATTCTAAAAAAGAAAACAAAAACAAACAATGCCCTCCCCCCCCAAAAAACAGGAAAAAACAAATAAAATTTGGATAATGTAGATGAGCTCATCACATGGGCTTGTTGCATAGGGAATAAATGTGCATCTTTAATCATTGATGATCCCACCCAAAAATTTGCTCAGATAGCTATTTAAAGGTATTACTGAAATAACAGAAGGCAATATTTACCTCAGTATAGGAACTCTTACATGTTACCACACCAAATATTCGGCAAGAGATTTAAGGATTGAAAACACCTAGATGAATTAAATCTTCTAAGTGTAGGACCTAGACAAAAATAAGAAACAGTTAATACTGGTGAGTTGTTAACAACTGGAGAAAGGAAAAAAAGGCAGCTTGTAGAGAGTTATTACTGAGCTCTGCTTCAAAAGAAACTGGGCATGTATAAGTCAAAGGTAGGATGACTGTATTCTAGATATATCATATCCTGTGAAAAGTCACAGAGTATCTATGAATATCACATGTTGAGAGTGGCTAGCTACACTATTTGACTGAAATAAAGAGTGCATGAAAGGAAGGGGTGCTGCAAATAAATGTGGAGGCCAGATGATAAGGGGATTTAAATGCTAGGCTATAGATTTTATATTTTATCCTAGATACAAAAAAAGTTGTTAGAAGGTTTTTGAGGGCGTTGAGCATGTGTGACATGTTCAGATTCAAGAAGAAGGAAGGAATAAAAAAGTATACATATTTGTAGGTATGTCATAATAAAGGGCAATTATATGGATATATGAATGTATGCATGCATGTATGTGTATGGGTATATAATAGAGAACTGACATTAAGTTCAATAAAACCTACGTTCTAGTCCCACCTCTGACAGATACTGGCTCTGTGACTTATGGACCAGACACTTCATGTCACAATGTCTTTAGTCAGCTAAGGTAATAGAAGTAATGCTGACTTGCAAAACAAAAGGAGTTTCATTACCTGGGATATCAATCTACCAATAAAATCATATATCTCGTCTCTATATGTATGCATACATGTGTGCATGCATTGGTCAAATCACTTAACATTGTTTCTTATTATCTTTATCTGTAACATGAGGGAGCATACAAGATGACCTCTGAAGTATCTTCTAATGTAATGATTGGATCCCATAATTCTATGATCTACATCTGTACATCTCTACATACATACATACATTTTATATATATATGTGTGTGTGTGTATGTATATGTACATATGTATATATATGTACATTTGTATATATATGTATATGTATAAAATGTATGTATGGAGAGAGAGAGACAGAGAGAGAGAGAGAGAGAGAGGGAGAGAGAGAGAGAGAGAGAGGGAGAGATTTGCACATAAAACATCAACTATATCTAATCTAGGATTCATTTGTATATACAAAAATGCCCAATCAAATTCTCCTCTTACTGCTGCATTTCTACTAGCATTACCAAATCTAATTATCTGTTTAAAAAAAATCAAAGCAAGGCTTTACCTTGATTAGGAAAGTAATTTTTTTAATCTGCTAGTGATTTCATTATCTTGTAAAACATAGCAGGAACCAACAGTCTTCCATCACTTTGATGTGCTATTCCAGCTATCCAAAGCTTAAAGTCAGAAAGTCATCAAATTATTGTTATTATTATTGATAAGACTTTTGATGATAACTAATCTACTATGTCATTTTTATGACAAATATAAAAATAATCTTGATTCATGTTTAGCATGCATTTTGTTTTTCTATGCATAATATTTGTTGTTATGACTTTATTCACATGCAAATCAACAAATAGGTCTTTGATTTCACAGATTTGGATGTTCAGTATGATGGTACAAATCATAGTCCTGTCCATTTTTGCCCATCTTAAATTATTTTTGTCCGTGGTCTCACATAAGTTTCCAAAAGGAGGTCTATTCTATTCAACATGTTGGAGACTTTTCTTCCTTTTTTTTAACTGACATTATTTTCTATGTTGTCAGTGGTTCACATTTGCAAGTCACCCCTCTGTTGTCTTCTGTCTCATTAATTTTTAATTCTTCATATTGTTATATTTGTTATTTGTTATTATTTGTCTTATATGTTATATATAAGACTGATGAAACATTCATTTTAAAAAATACAAGCCTTGGGGCAGAGTCAAGAAGGCAGAGTGAAAGTGGGAACTTGCTGGATATCCTTCTCCAACCACCTCAAATACTTGTAAAAAATGACTCTGAACAGATTTTAGAGCTACAGAACTGACAAAGTGAGAGAGAGAAACAAATCTCCCACAGAATGCAGCCTGGCAGGTGGACAGGGAAGTTCTATCACATGATCTGGGAGCCAAGCATAGTCCCATGTGAGCTATGCCAGCCCAGACCTAGGGTGGCCCTGACCAGCTACACAGACAGGCTGGAGAAGACATCAGGAGAGTAAATCAAGAGCAGCTGTAGAACTTTCTAGACTTCTCAACCCATAAACACCAAAATGAAAGTAAATGGTCAGTAGGGAACTCTGTTGGAACTGAGGTAGAGAAGAGCACAGTCTGGTCCCTTCCCTCAGGGCAAGAGGTGTGCAGGAGAGTGGTGGCTGCAGCTGCTGCCATGTGGCTGCCTCCATAGCTCCTGACCTGCAGATCATAGGGGAACCAGTGAACATTCAGTGGGTAATGTCTCTTGCTTTGACCTACTTTGATCTGGGTTGCAGTCTTGGGTGGTAGTCCTAGAGTGAGGAATGCCAGTGTGCCAGAGTTTGTGTTGATGGTAGAGAGGTTGCCCTCCTCATAGCTCTAACAACAGCTCTGACAGCTGTGAAAATTGCAGCAATTTGGGACACAGCTCTCTCTACTCGGAATGTAGAGTTCTACCATGGAAAAGATCTCACAAAGTCAAGTAATTGGCTGGCAAGATGAGCAAACAGAGGAAGCCCAATCAGAGTATAGAATCCTTTTTTGGGGACAAGGAAGATCAAATCATAGCAGCAGAAGGAGACAACAAAGTCAAAACACCTGCATCAAAAGCTTCCAAGAAAAATATGAACTGGTCACAGGCCATAGAGCATCAGTTCTCAACCTGTGGGTCACAGCCCCTTTGGGGTTGAATGACGCTTTCACAGGAGTCACAGGGGTTGCCTAACACCAAAAAAACTCATATTTCCAATGGTTTTAGGAACCTACTCTATCCATCTCCAGGCGGGTCCACCCATATGCAGACATGCCCACATACAAGTATTAAAGGGTAACATCATTAGGAAGGTTGACAACCGCTGCTATGGAGGAATTCAAGAGGAATTTTGAAAACAAAGTAAAAGAAGTGGAGGAAAAATTGGGAAGAGAAATAAGAATGATACAAGAAAATCATGAAAAGAGAGTCAACAGTCTGAAGAAAATAGTACCTTTAAAAATAGACTAACTCAAATTGGAAAAAAGAGGCCCAAAAAGCCAATGATAAGAGTGCCCTAAAAAGCCAAAGTGGCCAGATGGTAAAGGAATTTCAAAAACTCACTGAAGAGAATAATTCCTTCAAAATTAGATTGGAGCAATTGGAAGCTAATGACTTTATGAGAAATCAAGATACTATAAAAAAGATCCAAACATATGAAAAAATAGAAGTCAACGTGAAATATCTTATAGAGAAACCACTTACATGGAAAATAGATCCACAATAGGTCATTTCAAAATCATTGGACTACCTGAAAGCCATAATGAAAAGCAGATCCTAGGAATCATGCTTCAAGGAAACTTGCCCTGATATTCTAGAACCAGGAGGCAAAATAGAAATTGAAAGAATTCACCGAAAACCTCTTGAAAAAGGTCCTATGAATATTATAGCCAAATTCCAGAGTTCCCAGATCAAGGAGAAAATTTAACATGCGGCCAGGAAGAAATAATTTGAATATTGTGGAAACACAATCAGCATAACACAAGATCTAGCAGCTTCTACATTAAGGAATCAGAGGGTTTGGTATATGATATTCTGGAGGTCAAAGGAGCTAAGATTGAAACCAAGAATCACCTGCCCAGCAAAACTGACTATAATGCTTCAGGGGATAATATGGATATTCAATGAAATAGAGGACTTCCAAGCATTCTTGATGAAAAAAACAAAAACAAAAACAAAAAGCAGAACAGAACAGAAAATTTCACTTTCAAATACAAGAAGCAAGAGAAGCATGAAAAAGTAAATAGGAAAAAGAAATCATAAGAAATTTATTAAAGTTGAACTATATAAATTCCTATATGGAAAAAATGGCAATTGTAACTCGTGAGACTTTTCTCAGTATAAATATATACATATGTATGTATACATATGTATGTATGGGGTGTGCATGTGTGCTTAAATATATATGTGAGTGTGTGTATATGTGTGTATATGTATACATAGATAGAGGGCAGAAGATCAGTTGAATATCAAGGGATGATATCTAAAAAAATAAAATAAAGATTGAGACAGGAATATATTGGGAAAGGAGAAAGGGAAAGATAGAATAGGGTAAATTATCTAATATAAAAGAGGCAAGACTGTTATAATGGAGGGAAAGAGCAGGAAAGTGAAAGGGCATGGGTCAATTATATTCTCATTGAATTTGGCTTAAAGAGGGAACAATTGGATATCATGTCCTACAAGAAAGTAGGGTGGATGGGGATAAGAGGGGAGATAAGAATAGGGAGGGCAGATTGGGGGAGGGGGTGTTAGAAGCAAACACTTTTAAAAAAAAGGACAAGGTCAAAGTACAAAATAGAATAAGTAGGGGGTGGGATAGGATGGATGGAAATATAATTAATCTTTCACAATATAACTATAATGGAAACATTTTGTGTAACTACACATGTACAATCTATATTGATTTGCTTATCTTCCCAGTGGGAATGTGGGAAGAGAGAAGAAGGGAAAGAATCCAGAAGTCAAAGTTCAATTTTTTTTTTAATTTTTACATGCAATTAGGAAATAAGATAAACAGGCACTAGGGTATAGAAATTCTGCTAGCCCTATTGGAAAGTTAGGGGGGAAAGTAGGAGGATATAAGACAGGACTGATTAGGGGAAGAGGTGTTCAATAGGCTTGCTATCTTGTAGTGGGAGGTAGGGAAGAGATGGGGAGAAAATTCATAATCTTTTGGAAATGAATGTTGAAAACTAAAAATGAACAAATTGGGGGAAAAAATAAAAAAATAAAAGTACCAGCTTTTCTTCTTATGAAAAGATTGTCACCTTTGTAATATTTTGAAGGCAAATGGTAGTCAGCTAGGTGGTATTATAGATAGAATCCCTGCCTGGAGTCAGGAAGATTCATCTTTCTGAGCTCCAATTTGGCCTCAGACATTTATTGTGATCTTGGGCAAGTCATTTAACTTTGCTTGTCTCAGTTTCCACATGTGTGAAGTGATCTAGAGAAGGACGTTACAAAGCATTCTATCATCTTTGCCAAGGAAATCCCAAATAAAGTTGGAAACAACTGAACAACAACAAATCCAACTATTTTTTTTCTTTTTCTCTTCAGCTATGACTAATAATAAAAAAATTTGAGTACAATTGATAAGATATAATCCTGAATTATTTAAACAAGTCAAAAGATGATCAAAAATGGAAAACAACAAAAATGACACTGAAAAACATTTAACACAATTTTATCAAAAATTTTAAACAATGTAAATTAATTGCCACCGGGGAACTAGAAAGTACATTACTCAGCAAGTATCTGATTTGCCCAAAGGAAAAAAAAATGAATATAAAAGGAAATCCAGGTAATTGTATAAATGTGTATTGTCTTAGAATAATAGTTATCAGCACTATAATTTTTAAAAGAAAGAGAAACATTGAAGGGAAAATATTAAGAACCTAAGGTATGATTTATTAAGAACAGTTTTAGAGGGGAAATGTCAGGAGGTATTTCTCTGTAAATTAAAGGTATTAATGAGGTTTTCATTTAAACCCATGTAGGGGTAGGTAGCTTGATATAGGATTGTGATAAAGAGACTCTGGGGAGAAGACAAAATCAGTATCAAGACTGTTTTCTGAGTTGTAACACCTAAAAGAAGGGATCAGGAAAAATGTCTTCAATGTGAAGAGAGTAGATTTCATTAGTCAGTGTCTTCCATGACAGCCATTAATATATGCTATTCAAAGAACTAAATACAGAGTACCTTTCATACTGATTAGAGTGGGAAAAAAAGATGAGCTTTGTCTTCTTTTGCCACATCCCTTTTGAGAAAGGAAAATATTCCAGGACTCTGTAGTTTCTTTATATTCACTTATGTTAGATATGTTTAGAGCTCCATTTACATTAGAGAACAAAGTATCTTGGAAAAGGAAAACTTGGGTTGATCTGATTAACCCAGAAGTACCCAATATGAGGAGCTTTGAAAGTCTCTGGTTTGAAGAAAGGAATATTCACATTGAGAGCTAAAACTTTCTAAAGGCCCTTTCAAAGGTTATCACCAGGGGAAAGAACTTGCAAAAATCATTCAAGTTTCCTTTTAAAGTGCTATAATGAATTAACATTAATTTATCTATTGTAATGTACTTCAGATTAGGGACAAAAGACTTTTGAGAGGAAAATGTTGACCCAGCAGTAGAACTGGGAGGACCAATAGACAAGTTGTATTCAGAGATGTACTTTTACATGGTGGAATTATCCCTGAATGGTCCATTGACATCAAACCCTACAATCCAGAGTTACAATTTAGTCCAATCCAATCAATATTTCTCCCTCATAAATTTCCTTGCCAATTTCTTGTATGTGTATGATCACTGTCCTCTGCATGTACTAAGTGTATTGATAGGAGTGAATGATCCAGCTTTTACATGTGTACTGCACTGTATTTCATACTGCTATTTCTTTACTCTTGTCACTATATAAATGGTTATTCTAAGATCAAAAAGTGTACATTGTGTGGCTGCCTCCTTGATATCGTATACCCTGTGGGTGTTTTGCATTGTGAATGGCAGGTTGTGTATATAGGAAACAGATGGGAGAAGGACCAAGAGCTAGTCATGAGTAGGGGAAGCACATTTCCCTTCATCAAGAATAAAACTAGGAACTGTAAGGAATGATTGAATTTTGTTTCCACAGAAATAATACAAATATAATTTGTGAAACCTAAGGAGTCATACTTATGGCTAACTTAAGAGATAAACTGACTGTAGTAGAAAGCAGCAGGGGATGTAATCCAGAATTTGAGAGGAGACACTCTCTTTTGTTCTGAAAAGACCTGTTTCCTGTGTTTCAAAAACTACCAGGCCAGGTGTAGCTCACTAAGTATGATGTCCTTTAACCCAGACTCAATATTGTATGATAGAACTTTTCTTAAGGATATCCTGGATTGAATCTTTAACTCACATTTTTGTCAACTCTCTTACCAATAGAGAAAATTCCCTGCTCATGCTCTGGAGACCATAAAGTCTGAGTCATGCAGACTGGGAGTATTAATGGCTTGGGATTTCTTTACTAAGAAAGCATAAAGAGAATGAGGATGAAGGGGGGGGAATTAAATAGGGAAAAGCCTGTCCAATGGGATACAGAGAAGCAAAATGCAAATCAGGATAGAACATACAAAGTTTGGTAATCTTCTGAAATTGCATAACTTTTCCTTGGAGTCACCCATCAGAAATGATGAAATAACATGAAATTAAAATTGTTTTTTCTAAATTTATTAATGGCCAAACAATTTACTAATTATTACTAATGGTAAGACAACTATTTATCATGGTTTATTGTATGTGTATAACCACTATTCCCTGCATATAATGTGTTGTGGTGGGAGTGAATGGTCCAGTTATTAAATATATACTGTGCTTCATCATTCATGTATTTACATTAATATATGAATATGTAATATACTGCTATTTCTTTAATCTTATGACTATAAAAGTGGTCATTCTAAGATCAAAAAGTGTCATTGCGAGTGGCTGACATTTTTTAATATAAATTTTTTATTTGTTTTCTTTTTTACATCATTCATTTACATTAAATTTTAGAGTTACAAATTTTCTCCCTGTCTTTCCCCTACCCCAACCCCCAAACAGCGGTCACATTGTAAAGCCCTCCCCTGATCTGCTCTCTTTTGTATCCTCCTCCAACATCCCTCTAACTTTATGGTAGGGCAGGGAGGGTCTACCTACCTCAGCCCCTGTATATCCAAATTCCTAGTTGAATGTATTGCAGAGCTTTAAATTCTAGATTCTTTAGGTTCCTCTCTTGTAACCAACCCCCCTGGAAGGACAAGCAATTCAATGTAGGCTGTGCATATGTAATCACAGTGGACATATTGTGACAGTCTGATCATATGTCCCTCCTTCCTATCCCTCCCCCCTTGTTCTATTCTCTACCCTGTCCCTGTTCCTTTACTGAAGTGTGTGCTTCCAGCAGCCCTCCCCCAGACACTGCCTTTGCCTATGTCATTCCGCCTCTCATCCCTATGACCCCTACTCTCCTCTGTGGCATGATACCCAGTTTAGAGTTTATGCCATAAGCCAAATTCAATGAGAGTAAAATTGTAACAGTTATCCCTGGATGATTAACCCCATTTTTCTCTCCCTGTCTCCTCTCATTCTAGTCCTCTCCCACCTCAGAATGTCACCTTTTAAAGTATCATCCCATTATATTCAATTAATCTTATACCCTCTATGTAAACATATACACAAATGCCCAGATATGTATTCATATGCATATATTGCCTCCTATATAGACATATGTGTAAGTATACATACATATATGCATATATATATACAGATTTGTATTCCTTTCATACAGTTATCATTTTTCCATATTGTCATGTAAATATTTCAACTTTAATAAGTTCCTTATGATTTCTTTCCCATGTTTACCTTCTCATGCTTCTTGTGTTTGATCATCAAATTTTCTGTTCAGTTCTGGTGTTTTAAGCAAGAATGCTTGAAATTCCTCCACCTCATTGAATGACCATATTTTCCCCTGGAAGATTATACTCAATTTTGCTGGGTAGGTGATTCTTGGTTTTAATCCCAGGTCCCTTGGTCTTTGGAATATCATATTCCAGGCCCTTTGGTCCCACAGTGTAGAAGCTGCCAGATCCTGGGTTATGCTAATTGTGTTTCCACAATATTCAAATTGTTTTCTCTTGGCAGCCTGTAATATTTTCTCCTTTAACTGGGGCTTCTGGAATCTGGCAATAATATTTCTAGGAGTTTTCTTTTGGGGATCTTTTTCAAGAGGTGATTGGTGAATTCTTTGAAGTTCTATTTTACCCACCGAATCTAAAACATCAGGCAATTTTCCTTGAGAATTTCTTAAAGCATGCTTTCCAAGTTCTTTTTTTGATCATGGCTTTCAGGTAGACCAATAATTTTCAAATTTTTTCTCCGAGATCTATTTTACAGGTCAGTGATTTTTTCAAGGAGATATTTCACGTTGCTTTCTATTTTTTCATTTGCTTGTATTTGTTTAATAGTGTCTTGGTTTCTCATAAAGTCATTAGCTTCTACTTGCTTCACTCTAATTCTGAAAGAATTTTTCTCTTCAGAATGCTTTTGAGACTCTTTTTCCCATGTGGCAAATTCGAGTTTTTAAGGCATTCTTCTCCTCACTGGCTTTCTGGGCCTCTTTTGCCATTTGAGTTTATCTATTTTTTAAAGTGTTGTTTTCTTCAGTTAGGTTGTTGTCTCTCTTTTCATGATTTTCTCGCATCATTCTCCTTTCTCTTCCCAATTTTTTCTCCACTTCTCTTATTTGTTTTTCAGAATCCTTTTTCAGTTGATCTATAGCTTGTAGCCAATCTTCAAGTTTATTGGAAGCATTTGGTGTGGGAGTTCTGACTGTGTTGTCTTCCTCCCATTCCATGCTTTGATCTTTTTGTCCACAAAAAAAGGATTGTAGAATTTTATAGCTGTTCTTATTTTACTTCCTTTTCCTCATGTTGTCCAGTCAATTAATTGGTTGATTTTTTTTATGTCTGTGTAACTCTACTTCCAGGAGGGAAAGCTCTGTCCCCAAATTGCAGGGATTTCCCAGCTGCTGGAGCTATTAGGGGGATGCTGCAGTCCTCACCAGCTTTGGCTTGCTGAAAGCACACTGCAGGAACACCACCCAAGACCAAAATCTGGATCCAGGCTGCTCAATGCAAGAGCCCTTGGCCCTGATCAATTGTCTCAGCCCACCTGCTATTTGCAGGCCAAGAGCTCTGATGCAGCTCAGTGGAGGCAGTTGCTGGTTGTAACAGATCCTGCTGTTTCCATGCTGCTTCCTTGCCCTCAGGGCAGACGGGCCAATCTGCTTTTTCTCCCCCAAATTTAGCTTGAAAGCTTCACTTTCACTGACCTTTCTCTAATGCTTATTTTTCCTAGCTTGATAGATGTGGAGATTGCTCCAGGTGCTGTAGATCTGCTCTAATGTAAACTCATGTTGTGGCTGGGCTCCTCCCAACCACCCTGGGGCCTGGCTGTGTTTTCAATTTAGGTCTGGGCTGGCCTTGGTTCCCAGCCTGCCTCAGTGAGCCTCTCCTGCTGAGCTGCCTTCAGCCAGAGATGTGTTTTCTGTATTTTTGTGAGTTTGGGAGCCCTAAAATTTGTTTAGAGTCATATTTTATGGGTATTTAGGGTGGCTGTGTGGGAGCTGCAAAACTTTGCTGCTTCTACACAGCCATCTTGTCTCTCCTCCCCCCCAGTTGCTAGTTTTAAAAACCATGTATCGGGCGGCTAGGTGGCGCAGTGAGTAGAGCACCGGCCCTGGAGTCAGGAGTTCCTGAGTTCAAATCCGGCCTCAGACACTTAACACAAAAAAAAGCTAGCCGTGTGACCTTGGGCAAGTCACTTAACCCCAACTGCCCTCCAAAAAAGCAAAAAAGAAAAAAAAAACCATGTATCCTGCAAATGTTTTGTATTGTGAATGGCAGGTTGTAAATATAGGAAACAGTGGGTGAGGGACCAAGAGCTAGAGTCATGAGTAAGGGAAGGTCTTTTCCCTTCATCAAGATAAAAACTAGGAACCTAAGAAAATTCAAAGTTAACTATGTTTTAGCAGTCTGTCTTTGGGGGCCTATACATTCCTTGCTTTTTTTTATTTTGCTTTTTGGAGGGCAATTGGGCTTAAGTGACTTGCCCAAAGCTAGTAAGTATATCAAGTGTCTGAGGCCAGATTTGAACCCAGGTCCTCTTGGCTCCAGGGCTGGTGCTCTATTCACTGGGCCACCTAGCCACCCCAGGACCAATACCTTCCAATGTAAGGGCATGCTGAAGTGAAACTTATTCTCTAGGTTGACTACCTCAGTTCAACATATTCTCATTCTGACAGATACATATGTTCACAGCAATGGATTTATAACATGTGGTTATATTGTATTTTTCTGTATTCTAGTTGAAATCCTATTGAAGGGAAATATGTTTCCCTCTTCTCATGACTCTAACTTATGAGTCCCTACCTGTTTTCTACATTCACATTTAACTATTCACAAAATAATATATACTCATTTTACATTATTTTTACACAGCCATCCACTATCAATAATGACATTTTTATATGTCAAAGCATACTGACTAGTAAAGACTCAAATTGAAACCTTTTTTCCCTTTATGTAAAAGAAGTTCAGTTCCATTGTCTATATGGGAAACCCTGACCTGGAGTTCTCCCTGAATTGTCCCTCTTAATCTGACTTTTTTCATGTCCAAATCTGTTACCCTAAACCTAGCCCTCCATTGTCTGTTACCTTCAGATTATCCTAGGCTGCTTTCCACCTTTGATCCCATCAACTCCCATTCTCTTGGGCAATCTGACCTCTAGTTATCCTAGCCCCATCAAGATCCTCCCAAGAATCCTCCTCAAGACACTCCTTAAACCCCTCCTCTAGTTACCCTAGACTACTTGACCACCCCTAAATCTCTCCCACAGTATTTGTGCATATAAAATCCATCTTGCTTCCATGAAGGTCCTCAGATTCAATCTAGCTGAGATTCAATCTGACCTGCTTGTCAATACAAACTTCACAAATGTTTAGGCTCCTTAAGAGTCTACCCAACATGAGGAATCTTTACTAAACTTTGTTTTACTTTGAATGAAAGAAGACTTAGGTCCAATTCATTTGGGCAGGACTCAGCATGTCATTATTTTGGGGTCCCCTAAACCTCAACATTTTGAACCCCAACAATACCACAAGATTAGTTATACTGCATTACATTGTGGGGAGGGATATCTATATCAAGGGATATGCCACTGCAAAATACACATCCCTAAAACCATTCATTTCTTTGGAAGTTATAATAGTAACAATAACAGTGTTCTTTATTAACTGATAAATAAAAAATCAGAAAATTCAGGCTTACTAATGATATTGAAGAAATTCCAGTACAGAGAGCCACTTTAAGAGGGATTCTTTGATTGTAATAAAGTCTTCAACATATTCCTATTTAGAAAATTCATAAATAATATAAAATATTTCCCTTACTTTGTATATTATTTTGTTTTTCATACAACATAAGACTGAATAAATTAATATTTCTAAAGGGGAAAACTAAACAGCAAGTCTCTTGAATAATTATTTGATGAAATATTTTTAGTGTCTTCATTCTTATTAGGAACAGGACCCCAAGATATGGATATTTGCTGTTTTTATTGTTTCTTATTAGTTCTCTAAGAAATATAATGATTAAAACGTATTTACAATTGCAGTATTTGTTCTATAGTGACTTAAAATAACCCTTCTTAAATTCTTATCTCTTTTGTAATATAATCTTTCAGAGCTACTGCAATGGACAGATCAAAATGTCATGTTTCTTATCTGATTTTAAAGAATATTTTTCTGATTACATCTTATACTGTTCATTTGATCCTTTTCCCCAAAGGACTGCTATAAGGGGAGTCTACATAGGCTGCTTAAGGAGAAGTATAATATTCAAAATTAAAAGGTATTAATATTTTAAAATTTATGGCAATATAAATGAAATATGCAAAATGCTGTCAGTCCCTTAAAACAATAGGAGAAGCCCTTTTTGTTTTCTTCTTGATTGCTTCACTGTGACCAGGAAAAAATTTGCAAGAAAAACTGTTTCTATCGTGAAATTTAACTGAACTTTGTTCAGGTTAAAAAAAATAGGTAATAGGGAAATAGCTTTACTGTTGGAATAAATTATATATATACTGTCTAGTTAGTCCACTCATTTTATTAGTGAGGAAATATGCAAATTTCAAAAGAAATAGTATTTGTAAATCACTAAGCACAGTGTCCGACACTTAGGAGGCACTTAATAAATGCTTGTTTCCTCTGACTTCTGACTTAAATGAGATTAATTAAAGCTACTTTTTCTGAGGCAGTATGTGAACCTACAGCTTCTTGACTCAAAGCCCTACTATTCTATGATGTAATTAATTGCAACAGTTTCTTTTGTGAGTATGATTTTTATTGTTTGCTTCTCTTTACTTGTGGAGAAATAAGTACTAATTTAGATAAAAGAATCGTATTGGAATACAGGTGGAGAACTTAAAACCTGAAAGCAAAGCAACTACTTCATGATTGGCTTTAAGTTATTTCTAGATGATAAACAAATGAATATACTGCCAGGAAAGTATGGGTGGGCTTATGCCAATATGATACAGAGGGCTCTGGAGGAAAATGCTGGGAAAGGCAGATTTGGGAGGAAAATTAAAAACAATGGACTTGGTCTTTATTTACACTATAGGTTTTGAAATTTATAGTAAATGTGGGTAAATCAATATGTCTCATAATTAGATAAGTCCAAGTGTTGCAGAACATAGTCTTTTATCAAGGGAATTTTTTCTGTAAAGCTTGGATTCAGTCAAAGGGCCAAACTTGAGGATCTAGATGACAACATGTGGCCTTGAGGATACAGGTTCCTTACCCCTCATCAATAAATCATCACACTTAAGTAGGTGCCATATGAAGTTTATTTGCCTCTTTAGGGAGAAACTCTGAGTCATCCCTCCATTTAGCTATAAATTCATGTCTTTTTTCTTTATCTTTAGTGAAAATATCAATGTTGATATGGTTTGGTTCTTCTAGTAATAAGTCATCTCATAGAATATTGATCTCTTAGGGGGTGGCTAAGTGGCACAGTGAGTATAACACCAGTCCTGGAATCAGGGTTCAAACCTGCGTTAAAATCTGGCCTCATACACTTGACATACTAGCCATGTGACTTTGGGCAGGTCACTTAACCCCAATTGACCTCCAAAAAGGAAAAAAAAAGGAATATTGATCTTTTAGATGTTGAATCCAATGGCCTTTTCTCAATGCTCAATTCTTCTTGACCTTTCTGCAGTCATTAACATTGTTGATCATTCTCTCCTCTTTGATATTCTTCTCTTGGTTTTCAGGACATCACTTTCTTCTAGTTTTCCCCTTAGCTGACCATTTGTCTATCTCCTTTTGTTGGATCTTCCTCCATAGCATACCCTCTAATCATAAATGTTTCTTAGGATTCTTTCCTGGACTCTCTTCTATTCTCTCTCTACTCTACTCAGTGATGATCTTCTAAATTCCCATGAATTTAATTACTGTCTTACAATGCCATGTACAAGCAGCTTCCCAAAAGAATGCTACTGTGAACAGCTTTTAAGGTTCTGATTACACAGTATAGTGAACACTCCATTTATTCTATAACAAATCAAGGCAAACTTTCTCAGAAAATCAAGGTAGAGTATAACATTTGCAACATTACATTTTATCACATAAAATCACAATAGTATGTTCACAACAGCTTAACATTAGAATGGCCACCTAGTTTTCAATATATTGCCTACAGTATTTGGAAAAAAAGAACAAAAGAATAATCACTTGATTTCCCTAAGGGGGAAACCCTCATTACTTAATCATTCAATCGTCTCACAATACAATAATCTATCTTTCACTCATGGGGCAGCCATAAATTAACTCAATCAGTCACTTATCCAGATTCACAATTACTAAGTATCATTTAGCATTAAATACAGTTATTACAAAATTACACAAACCCTCCACCCCTAGGTGTCTAGTAAACTTCAATATCTAAGGCGAGACCTTTTCTTCATCTTGACTTGGTGTGGTCTCTCAGATTCCCTGGATCCCCTTCCATGGTCCCAGCTTCTACCTGAATCTACCAGTCACCCAGATTCAGAGGAAGGTGGCACCCAGGTTCTCATCCAGTCCTCTAGGAAGTTCTTGGTACTCAAATGAAGTTCACAGGGTCCAGCACATCTCAAAACCTTCACCACTTCGGTTGCCTGAAACTCAAGGATCAACCAAGCCACAAACAAAGTCTTAGCATCCAGGTCATGCTTCTTCAGTCTTTCAGCAGTTCAGATGGCCCTAGGACCCAGAAGAGATCTCAGCCTTCCAGGTGGCCTTCCAGGCAGCAACTTCACCCTTCACCAGATTCTGGTCTCATAAAAAACTCCAACTCAGTTCTCAGTCCAGCAGCCCAGTTCCCAGATGCTGGGATAATTCTGCTCCCTCCACCAGGAGCCACCAAGAAGAAAATTTTTGATTCTGATTCTCTGTCCCTGGAACTCTTATATATGCACAAACATTGGCTTCCTGTCTCAGCCTATCTCCTCCTGCCACATCAGCAACAGGAGTCAGAGTTGACACCCTCTGCCTCTTTCACAGAAGTGCTTAGCCCTTAGTTACTAGTTAATTGATTAGTTAGTTAGATTTAATTAATTAAATCAAATTCAGCATAGATGAACATAGATTTCTTTTCTTTGTACTTGATCTCATCTAGCTGCTCTCCCCATCTTCATTTTTGTTGGTGTCATTCTTATTTCCTCATAAGATATTCAAGGGATCTAGTTATCACAGTATAACACCGTAATTTTGCTACTGTCAGTGATAAAAAGCATTTATCATAGAAATGCTGAAAAAAAGATTTCCATTTCTTTTCCTTCTAATTCATCTTTTTAGTGTCTTAGCTGATACTCACATCATGTTGGTCATTATTCTATAACGTAATATAAGTCACAATCATGACCTGTTCTCTTTTGTAATGTCTCGTAAATGAATGAATGCTGTAAATCAGTTTGACCTTTAACTTCTATGACCTCTATTTTAACAAAAAAGCCAAGTATTTGTGGGTCAAATCAATAAGCAATTTTTATTGATATTGTTCTTTCTTATATCCCCTTTTTACTATATCACAACACTGAAACATCTGTAAGATCATCTACTTCTCTGTGCATTGATTCAATTTCCATTTTTCAAAGAGAATAGCTTGTGTGAGAATGCCAGGTTGGAAGTAACAATATACTGCATTTTCTTTCTTTTGATTTTCCTCTGAATTCCATCTTGAGTTTGAAATTATCTTTGAGAAATAGGTAACATGCCCAAACCCAGGCAAGTGATTGATTAATGACGCCTACTAATAATTCACTTTCTATTTAGATATGAATGAGTTTTTTCCTTTGTGGGGTTGTTTGGGACTTACATCTTATATTGATTTTTGAAGATGGTATTATATCCATTAGTTAAAAGATTCTTTAAGGAATCCTCAAAATTTTGTTTTGTTGTTTTTGTTGGTTTCATTATCCTTCATTTAGCACTCCTATGTGCATTACATTACTGGTGTTCATTTAAAATTTGCATATACGATCCCAGAATTTTTATACTTTTGCAACAGATATTTGTAAGTCATGATTATTCTCACTATCATTCTCCTGATGTTTATCATTACATTTGCATACTGAGATCATAGGGGCTTGTAGGGTATTTGTGGAAAACTAACACCTCTGGTGTGGAGGCTTGCCAAACCCTTTTCTGGGCTTCTCCTCTACCTTTGGTGTCCACCTTTCAGAAAACTCTTTCCTGTAGTTCCATGAAGCTATAGCTTCATACAGCAGCTATACTCCAGGAAAATCTATCCTTATCAAGGGATATATGAGCTAAATCAAGTTGAGGGTAACTGACAGGCTTCAAATTCATCTATGACTTAGGAGTATATCTACTCCAGACATGTAAAGACTTCCCTCAGAGGAATTGGCAGATAATAGCAATTTGTTAAAATGACCACAAAGGTGGTCAATACAGATCCTGTTGTTCGCTTAGAGTTTGGTCAAATAGTGAAGATGCCAAGATCATCCACTGCATACTGGGTCATCACCAATCATCCTGACTTTTGTCTTGCCACTGGACTCTGGACTTTGATGGCTATGGAAAGAAAGTGAGGTTGACAACTTTGTGTAATTTTGCCTCCAATCATGTAAGGCAAGATATTGGTCTTCTTAAAAAAGAAGAATGAAGAGCAACCTCATGTATCCCAGAAGTCTTCCTTCTCCTCCTTTTCTCTCTCCTTTCCCTTCTTCTTCCTTCTCTTCTTTTTAATCCTCTTCATCTTCTTTTTATTCTTCTTTTTGCATTTGTGTTCATGATAAAAAAAAACTTTGCTCTTATATTTGTTTCTCTAGAGAGAACACAAAAGTCTTCATTTTATTACATCTTTTGGCTTTATTTAAAAGAAATATGTAAATATTTATATGGTTCATTTGACTAATACTATGTCTACTTGTTGATTAGTGGGCAAAGATTTCATGCTTGAAGTAATCAGTGTTATTTTAAAGTTGGTAAAAACAACTGTGTTTTATGTTTCAGACTTCTTCTGATTAGTTACAATAATCTGTTATGGTTCCAGATGAAAAGGAATTGGATAAAAAAGGCCTGAGTCCTATTCTATGTTTTTCAGGTCCACAGGTACTCACTACTAAAGAATTCACCACTCTCTGGCATATGTATTGATATTTAACTACCTAGTTTTCTAAGTGAGGACATAGATAATAGATATAGTTTCATAACCAAAGTCTTTGCTTAATGTTTTTTTTGGTGTGCCAAAATTTTTGAGAAGCCAAATGACTATATGACATCTTTGAGAAAGAACACATAAATTACATGTAGCATTCTTTGAGATGAGGTTTATCAGATTATCTGAAAGACAGATGAGGAAAAGTGGCAAATTTTAGGGGTGGCACTAAGAAATGGAGAAGTTGGTAAAAATCTGGTAAAAATCACCACAGATGGTGAGGGAGGGAAAGGATAAAATATGAAGAATTTAGATAGTTGGGAGAGCATGTTTATCTAAAAATCCTTAGATTAATATTGATAAGGAAAGGTGATTAGGTACTGGTCAGGGAAAGAAAATGTCAAAGAAGATCAGTGAATGGTGAAATTGATTATGTGCCTGAATGAAACAAAAACAAAACTGAAAGCAAGTATCACTTTAGTTTCACTGATACCACCTTTTCTTCATCCTCCTGCTCCAGGGGGGAAAAATGCTGTTAAATAGGCAGTGCAAGTATTTTTCATAAAATAAAGAGGTTAGAGAGAGATAGTCAAAGCATCACACACTAAGGACTGCGAAAGACTAATTTAAAAATTGTCTATATATTGTAATACTGTCTATTTATGGTTCAGTTGGTCTTATTACTTTATCTGCTTTTAATTAAAATTTATTTTCCAATTTATGGTAATACTTTATAAAGATAGTGTGTATTAGCCAAAATTAAGTAGAAAATTCTCTGCAGCCTATAAATATTCAGTACCTCAGAATTTAGGAAGTCCCTAACTTTTCTTTGTATCCCTCAAATTAATTTTCCAAAAATCCTGGAGAATAATTTGTCATTTTAAACATTTGATATTAGATAATGAGCTAGGAATCATATTTGTGAGCACATCAATCACGTGAGTCCATTAACATCCAAATAATTTCTTGGATTTATTATATATAAGATAAAAATATGCTAATAGGAAGACTCAGAATTAGTTCAAATTCCCCTTCCTTATCAGAATTGCCATATTTAAATAATTCCAAGTTTTAAGACAGGCTTAATCATTGGAGAAGAATAAAAAAAGCAATGGTATTTTTAGCAAAATATCATGAGAACTGTGCACACAAGCAGAGAAGAAAAACAAAGTACCAAAGGCCAATTCCTAATGTAAAACTGTCTAGTAACTTTGGTGAGCCAATTTGATGCAGCTGTCTCTTCCTTTGCTATTCAGAGGCTACAGATGAAGTATAGTTGTGCATGTTGATAGAAGATATAATTTGTGTTAGACTATATTTAAAAAAAGTTTCATATCACTTCAAGTCTTAAGAGGCAATTGCTTCACTACATTCTTACAAGGAAGGTAGTATAATACTTATTTCATACATGCAACTTCAGAATTAAAGAGAAGTGATATAAAATTCACGACATAAAATAATATTCTTAGCTAGTATCTAAACTTAACTCTTTGGAATCTAAGTTCTTTTCTACATACCCACATATATACGTACATACAAACACTCATTACAATCCACTATCAAACAAGATATTATCAACAAACAAATCTGAGTGTTTCTTAGTTAAACTGGATTACTCTCTCAAATTCTTGTCAGTTTGTTACAACATTCTAAAAGGCAGATTATAGGCAAAAACAGAGTAGAGCATTATACTTTCAGATATCCTACTCCACTTTCCCCATAGCCACCCCAAAGCAATAATTCTCAGGTACTGAGCATGTTGATATTCTTAGGTCCCTCTACTTTCTTTAGCAACAAAATTTTCCTATAGGAAACATTGAAAAGACTCATTTGCATGTTTTTAAAATAATTTCTGACTACTAAATGTTTTGGCCTTTTGAAGATAGTGACAATGTGATTGATAGAAAAAAAAGAATAAGCCAAAGGACTTATTGAGTAAGTGTGGCATTCCCAAACATCTCTGAGACATAATTTTTATGACTTGAATAATTTTCTTGATGTATGTTTCATGTAAAAGACCCAGGTTTCAAAGATCGTAAAAATGAAGTGAGTTTGATAATTCTAAAAAAAATTACTATTATGGTCCTAAGGTCAGAGTGAACCTACTTTATTAGTAACAATTTAGCTAAATACAAAGAAGCTCATTGCTAGTAAACTACTCACTTAGAGATGAATTATTTGCCCCTTTGAAACCATAAAAAAGTAAAAAGAAAAATGATCCTGAACCCTGTCTGAACCCCTTATGCTTGGCAGGCTAATGGAAAAGTAGAGTATGTTAAGAACATTATCACTTTTAGATTATATCTAGACATTCACTTAACTCTTGATATTAAAAATGTGAGTCCTTGTCTAGTGAATAATCCAAGGAGAAAGGATCTAACTATGTAGTTTTTCTTGATATTCTCAATATAATTAAAGCTAGAAGCCAGAAAAGTTGTCACTAAATAAAAGAACCCATAGTTTCAAAGTATCATATATTTGAGGTTGGATAATAGCCATTTAGGAAAAATCTCTTTATTTTACATTTGAAGAATTCATTGTTCTTCCCATTCTATCAAACCATGTATCAGAGTTAAAGATAGGATCTGAAAATTTGGTTTTAAGTAACATAGTGTTTTTGACAAGTCTGAAAAATGACAATAATGAAAATCCTTAAGATTCATTCCATGTACTTTGTGAGTAGTGAAGGAGAAATTCTATGAATAATTGATAAGAATCTCCAAATTAAATGGTGATGAACCATGCTTCTCACTGACTTCAGTGGTGGAATTAGATGAGAATGGTAAAAACAAATAGACAAATATGGTGCAGGAACAAGGGAAGAGAGGACGTAGGTTTTTAGACTTCACAGAAGCCTTAGAAGACTTAACTTTCACAAAGACATTCCTCAGGAAAAGAATTAGGATGAGCTGGATGTGGTCAGGAGGAGATAATATCACAGGAAATTAATTACTTATGGTTTTTATTGAAAAACAATCATTATTATTAATGAGGAAATCATTCATTTAAAAGCATTCCATTTATAATTGCTTGGTAAAACAAATATCTAACAATATACCACAAGAGAAAGATTTAAAAAAATAGGTATGTTGTTACAATAGGGGAGCTAGGTGGCACAATAAAATACCAAGTCTGATGTTAGGAAGACTCATTTTCTGAGTTTAAATCTGGCCTTAGAGACTGATTACTTGTGTAAACCTGGGCAAGTCACTTAACCCTGTTTTCCTCAGTTTCCACAGCTGTAAAGAGTACTATAGAAAGAAATGACAAATCACTCCAGTATCTTTGTCAATAAAACCTCAAATGGGGTCACAAAGAGTCAGACTCAACTGATAAATGACTAAGCAACAACAAAACAATGAAGACAACTCCTAACTAAACAATTGGTCATAGAGCTGTCCCTGCTCCAAAGAGGTCCCTTTGAGAATTCAGTTCTTTAGCTGGCATCTGGAGCTCAGTTGATGCCAGGTCCAAGGGTGGCACATCAGAATCATGGATATTGGGTGGCATCTGGCATAAGTGATTAGGCATGTGCAGATTGAGGGCATGAAGCTGGCAGGGAACAAATTTCACAAACAAGTTTAACAGACAAAAAATAAAAAAAAACAAATATAGGGTCAACTTTACTTTTGAAGTCCATGAACTCATTATAATAGCCTCATTCACAGTAGAATATAAGACACTATCCTCCTTGCTGTATTCTAGTGGCTTAATACACTGCCGCATAATCACTTGACCACTTCCACCTATGCCAACACTTCATTTTATCTGAACTGGGGCTTAGTCAATTCTTATTCTCCCTGAAGGTGTGTTGAACTTGGATATAATGGTTCAGGAGCATCTTTAGGGGCAGATTCTGTTATTCTCTATTCCATCTGACATTAAACCCGCCCCTTATATCATTACATTTTATATAGTTCATTATTTGGAATATCATCATTTTTCCCCAAAATCAAGCCCTGTTCTCAATAGAGCAGTACACAGCTTTTTGTTTTGTTTTGTTTTATTTTTTTCTTGGCAATCTATTCTGACTTTGGACCTCCTGGCCATTTACTTTTCTCTCATGCAGAAACTGATCTTTTTCCCATACTCCTAAGTTACTTAGCTGAGAAATCTTATCTAGCACTTCTGAAAGAGGGTGACTTATTTCACCAATTGTAGAGTCAGAAGTGGGTGCTTATAGGCAAGAGGAACTGTCTTCACTATGATAATTCTATGAGAAACTGCTAATAGGATGTCATTATTCACATCTGCATCTCCAGCCACGATAGCAGTTTTCATTATTTCTTTTAATTTTCTCATGCAGTCTAAGCTTTCTCCACTGGGCCATATAGAATGAGTGGGATACATTTTATTGAATCCAGAGGCAGCTAAAGCTAACATATTGGTTGTATTTTTACCTCTTGCCATATGAAAAGCTCTAAAAGTTTGCTGTACAAAAGGATTCTGAAAAATACCTATAAATTTCAAGCAGTCCACACAATCTATTGATACCCCTCCAGCTCCTTTGTAACTGATTCTCACCATCCAAGACACTAAGGATTCTCCCATCCTTTGAGTGAATTTCCTTCATACATCAGTAAATCTCCTGTTGAATAAAATTGTCAAGGATCTTCCTGAACACTCTTTGGCTCCTTGATTCTTCTGCTTTCTTCTCAACACTTGGCAAGCTTCTACCAAAGCTTGGTCATGAAACAATGTATCACTTCCCTGAAAATAACTCCACAACTCTCTTGGCTGTTGTTGTCATAGCAACTAGGCTCAGACTCCACCAAAGCTGTATTAACTTTCCTCCTGTTACTTTTTTAAAGAAAAAAAAGTAACTTTTACTGATAGAAATTCACAGCAGCCTTCTCTTTTATCACTTGAGACTCTTCAACTCTCTCTTCTAGAGAAAGTTCAAATCTGAGTGCTGCAATATTGCCAACTCTTGTCATACCTTGTCTCTGCTTTTACTCATAATACAATAACCTGTTAGTAAAACACAGCCCCTTCCATCTCCAGGCAGATCTGCCAGCATGTAGACGTGGCTACATACAACTATTAAAGACTAGCGGCATTAGGAAGGTTGAGAACTACTGGTTTGAAAGCAGAAGGCTTCAGTTTCAATTCTTGGTTTTTGTTTTGTTTTGTTTTTGTTCATTTTTAACCATGTGAATTAGAGTAATTTATTTCCATTAGTCTTCCATACTATGAGGAATATAATACTTCTATTACAAAATTCACAAGAAGTCTTCCAGGCTGAGATCAGTCCTCTACTGACTACTAACCAAATAACAAGAATATATTAAAGATACATTTAGGATCCCTTCTTCCCAAACCCCTCGAAATACCGGTCAAAAATGACTCTAAAAATTGTAGAGCTACCGAACCCACAAAATGACAGAATGAAACACATCTCCAATAGGCCTATTGCATAGGGGCTGAACAGAGCAGTGACCCACGTAGATCACAACAGCAAAGACTGGGCCAGAGCAGGCCTCTGGAGATTGAATCAGTGATAGCTGTTGGGGTTTCCAGACTTCTAATCCCACAAATGCTAAAGATAAGGTAAAAGGACATTGAGGAAACTCAATTGGACCTAGGTGAGAAAAGAGCATGGTCTGGCTCCAGCTCTAGGGCTATGGAGGTGGTGGCAGTGGCAGCAGCAGCAGCAGCAGTGATGGCTTCAGCATCAGCAACAGCGATAGCTGCTTCCAGATGTCCAGGGGATCAAGTGGCTGATAAGAAGTGAATTACTCTTGCTTTGAGCTGCTTGGATCTGGGTAGCATTTTTGGGTGGCAGTCTTGGGGTAAGGAGGAGTGTTGGTGTGGCAGAGTTTCTGACGGCGATGGAGAAGGATCCCTCATCACAGTTCTGAGGCAGAAAAGAGTGCTTCTGGTCACTCATAGGCCAGAAAAAAGACAGGGAGGAGTAAACACTTCTCCTTTGATCATATTGCCTTAGAAGAACTGAAAATTCACAGGTACCTAGGACAAGCTCTGAGAACAGCTGCATAAAACCCTAGAAATTTAGGATGCAGCACTCTCCACTCTCAAAGTGGAGCACTCTCTACCCTGTCTCTACTTTGGCAAAGAGCTCAAAAGTCAAGAAATTAGCTGGGAAAATGAGCAAACAGAGGAAAAAAAACAGACCATAGAATTTTATTACAAAAGCCTCCAAGAAAAATATGAATTTGTCATAGGCCATGGAGGAGCTCAAGAAAGACTGAAAATCAAGTAAGAGAAGTAGAGGAAAAATTGGGAAAGGGAATGAGAATGATGCACAAAAAAATGAAAAATGAGTCAACAGCTTGATAAAGGAGAGCCCCCCAAAATACTGAAGGCAATAATACCTTAAAAATATGTTAAGTCACATGACAAAAGAGATCTAAAAAGCTAATGAGAAGAATGCCTTAAAAAGCAGATTTGACTAAGTAGAAAAGAAGATCCAAAATCTCACTAAAGAAAATATATATATTTTTTTCCAAATTAGAATGGAAAGAATGGATGCTAATGAATTTATTAGAAATCAAAACAGTATAAAACAGATCCAAAAGAATAAGAATAGGAGACAATGTAAAATATATCATCAGAAAAACAACTAACCTAGAGAAAAGATCCTGAAGAGATCATTTAAAATTTGTTGTACTACCTGAAAGTCATGATCAAAAAAAGAACTTAAACATCATATTTCAAGAAATGATCAAGGAAAATTGCCTTGATATTCTAGAAACAGAGGGTAAAATATAAATTGAAAGGATCCTCTTGAAAAAAGTTTCCATAAAGAAAAACTCCTAGGAATATTATAGACAAATTCCAGAGTTCCCAGGTTAAACGAAAAATATTATAAGCAGTCAGGAAGAAACAATTTGAGTACTGTGGAAGCACAATCAGGGCGACAAAAGATCTACTAGAGTGTACATTAACAGACTGAAAGGCTTGGAATCTGATAGTCTGGAGGTCAAAGAAGCTAGAATTAAAAGCAAGAATCATCTGCCCAACAATACTTCAGGGAAAAATATAGGCATTCAATGAAATAGAGGACCTTCAAGTATTCTTGATGAAAAAAAAAACAGAATTGAACAGTAAATTTGACTTTGAATTTCAAGAGTTAGGAGATGCATGAAAAGATAAACAGGAAATAGACATCATAAGGAAGTTATTAAAGTTAAACTGCATTCCTACAAGGAAGGACAATATTTATAACACATCAGACTGTTTTCAGTATTTATACAGTTGAAGGGAATATGTATATATAGGTGTGTATAGATAGATAAATAGATAGATAGATAGATAGATATGTGTGTATATTTATATGTATATATGTATATGTGTATGTGTATGTGTGTATATGGACAGAGAGCACAGGGTGAGTAGACTATGAAGGGATAATTTCTTTTTTAAAAAAATTTTTTAAATTTTATTTTGTTTACATCATTCATTTCTAGAAGATTTTCAGTTACAAGTTTTCTCCCCTTCTTTCCTATGCCGCCAACCCCAAAAGAGTGATCCCACTGTAAAGCCCCTCCCCCAATCTGTTACTTGTTTATGTCCTCCTCCAACGCCCCTCTAACTTTCTGGTAGGGCAGGAAGGGTCTCCCTACCCCAGTCCCTGTATGTCTTAAATCCCAGTTGCATGTAGTTAATAATAATAATTATTATTATATATATATTTGTTTGTTTTTTAGCATTGGCTTGTAGAGGTTTAAATTCTAGATTCTTTTGGCTCCTTCCTTGTCACCCACTGCCACTAGAAGGACAAACAATTCAATACAGGCTGTACATGTGTAATTATGCAGGACATCTCCACAGTGGACATATTGTGAGAGGCTGATTGTATGCCCCTCTTTCCTATCCCTCCCCCCCTTGTTTTATTCTCTACCCTGTCTTAACACAGCTTAACAGAGCCAAAACAACATTCATGCACATTGCCAGCACCATCATCAATTCACCATCTGCCTGTGAAATCAACACAGACCTACATAGAAGGTCTGAGAATTCAACGACAAATTGTCCATATAGTTCCAGGACTTCTGAATCCATCCTTGAGGATTTCTGCAAACAACAAGAAAATCCTCTTTCTCGCCTCCAGCAAGTTCCCAGAGCTCCTGTACAAAGTATCACAAACAAAAATCAACAAAAGAGAGTGCCAAGATACTACAAGTTTTCTCCTTCTTAACTCTACCATCATAAATGTTTTCTTCTCAGTTCTGCTCTTTCTCATCTTGGCCTTCTCCTTATATAGGGTCATTAGCTCCTCCCTGTTCCATATTCCACCCCTTCTAATGCATCATCATCAGGGGTTCACAAGTTGTAGGGTTCACAAGTTCTGTTTCTTAAAAAGACTTGATATAATCGTGGGCAACTTTTATTAGAAGCTTGAACTGAAATAAGGTGTTAAAAATTTAAATAGCTGAAACAAGGTGCTAAGTACTTCTTTGCTTGCCATTACAGTAAGCATGCACTTAATAATTGTTCATTTTGTTTTGTGTTAAATTCTAAGGGGAAAACAACAACAACAACTAATACTGTACCTTGCTGGAATTTTAAATATGCGATTTTAATAATTGAAGACATAACTAGTCAAATAACATGATAAACTATCACTGACACATTTGTCTGGTTATATCAACTGATACTAAAACTTAAAATCTGCTTCAGGGATTCTGCTCTTTAAAGGAATACTCTATTTAATGGTAAGTACCTGAGAAGTAACATGACAGTGCATAGAAATCTGACCTCACAGTCCAGAAGTCTTGGGTTTTTGTTCTGGTTCTGACCCATACCTTGTGTCTGACACTGAGTAAATCATTTAACCTCTCAGTGTCCTCTATATGTTTCAGAGAAGGTGACAATGCATAGTGGTTGTAGAAGTCCCTTGCTGGAATTTCTCATCATAAAGTTCCAGTAAATAAAAATTAACGATGTAAGGAAACTATTTTATTTCCCAATAAGACTGGAACATTTGGGTTAAATTTTATTTAAAATATTAAGGCATTTCATATAATCACAAAGTGACTATAGGTGAAATATCTTCATATTCTCTTAAAATAAATTTGCAACAAATTTCATAAGAATATTACTTTGTTTCTGAGTAGAAAGGTTAATGTATTCAAATAGATTCATCCATTTTCAAATAGCGAGTCTATTTATCTATATCAGTACTCACACTGTTACAAATAAGAATGCCTTCTCCTGCCTAATTGGTTTTGTTTCTTTTTGTCACAATATAAATCAACCCTTGTCTAAGTTTTACATTCAAGTTCCTTGCATTTGGAACAACAGTTCTATCTGTACAGTCTTATATAGTCTAAGCAATGCTGAGATTTTATTTTTTTTAATGCATAACTCTTGAAATATTGAAACTGGTATGAAAAATGACCCATTCACAGTCAAAATAGAAGCAAGAGAAAATATTTTATTTTTATTTGACTGTCTTGTTCGACTACTTTCTCTTTATGCTGCCAGAATTCCTTATGCTTTGTTGTATTTTATTAGTCACTCCTTTCCAATTATGTTTTTGCTCTTTTATTGCTATTGCCACTTACTTTTGCTCACTGCTGGGATAAGACTCATCTGTTCACAGCCTTGAAGTTGCCTTCTTAGCACCAGATGCTTTTTGGCTCTCCACTGGAAGCTATGCTTTTTGGCAAAGTTTGGTTATTTCTAGTTAGATGTAACCACAGTGCCTAGGTTCTTACAAACTGATTATATTCTTGATTTTGTAGTATATACTTTGGAAGGAAAAAAAGAAAATATTTTCAGTGATCAGCTTGGGCAATTCCTAGGAAATACTAAGTAAATTCCTTAGACCTTGAATAAATGAATATAATTTTACTGATATTTAAATTTTGATTGACTTAAAGAATAACTTGTTATCACCAGCAGAGTGGCAACTACATTGTTACTTCCTTACTATCCAAGGTTCTCACTTTATTACCCCCCATTATTGATAAAAACTCGGTATTAATTCATGATTCATTAATGTTAAAATATATCGTGTTTTATTGTGTTTATTTTAAAACATATGGAATTTCCACAGAACAAATTTATTGTTGTTTTAAAATCCTAATCAAGACTGCTAATTGAGGCAACTAATAAGTTAACATGGAGGTCATACTCTACCACACGTCACGTGAGGTTACGCATTTTAACACATAATGATACATAACCCAATTAATTCAATGCATCTACGTCTGTCTTCACCATGTTGTTCTGACATTGTCTGTCCAAGTAGATAATAAAAAAGAAACTTATCAGTTTTATGAAAAAAGCCATCCCCTTACCAAAAATGACTATTTCCCTGAAGCAAACTCTTCTAAATTTACCCAGTATCATAGGCCCCTGTCATCAAAACATGGCCTCTAGTACAGTGCTCTGACCTCAAATATAACCCCACATATGACAACATCTAAAGGCAAGGGACATACAATCTTAGAAATTGAAACTAGCATCACATAATGTGTTGTATGTACTACATAGGACATTTCTTCAGGTAAAATCTTGCTCTATTTGAATAATCTTTCATATATGAGGAGAATAGCAATACAAACCAAATTCAGGCCACTGAGGATAACAATTTTATCCACACATAGTTCAATCCTTGGCCTCATTAAAACAATTTTCTGAACAATTAAAGCTAACTAATGAGTCTTTTAGGGACCATTTATTTTACTACTTCATTATTGCCTCTCCAAAGAAGACAATCGTGGCTTCATCAAATAGCTGCCAAGGTGAAGAGGTGTGGGGAGTTGGGGGATGTGATAGGATCCCTCGTGGGTTCTTTGTCTGGAAAAGAATTTCAATGGGACTCAAGCTGTCTTTTGGCTAAGTTATAAAGTTTATTGATATGCCGGCTTAGTAGCTGGCAAGAGAAATAGGGGCATCTCCAAAGAGCAGGGATCTATGGTAGAGTTATAAAGATTTACGCTCTGCAGTGGGCAGGAAAAGGTTAAGGAGATGGCCTGCAAAGAGCTGTGGCTTGGGTGACAGTTCTTATAACCCTAAAACAGTCAAAGGCTAATTATGCTAACTAGATGGGCAAAGGTGGAGTTAGGAAGGAGTTGGGGAGTGGTTAGGAGTGGTCAGTGCTTAAAGGGACATGTACATTTTTATCAACTGTGCATGCAGATTACCCATAATTCACTGGTAAATTCCTGAGGTGGGGGCTAGAGGGAGGTGTGGTTTTGAGCTTGACACTGTTGTACTTGGCCTCACCTGGCTCCCTTGATCCTTTCCCCTCCCCCCATTCTGCCCTAACCAGCCATTTTCTTCCTGTTTCCTCATGGATGTTGGCTACAGGGCCCCCCAAGGTTTCCTTGCCTGCGAGACTTAAAATGTGTACAAGCTAATCCCTGTTGTAAACCTCTTATTATGCAATCCCTGACCATTGAGAGTTGGGGGGACCATATATATATATATATATATATATATATATATATATATATATATATATATATCAGTGATCTCCCCTTTGTCAGGCCTGTTTGATTTGGGCAAGGTAAGATGTAGCCCCAAACAGCATATGCTAAATAAAATCCACTTCCAAAATATGCATTTGAGGTCTCAATCGCTTCTTTTGGCACAACAACATGACACTAGGTCACAGGGTGGTCAAGGATTAATGACATATGGCCAATATGGCTTTGGGAGAATAGGTTTCAAGTCTGGGAACTAGACTGATTAGGGATTCAGGGGAATATTGAGATGGAGTTATCTTGTCCAATAATGTTCAAGGCTTTTGGGTGCAGCTGGCTACTTAGGACAAAGGAGCTATGCATTTGTCTAAGGGTTTGTTTATAGCACACTATTGAAACTTTCCCAGGTGCTTGTCTCTAGGCAGACTTTATAGCTAAGGGAAGACTTTCAGGCTGGGGGAAGGGGAAAAGCAGGATTTATGCCTTTATGGCAGGGGGAAAGTGTGACTTTTACAACATAGTTTCACAGTCTTGTTACAAACTAATTTTACATACATAGGTACCCGAACATAAGAGAGGTTTTACAAATTGTGCTTACAGACAAAACCATCCCAAATTGCGTCATTAGGACCCCTATCCATTATTCTGATCTCATCTCATAGTTGAGGACGTTACAATTATGTACAACTGTAGGACAACTGAAGAATTTCATAAGATAAAACCCAAAGAAGAGTAATAATGAGATCCATGTATCAAAGAAAAAAAGATTCTGTTTGTTGAATGAATTTTCTAAAGTTCATAGTTGAAAGTGGTAGCAAAAAGCACAATTATAAATAATATCTGGCTTAAATGATTTTGGAGGGATTTAATTTCATTTTCTTAGGTCATTTAGCTAGTCAATAAATGTTTGTTAAAAACTATGTGCCAGACACTGTGCTAAGTATTGGTGAGACAAAAAGAGGTAAAAGAAATCTCTTACCCTGAAGTAGTTCAAAATCTTCTGTCAGGGAAGGAAGAGGGGGGTGCTGTGTAACAAAAAGCAAACAAATATGTACAAACAAGCTATATATATATATATAGTATCATGAGCAAATAACATAGAACTAGAAGTTTACATTGTTTTCTTTCAGACCTCACCCCCCCCAAAAAAGGATTCCTGTTATAAACATTTATAGTTAAATAAAACAAAACCATGTTGACTCTGTGTTTGTGTGTGTGTGTGTGTGTGTGTGTGTGTGTGTGAGAGAGAGAGAGAGAGAGAGAGAGAGAGAGAAATTATTATTAATGTATTAATGTTTTAACAAGTACTCTAGGATGGCCTGCTGGCATAGGTACTTTGATTTGCTTTTCTAAAGGAAAGACAGCTTCAAAGGGGTCAACAATCTTACTTTAACTAAACATATGTAAGTCATTCACTATTTCAGGGGAAAGGTCAGTGTGGAGAAAATATAAGTAGAGAAACAGAAATTAGCACAGAGATGGAATAGAAAGGGCTCCAACTGTCTAAACAAAGTAATAAATACATAATCATCAGACCAGGGAGTGCCAACCTCTATGTTCTTAAAGTTTGGGGACTTCTTAAAAACAACTACCCAGAGCTTCATATGATCAAATCACAAAGAAACATTCTTCTCATGAGTGAGCCACCAAATAAAATACCAACCTCCTATGATATATGTAGTTTTCAACTAATAGTCTCAGAGGCCGAAAGTATCACAATTCACATGACTCATCACAGCTGTGAATTACCAGGGTTCAAAGGAGACTGATCCTTTAGATAGTTACAATTTAGCATGAGCCTGGGAAACTGAACTCCAGAAGGAAAAACAACAAAATCTCACCTTATTTGTCCTTACATCATCTCTCATCAGAAACTGAGGAGCACATTTCATCATAAGTCCTTTTTAATTGTGATTAATGAGTGTGCTGATAGGAGTTTCTGAATATTTAAAAATTGCTTGCACAAAATTATTGTTTTTGTACAGATTGTTCTCCTGGTTCTACTCATTTAGCTTTAAATCAATTTATATAAGTATCATTGTGGTGGTACTCAACTAGAAACTGAGGTGCTGTACATCAGTTGGGAAAGTTGGGACAAGATATGAAATACGAATGGTACAGAATAGTATTATGCTGAAAGAAATGATTGATATTAACCATTTTCTCTTGAAAACTTTTCTTAAAAAGATTTTTTTAACATAAGCTCATGTAAGTTAAATTAATTACTTAATTCTGGGCTGCACAGTATAAATAATGGAGAAAAATAAAAAGAATCAAAGCAAAGGTCATGTCCTCTATTAGTTGCCTCCATTCCCTTGTCTAAATTTTCTCCTTGTCCCATACTCAGTTGATTTTGCAAAAGACCAATATTAATAGCTATTGTTATACTTTCCATTTCACAGTATTTTAATCCATCTGTCATATACTTTTTAAGTACAGCACCACAGAGAAATTTAAATGAAATAAGACATAAGAAAATTGAAGTCTTTTTAAGATTATAAGTCCCTTGAGAGAAGTGAAATTTTTCCCTCTTCATTTCTTTCTGATAGTGTTATACTTATCCTGGTACATAGTAGGAGATTAACAAATGCTTATGGACTTCATTTCTTATGAATGTTTCACATTGATATGAATACTTCTGTATTATGTATTTGTAGGACATACTAAAGTATGATCAAAAATAATGTATAGCATAATAAACTTGACTCAACACATTTTTATTAGAAAATATAAATTAAAAATACACGAATATTCCTATTCCTGAAAAATCAAATGAGAAGTGATTTTTCTGCTATTTCATTTAAACTTCAAAATTAGAAATAAATACAGAAGGAGACAAGGTTGTTTCTACCTTCATATAGTGATACTTAATTTTACAGACTAAAATTATGTGACATATTCAGTTTTTAGTATCAGCAATATGGCACCTGTTGATCAGTTACCATAATAATATGGTACATGTCACACGTTTTCAACTTTTAAATGAAAAGGTTGGTGCTATATAATTAGAGGGCAATCTATGTGTTATTTTTGGATTTTACCACAGAATAGAGGTTATATAGTAAATACTTTTGGTTCTTCTCACTGCCTTTGTTAAGTTATTTGTAGAAGTGTATAGTTACTGTGTAGTTACATAATAATTACCACAAAAAAGTATGTTCTTACCAGTTGCTGTTTGTAATTTAAAAGTGAAGTTAAGGCAAAATCTTAGTGGAGTGAAATGGCAAGAAAACATAAAAATCTTACAACACCTAGAACATTTTAAAGATTGTTAAGTTCTGTTAATGGAGAAGCTTCTGATTTTATCTTTTCTATCCCCTTTCTTTTTTTTTCCTCTGGAATAAACATTTTATAATACTTGAAGGATTGCAATTTACCTTACATATATTATGTCATCTTATCCCCACTATCTCTTTATGTCCAACTGATACATCTTCATCTTAGTAATAAGAAAATTAGAAAAAATTAAACACTTTGTTCATGTTGACTCATCTCTTAAATGTCTAAGGAAGGATTCACACCCAGTTCTCTCTTGAAACTAATTCCTGAATTCTTCCCTTTATACCACACTGTTTCTGTAGCACTCCAGAAGAGAGGAAAGAAAATAAATTCATACAAACAAAATCAATATATTCCTCTCAGGCAATGTTTTCTTAAAAGGATATTTTTTTGCAAATAATTCACTTTATCTACCATGACTTTGTATTAAATAAAATACTTCCTAATGGTAGACCTACTTTAAATCAGAGAATTTTCTTGGCTGGATGTTTATAGATTTAAAAACATTTTACAAAATTAGTCAGCTAACAAACATTATTAAGCATCTATCCTTTGCCAGGTGTTGTGGTAGCCTCTGGGGGCATAAAGACAAATGTGAAAATACCCCTGCAGTGGAGGGAGAGATCTTGTGAGCTGTAACCTGCAGGGCTTTTAGCCTGACCCCCTTGCTGCAGGGGACCAAGAGAAACTTAATTTTCATTTTCTTTCTACCATACTTCTGGCCTAGTCAAACCACAGAGAAAGGTATCATCTCTCCGTATTTGAGTATCATGGCAGTACTCCATGCTGTGATCAACCCCTCTAGGATATTTATGAAATCACACATCAGTGCTACACGGAGTGAGGATAATACTCTTGATTTTGCCATCACCCACAAATGACCTAACCACATGTTCATCAAGTCTATAATTCTTTTATCTAATTTCAATATGATCCTATTCTCTCTTTCTCAATTGTAACAGAAAATCTGTTCTTTATCCTTACAGATAACTTTCACTTTTTCCATGTTTGAGGGCTTTCTGGGCTCATTGGCCCTCCATTGGCTGTGCTTTAGTTTCTTCCTTATTTTGATCCCTTGATAAAACAGTTCAACTCTTCCTTGTCCTCTTCTTCTGAGCCCCTTTTCCTCTTATCCTTTTAATGATCTTGGTCTACCAAGCCTTGATCTTGGATTCTACTTTCTTGGCTCTTACTCATGTACAAGGTTGGTGAAAAATCATGAAGAGGTGCTTACAGGATTTACTAAAAATTATGCTTCATTATCTCAGTTGGACCACAACTAGAGGAAATACTTTTATGCTTTCCTAATAGATCCATATCCCCCTCACCACCTTAGCTTTTCATAATTTCAAGCCTTTTCAATCCTCCAATAGTTTTCCCTCCCTATACCCTTTCATCTGATAACCTTGTTTTGTATTTTACTGAAAAAAAAATTGAGAACATTTTCTAGGGCTTTCTCTCCTGACTTTTCCTTGCTTCACAGCACTCAGATATATTACTTATATGAAGAAGCATCCCTTCTCTTAAAAAAAACCTGTCTAGGTATGTTATTCCACTGCATTCCATCTTCTCCATCATATCCCACCCTCCCACCCCCACCATAATCTTCACTTTGGCACTTACCTTCAAGTTCTCATTGTCTACTGCACTACTCAAAGACATTCCCATGTCTTCTTCAGCCTCAAAAGTCCTTCACCTGATCCCTTCTAATTCTTCAAATGCCAGTAGTGGCTTAAACTACTTGACAAGGTCATCTACACTTGTTTAGTATTCTTTCTTTCATCTCACTATCTTTTTAACTCTCTACTATCTAATTTCTGACCCTATCAGTCAAATAAAAATTTTCTATGCAAAATCATGAATGATCTCATTATTGAGAATCTAATGACCTTTTCTTAGTCTTCATCCTTGTTTAGCTCACTGAAGTATTTTATACTCTCAGTCACCTTCTTTTCCTTAATAGTCTCTTCTCTCTAGGTTTTATTGATATTGTTCTCTCCTTATTATCCTTCTACTAATATAACAATACGTCAATCTCCTTTGCTGGTTCTTCATTCAGGTCATGCCACTAAATGTGGGTATCCCATGGTGGCTCCATCCTGGGCCCTCTTCTTTATAAAATGTTGCCTGGTGATCTCATTAGCTAGTTAAAGGTTTGATAACAAATGACTTGTTAAGACATGGATTTTAATGAAGCTAATGATTTTGATAGCATCATGAATCACAGCATCTAACTCTGGTAATTTTTATTATAAGTGCCTTTACAAGTTCATGCAGTGAGTAAAAGTGATGTGTTCGCTACAATCAGCTTAAATTTTTGCTATGAATCCAACATTCTTTTTCATCACTGCTCCAAGTTTTGTCTGTGCAGGCTCCAGTGCATTTTTTTTTAGTGTAAAACTTCATTTGTAAGAAATTTATAGACTTTAAGATTTATATCTCCCCCTCTTGTGCGCTCTTCCAAAGGGTGACAAAACAATTCCTCATGTTTGCTTCCTTCATAAATATATCTTACATGAAGTAACAAATATATCATGTTAGAAATATCAGTTGTCTAACTGAATCGCAAACTTCAAGCAGTCCTGAAGCCTGGAAATAAATAGCTTGATTGGCCATTGTAAATTTCATAAATTCTTTTGGAAATTGTATCATTTGATAAATGAATTTTAGCCCCATACTTTTTCCAATGAACAATTTATGACATTTTAATAGCACCAGGTAACATGAGACCTCCTATCATACTGGGCTTTTCAGTTTTTGCAATTAAATCGGAAATTGTGTAAGACGAAAGTAAATACTCTTCTTTAACAGTATCAAATTCCTCACAACAATGTTTTTGTTTATGTGAAGATTTTAAAAGTCATTAAAATATTCCTTTGATTTACTGCAGTATGCTGCATGCTTAGTATTATGATGTCATTTGAGTTTGGCTGGTTTCATGCTCTCCACAGTCAAAACTTCATTTCAAATTAAACAAAGAAGTTTGTCCACAACACCACCATTATTAGAAACCATATTGTAAACATGATTCAACATATTTTTTTCTCTTGTGAATTTAGGTATACTACAACCTCATAGTGGTCAGTGTTTTTACCTCTTTTGTCTAAATTTAGTCACTTATTCATAACCAAAAATTATTTTTGTCCTAAAATATAAATAATTATTGTTAATAATTTCTCACATACTAACTTTAGTTTATAAAATTACATTTGTTTGTGCTTAATTAAAATAAAATAAAAAAATAAAGCTATTATTAGCATGATTCAGGTCAGGAGCACCATCAAGGCAGAGTGATAAAGTGAAATAATCAATGACTTTGGCATCAAAAGATCTGAGTTTGACTCCTGGATTTTCTATTTACATTTGGTAAATGACCTTCAGCAAAACACTCAATATTTCTGAGATCAAATTGTCTTGTCTGTAAAATGAGGGAATTGAACTATGTAATATTAAAGGTCTCTTACAGCTCTAGATTCTATAAATGAGGCAGCAATCATACTTTATGCCATGTTATTATTTCTCCTGGATCATAATATGCTGACTAGAATTTAGCTGTAGAGTAACAGCTCCTGCCAAGTTGGACCTAACTTTCCTCACCTCCCCCCCATATCAAGCTGCCTCAACTACTTTAGCATTTCCAAGATAACGTCAGCTAGAACTAGAGCATCTGGGGGAAGAGAGGCCAGTAATCTTGCTCCCCAAGTTCAAATCCTACTTCCAAATTTTCTTGCCCATTTCTCCTTTCTATTTTTCATTTTCTGTTCAGAAATTGATATTCCAACCCTACCTCTCTCAGAAAAAAAACCCAAACCTCTTCATTCTAATACTAAAGAAGAAAGAAAGGAAGGAAACAAGCCTCATTTAAGAGCTTTCTATATTCTAGGTACTACACTAAGTGATTTACAAGTATTACACTATTTGATCCTCAAAACAATCTTTTGAATTAGGTATTATTATTACCTTCATTTTGCAGTTGACAGAAAAGACAGAGATTAAATAACTGCCCAGTGTCACATGAGTATGTGTATGAGGTATGATTTGAATTCAGGTCTTCCTAACTCTAGGACAAGGGTTCCATCAACTTTACCACCTAGCTGCCACTTAGATTCATTCTTTCCTCTTGAATGATGGTGACCTACTCCTGAAGGATAGATTACCTGAGACATGCTAAGGATCTCCATTCATTCTGCATCCAAAGTTCCCTACATATATTGTTTTCCTAATTGATATGCTTTATGAACATTTCTACTGTTTTTGTTTTGTTTTTATTCATAGCCATCATTTAACAAACATTAATCATGGTGGAATGTTTTGATTCTGATTTAAATTGTCTTTTTTGTAACCTAAACTAGAAGCCCCTAAACATCTAAAAACATTTTTTAAAAATCTGAAAACATTTAAAACAACATCTAAAGTTATTTTTTTTGGAAAAAAATTAAAAATGAGGCTGCCAGCAAATTTTAAAAAATGGTACCTCCTCCAAAAGAAAGACTCAATCACAACATTTTCTAGAAAATGTGATTTTAGCCCAATTTTTCCAGAAGAAATTTGGAGATTAGGTTTCATGAAAAATATGGAGGAATTATTCAGTGTAATTGAAACTATCACTGTCCTTTTCTCAGGAAAACACTGGAGATAGCACTCCTTTATTCTCCTGTATTGATCTGAACCAAATAGTTCAGACACCAACAGCAGGGGGGAAAAAGCCACCAACAATCTTATAAGTAGTCTAAGACATATGTGCTTTGATTTAAGGACACAAAATAACTCCAATGTTCCCCCAATAACTCTTCACGTATCTTTATAGAACAATCTCCATCTTAGAAATGTTTCCCTTTTGTCTAAGATGATGCCTTCTAGAAAAACATAAATACTCAGAGTCAGAGAATGAGACAGCTGGGGTTTTATCCTTGTCCTGGTATCTTGCAGTTAAGGGGAAGAATGTAACTCCTCTCTTGCTAAAGCCTCTGAGAATAGATTTCTTTCAGTTCAGGATTTACATCCCTCTATATATCTCCATGTCCATGTGTAATGCCATGCACCAGTAGATTCCCAAAAGAATGCTACTGTGAACAGTTTTTAAAATTCAGATTACACAGCATAGTGAACACACTGTTTATTCCATTACAAATCAAGGCAAATGTTCATTACAAATCACAATATAATATTCACAGCATTACATCTTATCACAGGAAATCACAATATCTTGTTCATAACAGCATAACATTAGAATGGCCACACAGTTTTCACTACAGTGGTCACAATATTTAGATGAAAGCATTCAATCAATTCACAATACAATAATCAATCTTCCACTCATGGGACAATCGTACATCAACTCAATCAGTCTTAAAATGCAATCATTAGAAAACCGCACAAACCCTCCACCCCTTGGTGTCCACCAAACCTCAGTTTCATCCAAGGGGAGGCTTTTTCTTCATCTTTACCCTGGGTAGTCTCTCTGATTCCTAGATCCCCTCCCATGGTCCTAGCCCCGTCCTGAATCCACCAAACAGTCACCTGCATTCAGAAGCAGACAGCTCCCAGGTCCTCATCCAGTCCTCAGAGGTAAACAGCTCCCAGATCCTTGTCTAGTTCTCAGGGCAGTCCCTGGCACATACTGAAGTTCACAGGGTCTGGCACATCTCAAACCCTTCACCACTTCTCTTGCCTAGAACTCAAGGATCAGCCAGGCCATGAACAAACAATGTCTTATCCTTATCATCCTCCAGCAGTTCAGCCGGCTCTAGGACCCAGAAGGAATATCGGCCTTCCAGGTGGCCTTCCACATAAGCCCTCTCAGCCTTGCAGGAGGCCTTCCAGGCAAGTCCGTTCAGCCTCCCACATGTCCTTCACCAGATTCTGGTCTCAGGAAAACTCTATCTCAGTTCTCAGTCAGCTTCCAGATACTGGGAGAGAAACTCTCTCTCTCTCACTATCTCTCTCTCTCTCTCATCTGGCTTCAGTCTCCACTATTCTTCCTTCACCAGGAGCAACATTCCAATTCTGTCTCTCTGTCTCTGAAATTCTTGCTTATATACATACGCTGGCCTCCTGTCTCAGCCAATCCCCTTCTTCCATGTCAACAGGGGAGTTCACGCCTTCTCAATAGGGGACAAGGCTCACACCTTCCATACTTAGTCCTAAGTTACTAAGTGCTAAGTATCTGCCAAACTGATTGCTGTTATGCTGTGATATTTGAAGGAGAAGGTGGTAAGAGGGACTATGAGAGAAATGAGGAATATGAGGTGCCTGAAGGAAAGGAGGAAAGAGGGTACAAGCCTTCCACTCTTCTTCAGGGGGTATCTATTTCCTCTGGGGAAAGGTCCAGGCATCAGGATAACTGACAGACAAGGTCAGTGAAGGAATGATAGGCAAGTATATGGGGAGCAAATGAGAATACTTCAGTACCTAGAGAAGAATTCTTGGGAAGGGAGAAATACATCTCTTGATCAAATGCAACCAAAAGAAATGGGAAAACCAAATCCTAGGCAGTCAGGGCACAAAGAGTAGAGAGTTCCTGGTTAGTTATCAGACAATGAACAGGAGTCATTTCTAGTGGTACATTTCCTGGCAAAACTAGTATGTTTCATGCCACATTGATATAATTATTGATATACTTATTAAAATCCAGCAGTGTAAGGGCAGGGAAAAACTGAGCCAAGAACTTGAGGAAGGAAGAATAACATAGCAACAAGTAGCTGTACATCATCAGTAATTAAATTGGTGACAATGTAGTGAAATATGCCCTAGTAAAGCAATAGACTAGGATTTAATTGGAGGATGAATAATCCATACTTGTTGTTGTTTTAATAAACAAACTGCAAGAATCTTAATGTTCTTTTTTTCCATTTCCTATTCCAGAAATGAAGCAGTGAGTAGGTTATTCTGTCTATGACAAAGATAAAAACATATTTTCAACTTTATCAGTTTGTCTATTCATTTTTCTGTGTGCCCTGTGTGGGAAACAAAGGAATTCTGTTTTCACAGGATTAAAACTCACAGTTTAGAATGACAGCAGAATATAAGTCAGAGTGATAAGGGATGATGTGTTTCAGGGACCCCCAATGACCAGAGTCCCTTGGTGGGCAGTCTGGAATAAATTCTGAGTCAGGATGTTATATGTTTATCAGGGCAGCAGGTCTTAGGAAACCTGTCATCTTAAAGGGGTAGAGTCAGAGTTTTTATAGGATAATCTTTATTGTAACCTGTGCCAATTATGCTAACTTGGTGAGTAAGGGTTGGATTAGGGAGGAGTTAAGGAGTAGTCAGTTTTTAAATGAGCATGCAATTTTAATATCTACTGCACAGGCATATTGCCCATAATTCATGTGGAAATAGCCCAAGGTGGGGCTGCATGGAGGTGTGGTTTTAGGCTTGAAATGTCACTAAGTCAACTAGCAGTTAGGCCTGACTGAGAAGTGCCCAGTCTGCTACCCATCAATGCCCTATTTACAAGATGGATGTTGGGAGTATATATATGTCCCAAGCTAATGCATAATGGGCTAGAGAGTTACTTATAGATATCCAGTGAAGGATTCACAGGTACAGCTGGTTATTATACTAAGGGGAGATAAACATTTGTCTGAGGCCTAATCATGAATGGTTGCTAGGCACAGTACTGATAAGGGGGAGGGGGAAGAGATAATGCTCTGAAGCTGGGGAGATTTTAGGCTAGGGAGAAATGTGATTTTGCAAATTGATGTGATTTTGCAAACTGTGGTTCAAGCACAGGCACCCAAGCACCCCATCAAGAGGTAACTACTTCTAATCAGAGCTGTGACCTAGCAGAACCAGGCTTCTGACAAGGTAAAAGGTCAGAAGCTTGTGCACATGCTTAACAAGCTATTTTACAGGGAGCCTATCAGGGAGGAGAACATGAATTTGGAGGTTCAGGAGGGTGCCTAAAGTCAATGGAGAGCAAGGAGGGAAAATTGAATCAGGATGGTTATAAAAGAATTTGTAATTGTCTTGAGAGTGTGCTTGTACCTACTAAGTGATCCTTTTCTATAAGGGGTTAAAGGACAAGTCACCAGTCTGAAACAACATGAAATAAAAATCTTTTTTTTCTAAATTCACTCATGGCCAGGTGGAATTCTTGGGAAGATGATTATTTCTAACACCTATAACTATATCTCAGGAGAGAAGAATTTCAGCATTAGCTAAAGTTATTTTCCCCTAATTGTATGCAATCAGACATGCTTCATAATAATGCTTTCTGACATGCAAATTAGTAGCAAACTATAATCTAGCCCTGTTCTTTATCTGATTTCTAAAAAGTCTTGGTAAGTAGAGTCAAATTTGCTTATTTATATGCCAGAAGAAATGTTTGTGATATAAGACCTTTTTTTTCCCTGACCTTTACCATAAAAATGTCAGGTTACTTGTCTGTGTATTGTGAAATACAGTACCTATAAATGTCAGTATCTATGAGTCGTGGATTTTAAAGAAAATATTACTACAAAACTGGTTAATGAATGTATATCCTTCCCACTTATAAAATAATCATGCCTGAATAACCTCCTAAAACCTATAGTTTGGTACAGGCTCTGAAATAAATGTTGAATAAATGGGTCACTTAAATTTCATAAAATTTACTACAGTAGAATTGTAATGGATCTTTTATGTCATCTAAGCAAGCCCCCATTTTACAGGTGAGGAAACTGAGATTCTGACAATTTAAGTGACTTACACAAGGCAATGGAAGAAGTAATAAAGTATAGATGTCAGTTGATAAAGCATAATGTAGTATGAGCTTTAAAAAAAGTCTTCTTTTGATGTTGGAATATTATTTTATACTTATTTTAGACTATGCCTCTATATTGATTAATGGAACATTCTAAGAGCTTATTTGAACAAAAACAACAACGTTTCATGGTAAATTCTTGATAGTAGAGGAAATGGGAAGCTTCTATTTTCACTCTCCTCCCCAATTCTGAATATGTCAATCTGTGATGCATAGACCCTACTTTTTCAAATTTTACAAGACTCACCAGACACTTTTACTAAAAGCCAAGAATATCTCTTGACTAGAGAAAAAAAAATACCTAAACTATGAAGTGAATAAATCTTTCCCCTTCCTTTCATTTGCATGGGAGAACAAATAATTTGGGGTTCAATGAAAGATTTCAAAAGCTCAGATGCATGAAGTTCTTTGGTTTTCTTTTCTTTATTAATTTTTGTTGTGACAAAATCTCCATAAAGTATTTTGAGGGCATATGAGCTCAGTGTAAATACTAAATAGTAAGGTATGGTAAATGATTATACATGTATAATTATTAGTTATTAAAGTCATACCATTTAGTACTTATATAAATATTTCTTTATTATCTGTATACATATAACCATATACAGTAATTTAGTATTTAGAAATCACATGGGGATCATGTACATATACATATGCATATGAATATATTTATGCTTATATGATAATACAAACATGCACATACATACCAAATAAGAGTGAGGTCTTTGGTAGACAGGCTGTCTTTGCTGACAAGAAACCACATGCTTATTTTATTTTATTTTATTTTGAATGAGGGGCATTTAGAAAGGATATTGAAATTTTAATAAAAATAAAGGTTTGAAAATAAAGAAAAATATACCAAACAAAAGTCAAAAAGATACACAGATGGGGTGGCTAGGTAGTGCAATGAATAGAGCACCAGCCCTGAAGTCAGGAGGACCTGAGTTCAAATGTGACCTCAGACACTTAACACTTACTAGGGATGTGACCTTGGGCAAGGTGCTTAACCCCAATTGCCCTTCAAAAGAAGCAAAAAAAAGAAAGATACACAGACAACAGGATAACATTAAAAGTGATAGGTAGAACTTACTGTGCATAAGTAAAAAGAAAATCAAGTTGTAAATAATAGAGTAAATAAGAGAGATTTGACATTTTATATACTCCTTTTCCATTTTACTGTGTATATGAAAATGTCCATCTTGTGGGTATTTGTTAAATTAAGAATAAAATACACACACAAATACATGCCTAAATACATACACATACATATATGCACATAAAAAAATGTGCTTTAAAAATAGAATTAAGCCTGGGGCAACTAATTAACAAGGATGACTCCATCTCTATTCTCCAAAGAGCTTAGAATCCAGAGCAGAGTCTCTTAGTGAGGAAATACCCACTTTGGCAAGACACAGAGAAAGAGAGAGCCTGTAGGAGGAAAGGCCACAGAAGCTTTATCCTTTAGTCTGATAGAGCACCAAGGCTTTTTGCTTTTCAAGAGATCTATAGTAGAAATGCCTCTAGGCTTTAAGTTAAAAGAGTAGGGCCAAAACCCATTGTTCCTAGTTAAGGATTACTTAAAGCCTGAAGCTAGGAAGAAAGAGAAAATCCACAACTACTTCTGGTAGTTATCAGAATCTACCAAATGATGAGCATAACCACATCTGGAAGGTAACAGCTTCTACAATGCCAAGCAGAGGTGAAAAACAAACAGCATTCCACAAATCCAGCAAACACTACCTGCCACAAAAGACTAGAACCAACCTAAGAAGAATAGTCACATCACTGGAAGATAGTAGCAGCATTTGCAGACTCAGACTCCTGAGTTGCCCTTTTATGAGTATCTCAGTTATATTTGCTACCACATTGTATTCCTCTTGATGCATATTCCTTAGGAATATTCCTCTTTCTAGTCAGTATGTTTATCAATGGGAACGTGTTCCTCAGATTTATGGATTTTCTTACTATCAAATTTCATTAAGCATCTTTGCTTTTAGCTAATTTTGTCCTTTGGATGACTACTAAAGGTAAACATGTCACGGATTTCGAAGTGCAATTTTGAGTGAATCTTGAAGTCTGGAAGTAGGCAGCATTTACAATGAAAAGAATGTCTCTGAAGTGAGAGAACATGGGGTTCAAATATACTTTACTGATAAGTACTACCTGTGTGATCTTGGATTTATCATTTAACAATCCTAGGCCTTAGTTTCCTCATCAATTAAAAATAAAAAACGGGTTGATTTAGTTGACCTCTGAGATCCCTTTTCAAGTAAGGATTCTTTATCCCAAGTATTGAGTTTTCAAAGAGTTTATGCTAGATGAAATAAATTAAATAAAGCTACTAATACAAGGACTCATAAAGAGCAGGCCAAGTCAATAAATATTTAAGTAACTTTTATAAGATAGACAGTGTACTAAATGCTTGGGATACAAAGAAAAACATGAACAAATATGGCCTAAATGGAACTCACAGACTAATGGGGGACATTTAAGGAAAACAACTTTAAACAACCAAGATACAGCATTAATTGGAGATAATCAGAGAGAAGTATAAGTTAATGCTCTTGGAGGACCAAGAAAGACACATTGCAGATGGTGGAATTTTACCTGATACTTTAAGGAAAGTAGAGAATCCTAGAGATGTTGATTAGGAGAGAGAGAGAATTTCAGATATGAGAGACAGTGAATGCAAATGTCTTGAGAAAGGAGATGGATTCACTTATGAAAAGAAGAGCAAGGAGGCCAGTGTCACCAGAATGTAAAGTGCATAGCAGAGATAAGGTATAAGAAGCCTGAAAGATAGGAAGGGAATAAGTTAGGAAGGATTTATAAAGTCATACAGGATTTTTTCATATGATACTGGAGGGAATAGGGAACCAGAGGAGTCTGTTAAATAGGCGACTGACACAATCAAAATTGGACTTTAATATCATATTAGTAACTCAATAGAAGACCAAATAATCCAACGTGCCTCCCTATTGGAGAGAATTGAGACTGGGTGGCAAACCAGAAGACTATTCCAGTAGGTAAGGTATAAGCTAATAAGGCCCTGAAGCTCAGTGATGACAATGTTGGTGGAGAAAACTGAGTGCCTGAAAGAGATGTAAGAAAAGATGAAAGTAAAATCTTCTGGAATTGGCATCAGACTAGAAATAGAAATTAAAATGCAGTGAGAAACTGAGGGTGATATCTAGTTTGTGAGTCTTGGTGACTGGAATGATGGTGCCATCAAAAGCATTAGTTATGTAGGAAAGACAAATTGTTCTGAGTATGTCAATAGGACATAGAGTTTGAGATGTCTATTAGATAGTATGAAATGTGAGACTGGACGACAGAAGAAAGGTTAGAGCTGGAGAAATAATTGTACTAATCGTCTACATAGAGACAATAATTGATTTCAGAGTAGTTTGTGGAATCACAAAGCAAAACTATAAAAAGTGAGAAAAGAAGAAGGCCCAGGAGAGGACCTTATGGGACATCCATAATTAGGGTGAAGTCTAAGAAGAGGATCCAGCAATGGAGAATGGGAAGGAATGGTCAAATAGCATGTAGGAGAATCAGGAGATTCTTTCCCTCTCTCTGTCTCTCTCTCTGTCTCTCTCTCTGTCTCTCTCTCTCTCTGATTCTGAGAACCAGCTGAAATTTCTGCTGAGTCTGAGGGCCAGCCAGAGCCACTAAGCATTTCCAAGGGCCAGACAGAGCTGCTGAGGCTGTTGAGGATTTCTGAGAGCCAACCTGAGCTTCTGAAGACTGAGGAAGCATGACTGTGATGCTTGTACTTTGCATGAACCTGCTGGTGGCTTTATTAAGCCTTGACTTCCCAGAAACAGAGATGGTGAAGGATTTAAGGTAGTCTGGACACTGTGAACTTCCATGTGGTGTAGGACCTGCACAGAGAGTTGAACAAGGACCTGGGAGCTGTCTGCCTTTGAACCCAGGTGATGGTTTGGTTAATCCAGGTAGGATCTGGGACCATGGAAGGGGGTCTAGGAAATCAGAAAGACCAACCCAAGTCGAGCTGAAAGAAGACTTTACTTGGATACTGTGTACTAACTGAGAAATTGTAAATTTACTAGTTACCAAGCACTGGAGGGTCTGTGTATTTTCTGATGGTTGAATAGTGAATGATGAAAGATGATTGAATGATTGACTAAATGTTTGTACTTAGTGATTGATGACTGAATAAGTGACTGAATTAACTTAGTGTGCCTCATGACTGGAGAAATTTGACTATTGTACTTTGTGATTGAATTAAGGATTTTGTAAATGTTTGATTTACTACATGATCTTTATTCTAAACTTTGTGACCACTGTAGTGAAAATTATGTGACTGTTTTCTGTGATAAGTTGTTGTGAATGCTATATTTTGATTTCTGTGATAAATAGTAACATTGTGAATACTGTACCTTGATTTTGTGTAAATCTTTTGCTCTGATTTGTTATGGAATAAGTAGAATGTTCACTATGCTGTGTAATCAGAATCTTAAAAGTTGTTTAATTATGGGACACCCATAATTAAAGCATTCTTCTGGAAAGCTTGTCATGCATGGTGTTACACAGATATAGGATGATAACCAATTGGATCAAAAGATTAGGGAGAATGTTTTGAAAATAGGGGAAATATGGACACATTTTAAGATAGCAGGAAAGCAGTCAGAAGATGGGAAGAGACAAGTGACTAATGAGAGGATGGGAATAATAGAGGAGGTAGACTTTTAGAGAAGGTAGAACTGAGTGGGTTCACTTGTACCCATAAACTATTTTACCTTATCAAGAAAATAGACATGTCTTCATGTGAGACTAGTGAAAGAGGAGATAAAGGAGGAAGGCATCTGAGTAATATAAACTGATTAGGAGGGGAGCGAATCAAGGATTCAAAAATGGTCTCAATTTTTTGATTGAAATATGAGTCAAGGTTCCCATTTAGAGGGTGGGAAATAAGGGGATACACATGAGGACTGAAGAATGAAAAGTTTTAGAAGAGCTACTGTAATGAGATAGTGAATTGATTAATAAGGTGTAAAGGGATGGTCTTGTTCAAGTGAGGGTAATGTGGAAATTATGAAGCATATATTTGTAGCAGACATAGTGAACATGGTTGTATGATTGTTTCCTTCATTTACCAACATGTAAGTAAAAGTAAAGGCAGAATATGGCAGAATTAATCCGAGGATGAAATTTGACAAGACAAGATTAATTATAGTATAAGGGGAACAAAGGACTAAGGTAAAGAGGACAAAGTTGAACTGATTCACTGAGTCAAGATAGTCAAAAGAGGAGAGTATAGCTGGTAAATGGGTAATTGATCGATAATGATCTGAGGGGTTAAGCAGTTGATGATCACTATGTGGACAAAGATGAGGATAAGAAATTGTAAATCAGAGAGAAAGGTGAGATGACAAAAATACATGATTTGATAAAGACATTTCAGAGTTCAAGTCATATCAATAAAAAGCAAGAAATGTCACAGGTAATGTTTAATGCATTACTATGTTATAAATAAGAAAGAATTGACTATAACTAGTATAACATAAACTTTGTATTTCTTTAATGGAAATTAAATTTGAAATTGTTAATATCCTTTTAAAAATTGCACTTTATACAGTTCTTATGTAATCTTAAAAGCACCTAAGTGAATGACAAGCTTTAACAGTATCCACATTAATGAGGAAAATCCCTCTACCTTTTCAATGGCCAATAAGTACTTTGTAAAGACTCAGTGGATGTTTACTCCGTAATATATGATAGATAGATACAGATATATAGATACATACATAGATACATGGATGACATATAATAAGCATTTATGTGTCAGGTATTGTTCTAAGTGCTGTGAATATAAATAGCAGAAAAAGGAAAGAAACCTCTTTCTCTGAGGAACAGGCATTCCAATAGAAGAAAGCATATTAAAAAGGAACTGAAGAGTATAACAGGGAGAGGAGTACACGCACAGGAGCAAGATTTTAATGTCCAAATACAATGGAACAAGGAGAGAATTGAATGTGATTCTTTCGAGTACCTCAAGTAACTTAATAATCAGCAGAGGAGATGAAGGCTTTCCATGCTTCTAAGTTTCTTGTTGGTTAGTTTACTTCTAAATGAGTTCCCATCATCCTTGTGTATTTGGAGTTTGAGGCTGACTCCACTGCTTTTGGTACAGGGTGTAGAGTATCCTTCAACTCCCTGTTACTAAATCTTTTTTTTAAATTTTTTTTAATTTTTGCTTTTTGGAGGGCAGTTGGGGTTAAGTGACTTGCCCAAGGTCACAGGCTAGTTTTTGTGTTAAGTGTCTGAGGCCAGATTTGTACTCAGGTCCTCCTAACTCCAGGGCTGGTGCTCTATTCACTGTGCCACCTAGCCGCCCCCCTGTTACTAAATCTAACTTCAATCCTAAATGGGGAGACAAATTACTTTTGAATTGTGAAATAGCAATGCAAAAGTGAACCACACTAAAACAGTCATACCTGCACTCTGATACAGACTACTTAAAAACTAAGCGCTTTCCAGACCATGGTCATATATCAATCAATAAGGTAGATGAGTTTTTAGGGAAACAACAACAACTTATTTTTGAATGAAGATCTTTAAATTCCTGACTCTTGACTGGGAGGATTGGAAAGGCAGATTTTTTAGCTGATTTCATGATTTTAAAATGGCATTGAAATAAATTAAGAGCTTTTTCATTATTTCTTTCCGCCTGAGTCAATTCTAAAGCACTCAAACTTAGGGCACTATTCTAGTCTTTAGATAAAGAATAGATTATCTCCTGTGAATAATGACCTCAACTATTTTTTCACCAATGTTTCCTCTCCATATGACTAAATGAATTTTATATTAAAAATGTTAGGGAAGGCTTTTAAAGGCAAGTTCATATATTGGTGTGTATTTATACAATGATGAAATGTTCTAAAAGGATTAAATTACATGGTGTCCTGTTATAGTTTTCAGAACTCTGATTACATAGAAAATATACTATGAAAGCATCATTAATAAAACACATTAAAGAAAAAAAACACTTTACCTTAGTTTGAATTCTCCCCTTGTAGAGAGAATATATAAATTGTGTGGTATCTTGTAAAATGGAAATGATTATTTTGTACCTGTCCTAAATCCTTCCTACTCACTTCAATTTCCTCTCTCAGAAGATTCGGATACACAATGAAAGTAGCTCTTTGCAGTAATAGGACACAAAATATACTTTGAATGAGCTCTAATATCTTGGTAGACCACTTCTCTATCCAGACAGAAGATATATCTATATCTATCTTCTGACTGTGTGTGATATTTCTTCCAGTAATAAACAATGTTGGACTCATTGAGCAATTCTGCAGTCTGATTGGATGTGTAAAAGGTGGAAGTACTTTGTACTTTTCCTTTTTGCTCCTAGCCTTTGAGGCAGAAAACTTTTAAATTCTCTACCTATGGAAACATTTTTTAGTCACATCTAATTATCCCTCACATTTGTACTGCATTTCACAGTTCATAGAATGTCTGTCTGTCTGTCTCTCTCTCTCTCTCTTTCTCTCTCTCTCTCACACACACACACATATTTGTTATCCTAACAGTTCTTTTCACAAGCCAAGGGAAGTATTATTTTCTTTGCTTTTCAGAAGAGGGAAATGAAGTCTAGACAGATTAACTGAATATGATCCACTTAACTTGGCTATTAAGTGATAGAGCCAGGGTAATGACTCAAACCAATCCAATTTTTAGCCCCTTCTTTTGCATCCCATTCAACATAATTAACACCCACTATATGTTGAGTGATATGCTCATTTCTGGAGGAATATATCCTGGATGACATGTGAAATTAAGACCAAAAAAGTATTCCTGCCCTCACGAATCTCACAGTTTAGCAAGGGATTTGACATAAATTTCAATAACTAAATCACCCCCCCCAAAAAAAAACATAAGAAGGCTTAGGTGTCAATTGATAAACTCTCTTAGACACTTTAAATTCTAAAAGACTTAGGTATTTCTATTTCAAAGTCATAAGTCTTTCAATTTCTACTTTTACCAATATTCCTGAGCATTCTATAGACTTTTCTAATGGCAAAAAAAAGGATAAATAAAATGTGGTTCAGCCAGATACGTCAAGTCATTTGGCATAGTATCTAAAAAATAGTTTTACATATATTTAAAATTAGTATAATTCACTGTAATTTTCCTATCTGTAGAAAACCACATTATATACAAATAATTTTAAGAAGATCTTACAATTTTGCTTTGAAATTAATATTTTTCCCTTTCATAATATTTCTAGTATATTCAAATGCATGTTGTCAATGACCAGAACTTGTTCTTTGTAGGTATTCTTAAATTTTAAGGTCCTTTTCTTATTTGTCTCATATCCAAATATTAACCAAAATTGGACAATTCTTTCTAAATAAATCTCATATATAATCCTCGTTACGTCCATTCTTTTCATCGTTTTGTATGTCATATTATACTCTTCCTTTACTTACATATTTCTGAACCTGATATTGACTTTGTGCTGTGCAATGAAGCTGAAAGTTCCTACGCTGATAATTTTGATGATACTAGTAGCACCCATCTTGCAAATCCTCAGGTGACTTCCTACTCACCTACTGGCCTAGCCCTTCCTCTTCTGTGACTAGCACATGCAATGCCTGAATATTTTACATTCTAGATGTGGTGCTGACTGAATCTAGTCATGGAAATTTCTGGTCATTGTTTTGGACTTGTTGGGCATTATACAGCTTTCACAAAACGTGATCAACTGCCTGGGCACTTCCGGCCAGATCCTGTACTGGATGTCTTTGAGGCTACATAACCATTGGGAGTTTTGCTGCCTGGCTTCTGTGAATTGTTCTTCCTGAGAACTGATCGGGTCTTGTCTCCTGCTGTGTCTCAGTTAAGGTTGCCTGGTCTTTGAACTGAGAGGCACTGAATGACCTGAATACTTTATGATGCATGAAGTGGGGTTAGTTTCATTTTGCCTCCTTTTTGGGATCCATATTTTGTCTTTCATCTGATGTTTGCTATTCATATACAGATGACAGATACACACTTATAAACATAGGTAATATGTAGATGTATGTACATTGGAACATTTTGAGAGTTATTATTTTAGGTCAGCTTTAAACCAACTAGATTTGACACTAAATATGTACTTTGATACATTATGGGTTGACAACATAGTTGGTGAATGAAAATCTAGATGGAGAATTATATTAGGAACAATACAGCGTTATTTTGTGTTTCCTCTAGCAACTTATATGTTATCTATTTATTGATGAAAAGAGATAGCTACAATTCTAAGAAGAATTGCAGCTGAGAACCATAACATATTGATTTCTGCGCTGTCATAGGCTAACCTATGAACTAGATAAGAAAACTTATTCTAGAGCATTGGTGACTGAAAGTGATGGCAGGGAAACTGGATTTAACCTAGCTATAGACCTTCATAATCATGTACTTTTTGTGGGTTTAAGCCTTGTGGACTTAACTAAAATTAGAGTCCAATAATTGAGAGACTTAAATGGCAAAGAAAATATTTAAATCCCTCCATGGTGCACTGAAGTGGAAATCCACTTCAGAAACTAAAATCAGATAACCAGCAGGCAACATCAAATGTTTTTGATTTATTGAAATCTACAGGGGGCAAAGCTTCAAGGAGACAAACTGCAGCTTTGCTAACAGGGCTCCCGGGTGCAATAGCAAATACATTTGAAATATTTACTTTCATAAAATTTGAGAATGGAAAAATTTACTTTGTTTGCAGTGTGCTTTTCTCCCCTCCCCTACAATTACCTAAGAGTGTCTCCAAAGAAGAAAGAAGATAGATTTCTCTCTAGGACTTTGGCACACAGTGAAACGTGATTGAATCATAAAAGAGGGATATGAAAGGTAAAAGTATGAGAGACCAAAAAACAACTAGAAATACTGCTCAAGCATACAAATAATAGTTACTCATATTAAAATATGCATATTTCTTGAGTTGCTAGGAGAGAAAAAAAATATAATCCTGACTGAAAAATGGCCTGGAGATAAGTCTATTAAAATAAAAGGACATTACTAAAAAAATAACAGTAACAATACTATAGCTGGTAATGATAAAAATCACCTAGAACTTATGTAGCACTTTTAATGTTTTGCAACATGCTTTATAAATATTTCATTTAAACCTTGCTCACAAAATCTTGTGAAGTAAGTGTTATTATTATTCCCATTGCGTAGATGAGAAAATTGAAATAGAATTTAAATGACTTGCCTAGGATCACAAAGCTAGGAAATATCAGAAGTCAAACTTGAACTCAGATTTTTCCTGATTCCAGGCCTAGAAATCAATCCATTCTGCCATGTATTTCCATTTTCTAATACTGTCAGAATTCATGATCCACTAAGGTAAATTTCAAGTACCTCATGTAATATTAAGAGTATGCTAAGGCATTGGGACATATCTTTCATGGATGAAAAAAATTATAATATATTCAAAATTGAAATGTGCTTATTTTAAAAGTTAATATATTACACATTTGCCATTGTTTTATGTTTAGTAAGAAAAAGTAAGAAAAAATTATTGTTACTTCAAGCTATAAAATTTATAAAGGTTATTTAGAGTAAGGATAGAAATTAGACCTGTAATTTCCTTATCATAAAGAAGTCCCAGTAGGAGAATTTACTTCTACCAATATGTTTTAGCTTAGTTTTTGGAAACTATATGTTTAGGAGATGCCAAAATGCTGAGAAATTAATTGCTTTGTCCAGTGTCACACACCCAGTATGTGTCAGAGATAGGCCTTGAATCCAGCCATTATTGGCTTCAAAATGAGTATACTATAGTATACTATGCCATCTCTCAAATTATTTTATTATATTTCTATTTGGGAATATGTGTACTTTTTGGTAAGTAGAAACATTTTGGGAATATACAAGATTAGAAATTATTCAATATAAAGTATCACATTAATTAAGAGCTTTGATATATATTGATATTCCAGGTAAAGTGGACCACTAAAAATATCTTTGGCATACAATAAGATAAAGGGAAACATTTTTCAGTATCTAATAAAATTGTTTAACTGGAAAATGCATACTAATGCTGGTTAGTCTTACAGACAGGCATTGTTAGATGAAAATATTGGAAGATTATTAATTTGACTACAAAATTCTTTTGGCATGATTTTTCAACCAAATTTCATTTTAAAGAATTTTTTCCATAATAAAATAGACAAATGAATGAGAAAAATTACTCAAGTAATTTAAAAAAAATCTTTATTAAAAGTTTTCTGCTTACATCTTCCTTTTTTTCTTTAAGAACACAAAGTTTCCAAGTGGGAGCACTAAGATCAATCTCCTTTTGGCAGAGGAAAAACAAAATCATAGTATTATGCAATTAGAAACTGAAGTGACCTTAAAGGTATTTTAAGTAAATGTTTAAAATTTTTTTTGTTTTAATATGTTTTTGATAACTTTTGCTTTTACATGAAATTTATTTCCAAATATACATTTTTCCTCTAACCTGTTTTTCCCCTTAAACAAATATTAAAATGATAAGTTTAGCCAACTTACTTCATAAATAATTAACCATGTCTTATAGAATATGCAACTTTTTTTTTAAGCATTCAAAGATGAGTCCAAAATTGTTTTCAAAGGCTGCATTTGAGCAAATGCTTCTCTCCCCAGCACCCTCTTACAGCGGGTGTGATTTTGGTTCCTTCAGGACTGGATGCTGACTCCACCCGCCATCAGTCCCCAGAGTTCCTGGTCACATTCATGAAAGGCTACTGAGCTCTGGATGTGGGTCATAGGGACAGGATGTTACTGACACCAGGATACAACCGGACCTCCTGAGACACTCCCTTCCCTTGAAAGGAGCCCAGTGACAGGGTGAACTTACTAGCCCTAGCCCTTATGGCTGAATTATGGGGGGAGGGTTCCCCACACTCCACAGGACAGAGCCCTGCTAGACCTCATCTCCTTGGAAGAAGGCAGCAGGTAAGATCTAGACAGTACTGGAGCACGGATCTCTTCAGCCTATCCTTCCTTTCCCTCTCCAAACCTTGTGTCTGTTTTCCAGGTGGGGAAAACCAAATTCTCTCCTTGTTCAGCCTTGTTACTGCCAGCTGGAGCACTGAAGGCCAGAGAAAGAGCCCGGGAAGTATCTGCCGAGTGCCCCTGAGGTGAATCGTAGGAGCTAGCCATTCTCAGTGGGACGGTGGCAGGGTCTGGCCATCACTCACCAGACTACTTACAAATCAATCTTCACCCAACTCCACATAGCTGGTGCCTTAGCCACCCCGACCCACCGCCTCAGGGCTTGCTGCGCTTGCCCTGGCTCTCAGCTCCTGCCATGGTGGTGGTGCTTGTGGCAGCCTGCTTGTTCCGATGGTGAGGGAAGAAGGGCATGAGCTCCAGCTCACAGGGCAACGGCTTTTCTTTAAAGTAGGAGCTTTCCAAGCAATCCCCAGCTGTGGCCCTTTTCTTTGGGTCATACATGAAGAGAAAGTTGAGCAGAGGTAACTCTGCCTTGGAGAGCCAAGTAAACTTGTGTTTGAGGTTGTTGTATGGCTGTTTCCTCAGGCTATACTGGCTGACTAGAGGCAGCTTGGAAAAGCCCAGCCAGATGTTCTCATTGGGTGTCCCAAGCAACTGGCCGATCAGGTCAATCTGGTGAATCCCAGAACTGTCTGGGAGGAGGGGCTTATGAGCCAACAACTCAGCCAAGATACAGCCCACGGCCCACATGTAGAAGCTGGTGATCTGGTTGGCTGTTCCCAAGAGGAGTTTGGGAGCCCGGTATCAGAGGGTGACCACTTTGGGGATCATTGGCTTCACAGGAACCCCATAAGCCCGAGCCAGGCCAAAATCAGCTGTCTTAACACAGCCCTTATCTGTCATAAGCAAATTGGAAACCTTTAAATCCCTGTGAATGATGAAGTTTTTGTGAAGGTACTGAAGGCCCTTGAGGACTTGCAAAATGATACACTTTACCTGAGCCTCTTAAAAGGGTGTCTGCATGTTCTCCAGGAGGCTGGCAAGGTCCTGATCACAGTAACCCATCACCAGGAAGATGCTCTCCAGGTGGTTTCCCACAACCACCTCCTTCAGCTCCACAATGTTGGGGTGATGAAGCTGAAAGAGCAGTGTGATTTCCCGGAGACTGCTAATGGGTATCCCGTCCTTCTCCTTGTCCATCCTAACCTTCTTCAGGGCCACGATTTCATCTGTCTGGGTGTCTCGGGCCCGATACACAATACCATAGGTGCGTTCCCCAATCCGATTTAGCTTTTCAAACTCCTTTACGCTCCGACACTGTCCCAGCCAACAGGGTGGAAGGACGAGAAAAAGCAACGCCGGGCCGCATGATATCCCGTGCACACGCACCCTGTCCTCCAGAGGCACGGTGAAGAAACCGTCTTGTGGTATGCACTTCTACTCCCAAATATGCAACTGTCTGTTCGCATAGACTTTAAATGAAAGAAAATATTTTATTTCCCTTCCCTAATTTTCTATGAGATCAACCTTTGTCAGTATAATTGTCCTGTAGGAGGTTACGTTTTTTCCATTTTCATAGACATTGTTTAAATTGCTCTTCTGTTTCCACTTACTTGATGTTGAATCAATTCATACAACCTTTCCTATATTTCTCTGAATTCCTAGGATTTGTCATTTCTTTTGGCACAAAAATTTCCCATTACATGCCTGTGCTATAATTTGTTTAGCCATTCCTTGCAGATAGACATTTGGTTCTAGTTTATTATTTTCTCGTTTTTTCTTAGAGCAGAAAAAGCACTACTATTATTGTTTTGCTAACTTGTTACATTTTATTTTCTGTCTTTGATTTTCTGATGGGAGACACGTAGGCATACAACACTTTCATTTTGCAGATAAAGAAGTTAAAAGTGAAATACTCTAGGTTCAATGATGCTCAGAGTTAGTAAGAATTAGAGTCAGTAAATGAATTCAAATCTTCTCATTACAAAACCATTCCTCTTTCTACTATATAAAATGATATGATTAACCCAGGAAATTTCACTTCCTTTTAAGTATGGCTCTACTAGTATGAAATATTTAAATAAGGGAGTCAAAAGTATATGCATATATGATCAGAATTTACACTTTTGATTCTAAGATTCTCTATGCTGACCCATATTTGTATGAATGCAGTTTTCTATCTAAAGACATGAGGCTGTAATCCAAGAATATAAAATTCCTAGATGAGAGATTAAAAGTTCATTTTGAGCAGCAACAAATTATATCAATCCAACTAATGCATGACACAATTTTATAATTTTTTCTGTGTGACTTTAGGCAACTTGAACTGTGTTTGGCTTAATGTACTTCCAAATGACCAAACTCATAATGATTTTAAGACTTAAATTAAAATCACATCTTAGTCACTTAGTTCAATGAACTTATTATTAATACCATATATGTGTATGTATATATGTATAAATATATATAATTTTTTCTATCATGTATACATTTATGTCTAAATAATATTTTTATAGATTAATTTTGTTTTTTTTCCTTGGATTTAAAGATAATTGACATATAAGAATGTCTTTCCTTTTCTAATTGTACTTTAAACAAAATCTTACACATGCTTATACTTTAATACGATCTATAGGAAAATAGGATTACAGTTTCTGTCATAGCTTTTTGGTTGATGTTACCAATGAAACTGACTTTGACAAAAAGTCTCCTGAAAATTTGATTTTCCGATTAGCCTGGAATATATCATACTCTTAGAGGAGAAATGTTGAAAAGTATAAAAGCATTAAAGGCATCACCACTAACATCAACAACGTAGTTATGGAAGCCTTGAATATCAACAATATTAGAGTGTCCATTTTCAAATGAGAATGAAATGGAGAAGACATGTTTCAGGGAATTAAGTTCAAGAAGCATTGCTCTTGACCCACATATGCATTTTTTAAGTTTTTGCCTTTATGACTTACCCAACTGCAATTAATACCTTCCACTTATGCATATCTTTATAGATAAACAACTTTGGCAAATGGTAGAACTCCTGGTGTGAGAATTGTTTCTCCTAACACAGACCATATCTTGATTATGCATTAAGATAACTTCTAGGGAGTTATTGGGGAGCTCCAGAAGTCACAGAATTATCAGGAAATAGATATATAACTGGAAGTGACCTCAGAGGTCTTCTATTCCACCACCCTCATCTTACAATAAAAGAAACTAAGACCCACAAATGTTACATGATTTAACTAGTATCACACAGTGTCAATATCTTGAATCAGCCATAGTTCTTCTGACTTCCAGCCCAGAATTTTATACACTATGACATATTGCCTCTAAATCTCTTCTGTTAATACTTTCAGTTCATTAATTGTCATGGAACATACAAGACCTCATAGACGTATAGGATAAGATAACCCAAGACCTATTTCATTAGAGCACACATATAAATCAACTCTTTGTCAATGAATTGATAACAGGTGGTGGTACATAGTAGGCATTGCATTGGACTTGGAGTCAAAGACATTATTTGAATTGTGCCTCAGCAACATCGACATATGTAACCCTAGGCAAGCCATTTATTATTAATGAACTTCAAATTTCTCAATGTAAAATGAATAGATTCATTGGCCTTGAAATTCTCTACCAATACTAAATCTCTGATCATGCGAGGTGCCGATAGAGACCAACTAATAGACTTTGCCACTAAAGGACTCAGGGGGTGGCCTGGAAGACAGAAAAGACAAATGCCTTGTCTGAGGTCACAGAGCCATTGTGTAATGATCACAGCATCGGAGCTTGAGAAAACATAAAAGGGAATATAGAAACATTCAAGCTTAATGTCCTATTTATAGATAAGAAAAAAAAGGTTCAGAGAAGTTTTATGACTTGCCCAGAGTCACACAGCTATTAAGTATCTGTCTTTGTTGCTGTTACTTCATTCTTCAAGAGGACTAAGGACATCAGCAGGGTGATGTCTTGACTTGCAAATGAATAGAATTTAAGTGAGGAAGGTCTGTGAAAATTATCCTCAGTTTCTTCTCCAGAGTCATCTTAAACCAATGTCAAGACATAGGACAGGATGACGATTAATGGCCCAAAATTCAGTTGAAGACCCTGGACTTTTTAATCTAAGTCTTTCCCAAGTCTCAGTTTATCTGAAGCAATACCCATTCCGTGATTAAAGGCAGGTAAGAAATGAGGCAGAAGATGACTTAATTTGACTTCCCAAAAGAATCGGTCTGGGTGGGAAAGACCCTTAGAGTTTCAGGGCAGAACAGAAACAATTAAGGCAGGATTAGGACCTAGGTCTTTCCCATTCCAATTTCAGGACTATCTAGTATCTGACACTGCCTCACCAGCATATTTTTATATGAATTAAATGGATGAGGATGATATATCCTTTCTGAGCTTTTTCATTGTAATATAAATATTTATTCTTTGGTCCCAGTCCTTGCCATTACTGTTGAATGTCATGAAATAATTAGATAACATTTTTTTCTGCTGTTCCACTTAGACATATTGTTATGACAGACCATATCAGTGTCACAAAAACATATCATTTATTAAATAAGGTTTTAAAATAAAGTTTCACTCAGTCTGTACAGAGATGTGTGCATGTGTATGTGTGTTTATGGGTGCATGTATAAGAGATCTTCAACATCTACAAAGACAGGACGCCAAGCACTTCTCTTTAACACACTCTGAGTGTAACCTTTAAATCTGCTGAGCATGTAAGTTGCAACTATAGATTTATTGTTATGTCTTTGAAAAGTTTTGACTGCATTCCTAAATCTTTCTTGTCACAAAGTAGTTTGATCCAAGATAGACAATTATACAACTGAGAATGCTCTGTTAGATGAATTGGCTGGTTCTTCATGCAGAGCATCCTAATAATCAGAATTATAAATCACAGAAGTGTGGTCCTGCTTCCTGACAGTTCCACTCTACTATAACATAGATCCTTTAATTCAATATAATGAGGTCCACTGTATGCTGCATGCCTCTTATAAAAACACTTGCTGCTACTTTTTCTTTGACATTTACCTATGCTAATCAGTTACCTAAACAGCAGCCTAAATGAATTTTCCTGTGTGGAAGATTCCTTAGCACAGGCTTAGAAAAATACATATTCCAAATATGTCAGCTATACAGTAGCATTTTTTTTAACATTGTATTCTCCTTTTAGATCTATTGTCTTCCTTTTGAAGGAAAACTAATAATTAAAAAAAACACTAAATGAAACAAGAATTTATTGCAATGTACCTGGACCATATTATTCTGGCACAATAGGTGAATATTTAAATAGAAAAATCAAGGTTCTTATCCATTTCTTGTTTGGATCAGTTATCTCTATTACAATGCAAAAGAATGCATTTTTGATGTGTGATTATTTAAGACTATCTAACCCGCCCTAAAAATAATCCCTGTCCAGTATGTCAAGAGCCAAAATGAAAACTGTATGTTGTAAAATGAGGTAGGTAATAAGTGTTAATTAAATGTGAGTTCTTCTTTTATTCATTCCCTTTATGTTTGGTTTTCTTAGTAATTTTTGATTATATATCAATAGCAAATTGATTCACTAAGGAGAGATGTTTAAGTATTCTTTTGGCCTGTTGAGAAAGGAAATAGTATTTTAAACTTGAGATTGTTGATGAGAAGAGGACCATAGATAATTTGGAATGCAAAAAATTAAAATTTGCTGAGTAAATAGAATTTTTGTCAGGATATTATTTTTGATGTTTTTTTACAACTGTTCTCTATAAAGATTTACTAACATATAGCTGCTTGATGCAGAGGTGACATTTACTTCTAGAAGGCGATGCTTATATCCCTATGTTCAGTCAAGATCAACCAAAAAAAATGTCAATTAGCTATACTTCTCTCATCTATAGACAAGTTTCTGAAAGTTTGGTTCTCTCAACTACTAGAATCCTAGCAATCATTTTATGATTATTTTGTCCACAGCAAGCCACAGACAAGTATCAACAAATACATTATCCAACTTGATAAATCATAGAACATTGTTCAATTGAAGTATAATCTCAATGATATGTGAATCTTCTTAAAAATGTCCTATTTAGAATGAATTAATAAGGATAGAATAAAGACTAGGGCTGTGATTGCATTAGAAACCAAGCACCCAGATGAGGACATTTCCTCTAACAATGCAGGTAGAAAACTTTTCTGGAATTTATTTGAGTAGAGAGTTACCTAGAAGATTGAGAGGCTGTCTCTTGCCCAGTGTCACACAGCTAGTATGTGACAGAGGTAGTACTTGAGCCTGAGTCTTACTGATTTTGAGGTCATCTTTCTACCCATTATGCAATATTGTTTCTTACAAATGTAAAAAAACAAAAAAAAACTAAAATGAGAAACTAAAATGTTATTTATTACAATATTAAGCTAGCAAATTCCTAAAAGCTAGCAAACAATAAGCTGGCAATTCAACTAAATTCACATTAAAATTTTGAAAATTTGGAAATGTTCTGTTATTATGCTTTTATTTCATTTAAGATTAATTCACGTTAAACTATGAGCAGCTTTGTGGCATAGTAGAGTGCCAGGCTTAGAGTCAGGAAGACCTAATTTCAAATCAAGATACTTCCTAGCTGTGTGATCCTGGAAAAGACATTTAGTATTCTCACTTTCTTCAACTGTAAAATAAGCTAGAGAAAGAAGTGACAAATCACTCCAGTATGTTTGCCAAGAAAATTCCAAATGTCATGAAGACTTGGACATGACTGGAATGACAGAACAACAACAACAACAACAACAACAACAACAACAACAACATATTTTAAACTGGTACAACTAATTTTTTTCTCCTATGCTGTCATATACATATGCTCTCATATTGTTTATTTTCTTTTTTGTATATACATGCAGTGTGTGTGTGTGTGTGTGTAATTGTCTGTGTATTTAAGCAGCTAGGTGTCACTAACAGATAGAATGCTGAACCTGTTGTTAGGAGAATTTAATCCAAATCTCAGACACATAACATCACTGTGATGCTAGAAAAGTCAGTTAACCTTTGTTTCCTCAGGTATAAAATGGGGATTATATTAGCACCTATCTCTCAGGGTTATTGTGATGATCAAATGAGATAATAATTGTAAGGAACTTATTACAGTTTCTGGCACTTCACAAATTCTATATAAATGGCAATTATTATTATTGTTGTTGATATATTTACATATATGTACATATATATGAGAGAGGGAGAACCAGAAAAACAGAGGGAAGAGGAGAGGAGAGGAGGGAGTGGAGTATAAAGCCAAACACAAGCAACTTTCCAGAAGAATGCTACTGTGAACAGCTTTTAAGGTTCTGATTACACAATATGATGAACACTCTATTTATGTCATAACAAACCAGAGCAAAACATTCACAGTAAATCAAGGTACCACATTCACAATATTACAACTTACCATTAATATGGCCACACAGTTTCTTCCACAGTGGTCACAAACTTTTGAACAATGAACAATCATTTAGTAACTCAATCATTCAATTATCTCAATCATTCAATTGTCCTTAATTTAGGAGGTTTGTCTCCTTAGGGGAAACAAAGTACAATAGTCAAAGTTCTCCACTCATTGGCACACTGAGTTACAAATCAATCACTTATTCAGTCATAAATCACAAAATACAATCATTTACTCAATTAATCATTCAATCAACTCAATCATTTAATCATCCTTCCTCATTCACTATTCAATCATCAGAAAATACACAGACCCCCCCACCCCTAGGTAACTAGTAAATTACAATTTCTTTGTCAGTGCACAGTATCCAAGTAAAGTCTTCTTTCAGCTTGACTTAGGGTGGTTTCTCAAATTCCCTAAATCCCCTTCCATAGTCCCAGATCCTAACTGGATTCACCAAACTCACCTGGGTTCAAAGGCAGACAGCCCCCAGGTCCATGTCCAGATCTCTGTGTAGGTCCTACTCAACATGGAAGTTCACAGTGTCCAGTCTACCTTAAATCCTTCACCATCTCTGTTTCTGGGAAGTCAAGGCCACCAACAGGTTCATACAAAGTACAAGCATCACAGTCATGCTTCCTCAGTTTTCAGAAGCTCAGGTTGGCTCCCAGAAACCCTCAACAGCCTCAGCAGCTCTGTCTGGCCCTTGGAAATACTTAGTGGCTCTGGCTGGCCCTCAGACTCAGCAGAAATTTCAGCTGGTTGTGAGAATCAAAATCACTTCATCCAAATTCTCCAAATAAAAATCATTCTCTCCAACCTGGGGAGCCTTTCCTCTTTAGTCTCCCTGGTGGAAGCAGCTTCTGCCTCCATGAAGCCTACTCCAAGAAGGTCTATCTTTCTCAGCCAGGATCTTTCCTTATATACAGACAGCATTAGCTTCCTGTTTCAGCCAACCCCTTTCTGTTATGTCAGCAACAGTGATTCATACCTTCTGTTTCTTTAAGAGAGGCTTGATTAATTACTAAGTGCTAAGTACCTGTTACCTTTGCCACTACAAAGGGATCTTCATATTCAAATTACATTACCATTAAAAGGAGGGAGGAAAAGAGGCAGGGGAAAGAGATAGAAAGAGAAGAGAGAGAGGGAGAGGGACAGGGAGAGAGAGAGAGGTGTTTGAAGGAAGATGAGACTTACTTTTTGAGAGCTAGCCAGTGGTTTACTACTCAGATTTTTTTGAATTAATCTTTTGAGATGTCAGTCCAATTTAGTATATAAGAGTAATAAGTAGGTTACAAATGAAAGAATGTCATTGTACAACAAGCCAAGACATTTGTTTGAAGGCCAGTTATTATTAGACACGTATTATCCTCTTATACAGAAAATACAATTACTATAGAACCAAAAAAAATCCATTCTTATCTAGTATATAATAAACAATTGGTCATATTCCTTGTAGAAGCACAGAGAATATGGAAAACATCACTACAATATTGACTAGACTTGATATAATATGAAATTAGTTCTTTTATTTACAGAAATATCCAGAGACGAAATAATATATTCGAGGCTCTTATAATAGCTGCAGGTGCATCAGGTATTGCAGAATTCTACTTCTATGCAGATGAAGAGTATATCTGAAAATAATTGTGAGGAGTTAAGTGGAAGAAAAGCTACAGCAATCAAAAGCAGAAAATATAAACCACAATAGAGAGCCAAGTACAAGACTGAAAATGTCAGTAATAGGCATGTTTAGAAGTCTGACAATGTTCAAAAAGCTTGTCCTGAGTCTATTTTACTAAGTTTCATTTTTAAAGGTCTGTGAGCATTTAGGCCAATGTAGAAGGACAAACTTGACCCAATTGATATCTCCATGGGGATAGTGCTAGAAGATACTAGTTCACCTCTTTCTCCTTTAGAATAAGAAAAGTCTCTGGAGAATGGAGTAATCATCTTCAAAAAATATGAAAATTGTAAAGAACCTCAGAGGCCAAACAACCCAAATTAGAGATTGTTAAACTTTCTATGTCATGGATCATTTGGCATTCTTAATCTTGGGAAGCTCTTAAGAAAATAATGTTTAAAATAATTAAAGGAAATGCTTAGTTTAAGATACAGTTAGTGAAAATAAAGATGTATTATTTTATCCAGTTTCATAGATATTATGAAATCAGTGGACTCCCAGATTAAGAACCATTATTCTAAACTATACCTGAGCCATAATACCCTTAGTTTAACAATAAACAAGTAGTCATCCAGCCTTTTCCTTTTTCGTTTTTTCCCCTTTTTTAAAATCTCTGAGGTAGGACAACTTACTGCTCAAGGAAGTCCATTTCCTTTTTAGATAACTAATTTTTAGGAAATATTTTTCCCCTTTTCATCAAGCCTATATTTGTCTAATGCCAATTTATGTTTCAGTAACGTTCCTAGTTTTATTTTCTTGGATCCAAGTAGACAAAGCATAATTCCTCTTATAAAATGATAGTACTTCCAAAACTTCTTCTTTGCCAAAATTATCAATTTCTCCCTAAGTCTTAATTTTTCCCATGTAGATATCTAATTAACTAGGCCTCATGTGACAAAAACTCTGCTCTTTTCAGCATTCTGTTTATATGCTTCTTGATTATAGACATGTGATTTCATTTGTATAAGGAAATCTCAGGTCAAAATGCTTCCTTTATGAAGGCTAGTCACTACTTTTTTTCAAGCTTTTTTTACAGTTTTGTCTGAATTATTGAGATTTGTGAGGATGTGAAATGAATTTTCTATAGTCACATAATAGTCTGTTTGTATTAGAAGTCTCACTTGAAGCCAGGCATCTTTGGCTTGAAGGCCTGTACTCTATCCACTGTGTCATCATTCTTCTTCCCAAAGTAGGACACAGAAAATTGAACATGATATTCAAGATATTGTATGAAAAGAGTAGTTTAGAATGAGATTATATCTCTCTAATTGTAAGCAACTGTGTCCCTCTACACATATAGCCTTACAATGTTTGTTTTATTTCTCATGACAATTTATCCAATCAATTGAAAATGTTTATTTGAACAACCATTTCGTATTAAGATTGTGCTGTGTATTGGGGATGCATATTTTGGTTTATATATTAATATAGCTATCAAGTAGACTATAAGAAGGAGATAAATCAGAACCACAGATCATTATAAAATAAAAATCTATCAATGAATAAAAATATTAATTATACACTTCCCAGGCACTGTGATAAGAACTGAGGAAATAGGAATATCCATTCTCTGCGCTAAAGGGCTAGCTGTGTATATAAGATTTCAGCTACAAACCTAATGGAGAGGATTCATGATCCTTAATGGTTTAATTGCAAAGCAAAAACTACTGCATCTTATTTACTGTAATACCAATATAATATATATATATATATATATATATATTATATATATAATACCAATGTTATAAATGTTAAGAAATCAAGCAGCGGCCAGGTGGCGTAGTGAATAGTGAATTTAACATCAGTAAAACCATTTCTGATGTTAAATCATTTGACAGTGCCAAAGGCTTTCATAAAAACTCTCTTTTCTCTGTGTTAAGTAGCTATTCATTCTCCTCCTTAGCAAGGGTTGCTTCTCTCACTTTTGGTTGCAGTGTTAGGACCACATGCAAGAGCAGTGCTTTTGATGCAAATGTTGTTCCCAGCATTTTTGAAATTGGGGTCCTTGGCTATCACCATAGGCATTTAGAAAGTTGGTTAGAGATGTTGGTGATAGAGTTTTGACATGACTAGCTGGGCTGGTTTGCTTGCTCCATGGGTAATACCTGGTCAGCAGTTGGTGACAATGACTGTGCCTTTATGCACAGGGAATTCTTTCTTGAATGATGGTGGGGGGAGGTGGGGAGTTTGGCATGAATCCACTCTGGAGTAATCATATTTCTGAGTTCCAAGGTCTGAACATTGGTGCCATTACGTTTAGCCTGATAAGTGTATTGGATTATTATTTTTTCCCCAAGCACTGTATAATATTTAAGATGGAAAAGCATTTCTAGCTATGGAGAGCTTTGGGAAGTTTTGTATAGGAGGCATCATTTGAAATTGTTCTTTATAGGATCAATAAGTTGGTTGGTTGTTGTACTTAATGCTTAAAAAGGACCTGCATGACTTCACTATGTTAGAGTCAAATTGCCATGTGTCCGACTGACTAATCAGACCAACATGAGCTATTCAGTGGGAAAAGGTGGAGAAGGGAAACAATGTGGTCATAGGGTACAGTAGTATGAGCTAAGGAATGAGATTATGAAAGTTAAGTAGATATTTGGAGGGAAGGGAGTTCCCTATTTTTTCTGGAATGTAGACTTCATGAAGGAGTGTAAATGGGAGAAGCCTAGAAGGGCACTGATTGCTAAGTAAAAAAACTTTACTTTCTCCAGAAGGCAAAACACTGAAGATTTTTAGCAAAGGGGTGATGACTCAAATTTGTTTATGCATGTACATATATATGTATATATGTGTGTATGTATGTATTTTTTCTAGTACTTGAAAATGTGGAGGGAATAGATAAGAATAAAGAGGAAGTAATATTGGAGACGTAATAAACTAATGTTCCTAGTGGTCAGTAATGATAGACCATAAAAGGGATGCTCATTGGAGGTGGAGAAAGGGCAAAGAGAACGGAAATGTTAAAGAGGTAAGGAGATGTCAGCAACAGGGCTTGACAATTCACATCAGACGCTAGAGAAAATGACACGTTAAAGATAATACCAATGTTATAAATGTTAAGAAATCAAGCAGCGGCCAGGTGGCGTAGTGAATAGAGCACCGGCCCTGAAGTCAGGAGGACCTGAGTTCAAATCTGGCCTCAGACACTTAACACACACAAAAAAACTAGCCATGTGACCTTGGGCAAGTCACTTAACCCCAACTGCCCTCCAAAAAAAAAAGCAAAAAAAAAAAAAAGAAATCAAGGGAATTCTGGTACCATAGAAAGGAAGAGAAAAGTAAAAAGTAACAGGAGATTAAGGCAGAAAGAACATCAGCTCAAATTTGGAAACAGGTTTGAATTTCCAGTGAACCCCACACTGGTACTAGTTCTTTTGCTCTTCCATTCTAACTAACTCTTATCTTCTATGTATAATTATTGCAACCTTTTTCCATTTGAACTTTACCTGTTCTGTCAGGCAAAATCTCCAACCCTGAATTGGATTACTCCTCCATTCCCAGAGTTTTTTTTACATACACATGTGTATATACAAACACACATATGTATATATGTATGTATATTCATGGAATGTGTATATATGCAGATAGTGATATAATTCCACACATATCTATATATATTTGTAGTACATTCATAGTAAGCCAGTTTATTTGTATCATGTTTATTCATATGATACATAATAAAATATAAATATGCATGCTCAAAAGATCATTATATATATACAAAGTTTATTTGGGGATCTATATATGTGTAAGTATAATCTATCTATATCATCTCCATAGATATTATATATGTATTTATGCATTTTTATTTGAAGTTTGGGTTTTACAAGGTTTTGAAAGAGGCCTGATAAATAAATTATGCTACCCCAAAACTGTTAGTATCCTTTTTGTTTTAAAACTCTTTCAAAGATTAAAAACAACAGCAAGAACAAATACTGGAGAAAATGACTTAGTCTCATAGCTCATTGTGACAGGGTTGCTCCCACTGTTGATATCCCAGTATCTGAAAATAGAATCTAGCTATGTGGTGATTTCAAGGTCATAATAAATACAACATAGAAGGAAAGCAATATTTTGCCAGTAAAATGTAAAGATGTATATATCAAAGATTATATATGTCTAAAGGGAAGCATTAAACCCACTAACGTTTCTGTTGAGAAATCTCTCAACAATTCTCAACTATAAATATTAACTTATTTATATGATAAAATATATGATGGGTGTATAAAGATACACATATGTATATGTGTGTATACTTGCAAACATATATATGTGGGGAAAGAGAGAGACAGAGAGAGACAGAGATACAGAGAAAGAGAGAGAGAGAGAGAGAGAGAGAGAGAGAGAGAGAGAGAGAGAGAGAGAGAGAGAGAGAGAGTTGTATTTATGTAATCTGAATCCCAAAGCCCATTGGTATGGGTTTCTGTCTTCATTTATGGAAATCTGTGCCCCAAGTCTGCATGACAGCTAATGCAGAGTTGGAGAGAATCAGAGAGTAGAGGAGTCCAATCTCTCTAGGGTCTTGAATCTCTTTATGCTCTTTGTCGTCTCCTCACTCTACTTTGGGATCTTTAATTGCTTAGGGTTCTTCTGGCTTCTAGCTTTAAGATGGATGATACTACCCTCACTTCAGATTGCTGAATGGAGAATAATATTCAGGGGAAATGATGACATGAGAGGGATTCACATGCCTCTATCCTAGTTTGGTACAATAAAGCCTTTGGGGAATTTCCCCTTGGGTGAAGGCTGAGACTCTCTCTATTGAGCCTATTTATCTTCCTCCCAATGGATGAGCTTCTTTCTCTATTATCTGTTATATCTTCACCTATAAGTACTTTTTCTGATTTGAGTTTTACAATCAGTTTGAAAAAAACAAACGGGTTTCTCTGCAATTTACTTTCTAAGTGTATTCACTGTGATATTGACACTTGGTCAAAAATGGAGTCAAATTTAGAGTATATAGCATGTCCTCCTTTTATTAATGACTAGTGAGCAGAAATAAACTTCAGCCTGAAAATTATATCCCTAGGTGAACAATATTTAAGGGAGCAAATAGATATAATTATAGCCTAGGAATCCCTCCATCTAAGGACAGGAGAGTGGTCTGTATCTTCTTGCTTCCCCAACTGCCAGAAATTAAAATCTTCTTTGGAGATGAGATAGGACAGACAAGAGATGTCTATTTCATCTCTTTTCAAGATGCACAATTCCTCCCCCCATATTATATTTGCAGGACCAGTCTTGCTACATGTATATATGCAAACACACTCATATTATATGATGGGCTATTTGAAATTCAGTATCTTTGGATGGAGTTGAAATTCCAGGAATTCTAATGAAAGAAAAAAGGAAGGAAGGAAAGAAGGAAGGAAGGAA
>CM053600.1:101957878-101990068 GCA_028646575.1 Pseudocheirus occidentalis
TCTTCCAAGTCAACAGGGGAATTCATACCTTTTCACCAATGGACAGAGTTCTATACTTAGCCCTAAGTTACTAGGATATACTTAACCCTAAGTATATGATCTACTTAGCCCTAAGTATCCTATCCACTTAGCCCTAAATATATTACCATTACACAAGGGAATTTGAAGATCTTCCCTATCCCTTAATGGACTTTAATTAGAGCCTAACAAGTGAAGCTTACTTAGGGGAGGCTTGTTTGTCAGGAAGGACCACACCTTTTGTTACTTTGTAATTAGGAAGTAGGTCACAAAGGTTGTGATGCCCTTTGACCCTGAAGAAAGCTCTATGTAATCTGAGATGAATTTTTGTTTTGGGGCTCACTTATGGGAAGAGTTGGGTGACTTATTCAGATGAGACTCTCAGTAGACTTTGAGCCCCTGGCTTTGAAAGCCCAGACATTGGTACTTCTCTTTCTGGTAACTATGTGTATATGTAATGATCAGCCCTGTATGTTGGTCTGTTGAATTCTGTTATCTATCTATTTTTCTGCTTATAACTTCTGTTTGTATTTTCTTTGAAGTTCAAGGTGCTGACTTTTTCCCTTGAACTAAGTGAATGATATATATGATTGATTAAAGTAAGATTGTTAACCACTTTTGAGTTACTTTCCTTTAGAAAAGCAGATCAGGTTTGCCTAGGTGGCTCAGTGAATAGAGCACTGGAGTAAGGAGGACCTGAGTTCAAATCAGGTCTCAGATACTTAACACTTAATAGCCATGTGACCGCAAAAGAATCACTTAGCTCAATTCCCTTGCCTTCCCCCCTCCAAAAAAAGGCAGATCAAAGAACATGTGCTAGCAGCCATCCTGGGTATGCTAGGTTGTTTGCTATTACAGTCATCTAGTGTGGAAACCTCTAGGTCATCTGATATCTGGAAAATTATTCATTGGGCTACACTTGGCACAGATAGCGCATCATCTCCATGGACAGAAGGGAAACATAAATGATGACAAGGTGTTCCTCAATACCTAAATGAGTAGTGGAACCAGAACTATCAGCATGTTTTGTTTCCCAATGCTATTAAGTTAAATAATTGCTTTTTATAGCCCATGCTTGTGGCAGATCAGTCATTTATATCATTTTGGCCCCAGATTTTTAGGTTATTTACCAGTAGCCCTCCTAAGAAAACTATCATAATCGGGAGAATGATAAAAATGATTCTCCAGTTCAAGCAAAGGGAAAAGTAGGGCAAAGATTTCATTCCCATGCTTCAGGGGTAGTCAAATGACCCCAGTCCAGTGGCATGAGAGTTGTGGGTACCTTAGATATAACCCCATCAGTGGAATCATATGTCAAACCTCCTATGGATATATAGGAATGGAAGAAAAAAGGATGAGTATGTATGTGAGAAAATTATAAGGATCTCTAAGATGAGAGGGGGGGGAAACATTAGCTTAACCCTTTCATGGTTAAATTCAGTTCAGAAACAGTTTAAAAAAAACTTTTCCCTAAATCCTGTGTCTCAGACAAAAAGATTTGTGTTTTGTTGTTAATATTTGTTCATTTGTTTTATTTCTTGTTCAGTAGTGTAAATTTATGCTATCAGTCATGTTTGTGTATTGTCTTTATCTTGAGGGAATACTCCCTTCTTTCTCGGTTTGTTCAGAAAAAGTAGAGGTGGGTAACAAATGTGGAATAATAGTGTGAAGAATTAAGATTTTCAGCAGAAAGTTTTTAAGATTTCAAAGGATATAGGTATTTCTTTACATTCTAATTCTCACTATCATGGAGTAGAGGAAATGTGGGCAATGAAAAGTGAGAGATAAGAAAGAGTTAGACTACCGTTCTCTCTACTTCTTTAGGTATTTACAGCATTGGAAATTAAGTCCAAATTTGAGTCAGCTGTGATTATGCTGTATGTGAATTTCTAAAATGCAATAGGAATAATTAAATTGTAGATCTTGTAGAAATTGTATATGTATAGAATTTGCATACAAATAGACAAAGATTCTTCTTAACATTCTTCCACAAGGAGTGAGGAATATAAATTATTTTGTAGTGGTTAGGAAGGTGGTTTATTTGGACATTTTCTTCATGTTCAGAGTAGTACCTCCTTTAAAATTAAATTTACCCACAGATCACTCTCAGAAGTTTGAGAAATATGTTAATCCTCACTCTCACAGTTTTTTTTTGTTTGTATGCTTTGCTGTTTTAAGAATTAAGTAGGTCTTGGGCAGAAGGATAAATTATCTTGGGATGTATTTTGGTCTGTGGAAATTTATATGAATATGGGGGGGGGGTGGAGCAGAAGACAGTGCTTCTCTCCCCTTCTCCCTTTATCCCTTTATCTCAATGTGTTTTGGTTTGGCCATACAACTTTATTATTTCTGAAAAAGAGAAAACTGTAAGAATGTGAATAAAAGCTAGACAAACCATTTAGACTCTTTAGTCTGGGAAATGCATATTATAATTTCTTAAGTATTTTTCCCATTAGAAAATGAAACAATCAGTTTTGAAGTTGATGTTCTCAAATCTGTCTGAGCAATTTCTTCCAAAGTGATCCTTTTCAGTTCCATATACAAATATTCACAACCTTTTTCCCTCTGCCAAATAAGAGAATAGCAATTTTATAGCAGTTGTTAATAGAGTGGTTTGAAAACAATAAAGGCCATAAGAATTGTGAAATATCTGCAATGCAATAAAAGGTGCTAAAATATAGAAATTATATTCTGACTTTCTAATTATTGATTATGATACTTATTATTATAAAATATGAAGTCAATAGTACTCAGACAAATTTTAAATTCATTAATATATATGAAACTTTCTTACGTTTTGTCACTCCCATAACTCTTCAGAGTGGAAGGCAGCATCTCATGACTTCTTTTTTCATGTAAGTGAGATCAATCTATGACACACTTTGATGTCCTTTATGCCCTGCTGTCTCCCTTGCTCTAGTGGTACTTCTGCTTGATGGAGCCCAGTTTTTGTTTGGTTCAGTTGTATTCAATGAGAGCTCTACAACCCAAAAGGCCCCAATTCCTACTAAGGTACTGTAAACAACTACCAAACATTAAAGGAATATTCAATATTCCTAAGTTTTTAACCTTATCAGATGATCTGAAATGTTTCTAAATTTGCTTCTTCTTTTATGATGAGGAAGTAATACTTTTTATACAACTGCCTTAAGGAGACAGGCCTTAAGTTTTTATTAATATTGTGGAGGAAGTTACGAATTTCTCAATTTCTTGTGGCTCATTTTATAATTCCAAAAATGTAGATTGAAGTTCTTACTGTGTACGTGTCAATTGTTTTACAAATCTTTCCACTGAGATTTGATTTCAGAATGCCAGTAATTTCTTGACATATGTAGTCATAATTTCTCCTCAATAGTTTTTTTTTCTTGATGTATTTTTTAAACAACTGAGCTATCTATATCCTCTTTATTATTCTTTTGGATCTCTAGATTTAAGTTCAAATTGTTCAATGTTTACCTTCAGCATATATTCCATAACTTGCACTAACCTTGTCCAGATGGCATTTTGATATCATTGATGAAAGATTCCATGAGAAGCAGAAGCTGTTTGAGAAAGAAAAAGTAAAGGGGTCCTACCAAATTCGTTTTATGACACAAACAATATTTAGATAACTAAACCAGGGAGAGTAAAAACAGAAAGAAAATTATAAACTAATTTTTTAATGAATAATGTTGCAACAAATTTAAATCAAATGCTAGCAAGGAAATTACAGCCACATATAACACAAACTATACATTACGATCAGGTAGGATTTATGCCAGAATTCTGGATTGGTTCGATATTAGGAAAACTATAAGCATAACTGACCATGTTCATAAGAAAAAAACTTTTAAAATATCATTATATGAAAAGAAATGCCATTATATTAATATGAAAAAAACTCTGATAAAATATGACACCCCTCCATATTAAAAACAATAAGAAATAGAAATAGATGGAACTTTTCTTAAAATGATATGTAATATCTCTCTAAAATAAAAAAATGATCATACTCACTACTATTATGTGATGTTATACTAGAAATGATACACATAACAGTCAGACAAGGAGTCATAGAGTAGTTAATTTAATATTATATATAATATCTAATATAGATCTAATATATAAAATATATACATATAATATCTCATCATTTTATTTATTTCATTGGGCATTTCTCTTTTCTTAAATTATCTCTCTTTAGTCTATTTTCTAGGTCAGTTGTTCTTTTTATTCTAATGATACATTTTACATTTCTTCTCATTATTTTGATTTATTTTATTTCTTTATGTCTCCTGGAACCTTTAGAAGTCACCTGTAGAATTAAAATTTTAATATAAATTTTTGTATTTGTTTTCTTGTTTATATCATTCATTTCCATGAGATATTTGAGTTACAAATTTTCTCTCCATCTTTCCTCTACACACAAGCCCAAAACAGTGATTCCACTATAAAGCCCCTCCCCTGATCTGCTCTCTTTTGTGCCCTCCTCCAACATCCCTCTTACTTTCTGGTATGGCAGGGAGGGTCTCCCTACCCCAGTCCCTGTATATCTTAATTCCTAGTTGCATGTGTGGCAGAGCTTTAAATTCTAGATTCTTTGGGTTGCTCCCTTGTCACCCACCTCCCACTGGAAGGATAAGCAATTCAATACAGGCTGTGTATGTGTAATTACACAGGACATCTTCACAGTGGACATATTGTGACAATCTGATCATATGTCCCTCCTTCCTCTCCTCTCCCCCCTTGTTCTGTTCTCTACCCTGTCCCTGTCCCTTTACTGAAGTGTGTACCTCCAGCAACCCTCCCCCAGACCCTGCCCTCCCCTTCTTTATCCCCCCTCCCATCCCCATACCCCCTACTCTCCTGTGTGGCATGATACCCAGTTTAGAATTTATATCATTCCTTCCCTAAGCCAAATTAAATGAGAGTAAATGAAAGTAAAGTTGTAACAGTTATCCCTTGCCTATTCTATATGGGATGATTAACCCAATTTTGTCTTTCCCTGTCTCCTCTCATTCTAGTCCTCTCCCACCTCAGAATTTCACCTTTTAAAGTATCATCCCTTGATATTCAATTGAACCTAAACCCTCAATGTACACATATACACCCATGCTCAGATATGTATTCATACGCATATATAACCTCCTATATAGACATATGTGTAGGTATACATATATATGTCCATTTGTATTCCCTTCACCTATCCTCATACGAAGAAAAGTTTCATAAGTTACTATTATTGTTTTTCCATATTGGCATGTAAATAGTTCAACTTTATAAGTTCTTTATGATTTATTTCCCATTTTTACCTTCTCATGCTTCTTGTGTTTGAGTGTCAAATTTTCTGTTCAGTTCTGGTTTTTTCAGCAAGAATGCTTGAAAGTTCTCCACCTCATTGAATGACCAGATTTTCCCCTGGAACATTATACTCAACTTTGTAGGGTAGGTGATTCTTGGTTTTAATCCCAGCTCTCTTGCTCTCCTGAATATCATATTCCAGTCCTTTGGATTCCTCAGTGTAGACGCTGCCAGATCCTGGGTTATCCTAATTGGGTTTCCACAGTATTCAAATTGTTATGTCTTGGCAGTTTGTATTATTTTCTCCTTGACTTGAGGTTTCCTGAACCTGGCTATAACATTTATAGGAGTTTTCTTTTGGGGATCTTTTTCAAGAGGTGATTGGTGAATTCTTTCATGTTCTATTTTGCCCTCTCATTCTAAAATATCAGGGCAATTTTCCTTGAGAATGTTTTGAAGGATGCTTTCCAATTTCTTTTTTGGATCATGGCTTTCTGGTAGACCAATAATTTTCAAATTGTCTCTCCTGGATCTATTTTCCAGGTCAGTGGTTTTTCCAAGGAGATATTTCACATTACTTTCTATTTTTTCATTTGTTTGTAACTGTTTAGTACTATCTTGGTTTCTCATAAAGTCATTAGCTTCCACTTGCTCCACTCTCATTCTGAAGGAATTATTCTCTTCAGAAGGCTTTTGAGATTTTATTTTCCATCTGGGAAATTCTACTTTTTAAGGCATTCTTCTCCTCATTGGCTTTCTGGGCCTCTTTGGCCATTTGAATTAATCTATTTTTTAAAGCGTTGTTTTCTTCATTCAGGTTGTTGACTCTCTTTTCATAATTTTCTCACATCATTATCATTTCTCTTCCCAATTTTCCCTCCACTTCTCTTATTTGTTTTTCAAAGTTCTTTTTCAGTTGATGTATAGCTTGTAGGCAATCTTTGAGTGTCTTGGAAGCATTTGGTTTGGGAATTCTGACTGGGTTGTCTTCCTCCCGTTCCATGCTTTGATCCTTTTTGTCTGCAAAAAAAAGGATTCTAGAGTTTTATTGCTGTTCTTATTTTGCTTCCTTTTCCTCATGTTGGCCAGTCAATTAATTGCTTGATTTTTTTTAGCTCTGTGGAACTTTGCTTCCAGGGGCGAAATCTCTGTCCCAAATCACTGGGGTTTTCATACCTGCTCGTGCTGCAGCCCCCACCAGCTTTGGCTTGCTAAAAGCCCACTACAGGGCCACCACTCAAGACCACGATCCTTATCCAGGCTGCTCAAGGCAAGATCCCTTGGACCTGATCAATCAGCTCAGCCCCCCTGCAATTTGCAGGCCAGGAGCTCTGAAGCAGCCCAGTAGAGGCAGTTCCTGGTTGCAGAAGATCCTGCTGCTTCCCCCTGCTGCTTCCTTGCCCTGGGGACAGTGTGGTTGAACTGCTTTTCCTCCCCCAAATTTAGATTGAAAGCTTGAATTCCACTGACCTTTCTCTTAGCCTCATTTTCTTGTCTTGATAAGTGTTCAGATTGCTCGAGGTGCTGCAGAGCTGTTCTCTGGTAGACTCAAGCTGCTTCTTGGCTCTTCCTGATCACCCTGGGGCTTGGCCACAGTTTCAGTTTTGGGCTGGGCTGTCCTTGGCTCCCAGCCTGCCACAGCAAGCCCTTCCTGCCAAACTTCCTTCAAGTGAGAGATGTGTTTTCTGCATTTTTGTGAGTTTGGGAGCCCTAAAATTTGTTTAGAGTTGTATTTTATGAATATTTAGGGTGATTGTGTGGGAGCTGTGAAACTTTGCTGCCTCTATGCCACCATCTTGGCTCCCTAGAATTCAAATTTTAAAACAATCATATTCTTTGGTGTGTTTTTGTATGTCTCATGTATATTTGTTCAATTCTGTTTTAGGGTGTTATTTTCATCTGATTTTTGGCACCTTTTTTCCATTTGACTAATTTTTAAAAAAATATATTATGTTCTTTGGTATTATTTGTGCCTCTTTTCCAATGCTGTGAATTGCCTCTTCATAATTTTCATTCTTTGCTTTTATTCCTTTACCTTTTTTTCTCTATCTTTTTTTTCTTTTTTGGGGGGGGTGAAGGCAAGGCATTTGGGGTTAAGTGACTTGTCCAAGGTCACACGGCTAGTGAGTGTCAAATGTCTGAGACCAGATTTGAATTCACGTCCTCCTGACTCCTGGGCAGGTACTCTATTCACTGAGTCACCTAACTGCTTGCTCTACCCTTTTTAAAAAGAATTTTAAGCTTTTCCAGGAGTTTTTGTTGAACTTTTGTTTAATTCACATTTATTTTTTAATCTTTGAGTTTTTGCCGGTAGCTGTTTTGACATCATTGTCTTCTTCTGTTTTTGAGTCTTAATATTCACTATCACCATAGTAACTTCTTATGGTTTGATTCTTTTTCATTTGTTCACGTTTCTACATAATTTCTTGATTTAAAATTTTATATTAAATTTGGGCTCTGTTCCTGAGTGTATGTGTGGGGTGAGGGTGGGGGGAGGAAGGGTCATCATCTCAAGCTTTAGGTTTTTTCACACAGCTATTTTCAGAGCTAGTTCTAGGAGTTTGGAAGGTTTTTGGTGCTTCCAATGTGGTGTGACTTGAGAGATGTGTTGTCACTGATCTCCTTTTTTGCACTCTGGTTTTAGCCTAGGAAGGGCTCTGATCCCTTGTGATTACAATTGATACTACTCAGTGCTCCTCCTCTACTGGTACAACAAACATTACTCTTTCTCAAGAGCTCTGCTCCCTTGTGGCCAAAAGTAATATTACATCTCAGGACTCTTTAACTGTTCAAATCTGTTTCTTTTCTCCCTTTCATTATGACCCTGAAGTGAGTATAGGCCATGGATTTTCAAAAGAACACATATTTCTGCATTCAATTTTGGCACTGCAATCCCTTTCTGACCATTTGCCAGAGTCCTGTTTTCTCTAGTTCGTCAGCTCCCAAAGCTGCTACTGCTTCCATTGTCATCATCTAGACTCACAGCTGATGTTTCATCCCTGCGGACCTTGAACTAGTCTCCATCTGTTTGTCACAGATCTGTTTTTCCAACCTCCTAAACTGTCTTGAGTCAGAAGAATGTTTCATTCTCTCTTTGGATAACTCTGCCACTTTAGAATTTGATTTGATTTGTTATTTTAAAGTTGTTTGGATTAAAAAGTTGGAAGAAGTTGGCTGAATGCTCTCTCTATTCTGTCACCTTGACTCTACCATGGGAAGTCTGAGTAGTTTATTTAAGCTAAAAGAGATAATTTTGATTACATAAAATTTAAAAAAAATATGTATTTCCATGAACAAACTCAACTAGATTAAGAAGGAATATTACTAATTGGGAGAGAAATATTTTCATCAAATATACTTATGAGTTTCTATCAATGATAGAGGATAGTAAAAAAAACATTCCAATCCATAATACACATGGAGTAAACTTGTAAAGAAAAAGTTCTCAGAACATAGCAGAGTATTAACAACTATGTGAAATATTCTTCCAAATAACAAAATATAAAGTTAATGTCAAGAAGCTCTGAGGTTTCAAACTTTATAAATTTGCAAAGATGAATAATAAAAAAAAGCTGGTGGCTACGGTGAGACAAACAGAGTGATATCTTCTTGATGGGTCCATGATTTAAACTAACAAATCTGTGAAGAAATTTGAAATTATGCTAAAAATGTGACTGATTTGAACATATCCTTTCACCCAAAGATCTCATTGCTAGGCATATACAACAGGGGTGAAAAAGTCAGAAAGAAAATATATGCATGTAATAGTAGTGATTTGGGGTTATTGTTGTAGTAACATAAGATAGGGAACAAGTTTTTTAAAGATTGAAAAATGGCTAAATGAATTATAATATGTGAATGGAATGGAATATCGCTATGTCATAAGAAATGATTAATCAATAGCATTCATAAAAGATTTGGAAGTCCTAATGATTTGATAGAATTATGAAATAAGCAGTAGGATAACTACATACAACATAACTATAACAATGCAATTTGAAAGAAAGAAGATCAACACAAATGAAACCTTAAAATTATAATGATGAAAAGGATCTCTGATTGGAAATGACAAAAACAATGTTCCTTTTTCTTTTACTGAAAAACATATATTTCCTTTTTTTTCTTTTTGGTGATATCAAGACGTTAGCTTTTTAAAAAAAACATTTTCTCCCTTTATTATTATCACAACTATCATCATCATCATCATGACCACCATCACTAATTAACAAGGAAAGTCTCACTGAGGAAAGGAAAAGGGGAAAAAGCAGGACACTAACATAAAACAAAGAGTAATAATTATTAATTTTTAAAAGGATGCAAAAATTAGCAAAAACCTCCACATAACAAAGGATACTTCTATAGACTTATAATATTAATATATTTATGGACTTTTGGCTTTACTCGGTTTCCTTGAAACAAATTTTGTTTGGCCTGGTTTGGAAATCCCAGTAGTACTTCATGTTATAAAGCATAATTATTTGAAAAAGTCACATCGTTTGCCCTACCTCTTCTCTAACATAAAATTAATTTTTATTTTAATACTTATTTGAGCTGCCTTTCAGATATTATATAAATAACTATATCTTTTAAAAACAAAAACTACACACCCTAACACATCCAAAACTTTCCTTACTGATTTGGCAGATAGTTTGTTGATAAATTTTATGGTTGTGGAATAAACTTATACTCAGCTCTAGAAATGAAAGCCAGTGGAACAGAAAAAAAAAAAAACATGTGAACCGTTTATGGAATTATTTGTAAATATTTGTTGCCCAAAGCCAATGGCTGTTGTTTCTAGAGCTTCAGAATAAATATTTCTATTTTAAGATTAGAAGATAATAGATTTTGAGCTGAAGGAGACCTGGAAGGTTATTTAGTCCAAACCCATCACTTTACAAATGAGTAAACTGAGGCTTGGAAAGTTTACATGGTTTGTCAAAGGTTTACAGATATTAACTACTAGTAATGAAATCTAAACGAGACATTCTAACTGGAAATATGGTATTTTCCATTTAGCAGTGTTTCACTTTGATTCTTTTTTCTTGAAAAATAACATGATTTATGTGAACAAGGGTTCATATGAACCAATTACCCAAGACAGAGAATGCATCATAAGTATAATTTCAATGACGTATCTCCTTGGGAATTATCACATAGGTAGCATGAATCAGAGCTTAGCCTAAGATCTTGCACATGATAGGTTCTTAATAAATGATTATAGACTCACTGTCTGGCAGTGTAGTCTATTGAAGAATTGCTGATGTGAGAATACAGGTATCTGGGCTCTAGCTATGATGTTAGTTTGTTTCTTTTGCAATGGAGAATGGAGGAGCTGGTCAATAAGGAACCAGTTGGTTTCCTCTGTAATTCTATATATTTTATTCTTTGTGTTTAAAAGCATTATTCTTGCAATGGTTCCATAAACTTCATTGGATTCCCAAAGAAGTCAAATATGTGAAAAAGTTATGAATCCTTATCTAATAGAGGACCCAGATTTGCCTTTCCTAGATAATTAGACAGAACATTTTTGTACATTCTTGCTTCTAATCTAACTTTATTTGGAGGATTGATTAGTCTGCTTTTGGAGATGAGTGTCAAGGAAACTGATACTAAGTAGTGATTAAGAGTCCTCTGGTAGATGGCAGATCCAGAAGAGCTGATGTCTCAGGAAGTTCTGACTTGTAACTGATTTTGCATATAAAATTTTCCTTTTTTTTCTCTCTGGGTGGCAATCAAGGAAACTGCTAGGGACTACTGTGCATGGGAAAGGCAGAAGCTATATTTTCCCCCAAGTGCACAACATGTGTCCATGAACATATTGTATTTCTGTTTCTTTTGTGTTTGTTCTTTCAGCATCTTAAGTGAAAAATATACTCAGAGATGGAATTGAAAGATTACAAACTTGCATATTTCCAAAGTTCAGAAGAGGTATTATAATTTTCTCCACTTTGCTTTATCCCCAGTATCAGAGGCCAGAGCAAAGTCCACTTAAGGTAACGGTTCTCAATCTGTGGCTTATGTTCAATTTGTAACAAAGAAAATACATCCTGTATATCAGATATTTACATTATTATTCATAACAGTAGCAAAATTACAGTTATGAAGTAGCAATAAAAATAATATTATAGTTGGGGGTTAGTACAACATGAGGAATTGTATTAAAGAGTGGCAACATTAGGAAGGTTGAGAAACACTGACTTAAGGCATCAACAGAAAAAAAGCACCTGCAGGAGATAGTTGAAAGAGAGTCAGTTAAGAATAGTATACTGTGCAGGAATATTAGGGAGAAAACTGCAAACAGTGGAATCTAGAAAGGTATCAGTCTTTATAATCTAACAAAGAGTGATGCCTTCATGTCGTTTTGGGAAGATGTCACAAAAATAAGAAAGCACACCCTTGACCAAGACTTTACAATTATTTCTTTACTAACATGTTCTCTACAAATATCTAGCTGCCTTTATATTTTAAGTTTAAGCCCTCTCTCCCCAAGCAACTTTGTGTGTCTGTAAGAGTAGTATTCTCCCCTATGTGATCTGAACTCAACGTTATTGCCTGAATGAGTGAAGACTCCAGAGGGTTACAATATATCCTCATAATACCATTGATTTAACTTACTTTTCTAATTTTAGATTCTCTTTCTTTAATAAGATCTTTGATCTTTACTTGAAATCTATGACTGATACAAAAGTTATTATAAGTTTCCTTTGGCTACTCATTGTATGTTTTTAAAACAGTGATAAAAATTTCCTGAAGAGACCATGATAAAAACTGTCATATATCACTATAAATATTAGAATCCCAGGAGTTGTTTGGATATCTAGTGGACTATGGTTTCTGAGTAGAATGCAAATTGTGTTGAATAGTAAACTTTCTCTCTTTTATGAAGGTCTTTTAAGTAGAAAATGTAAATTATCTACCATTAGATCATTTTAGTCTTTTAAAATTAAAAAGATTCATGATAAATCATTATTTTATTTTCTGATTGGAAGTTGTAGGGCATGACAAGAAATTAAACCTTCTTTAAGCCCAAATGATACCAGCACAAATAGATAGTCCTCATACTATTTCCTAACTCAGGAAATAAACCAAAAAGTAATTTTTCTCATAATAGTCATTAAAAACACTGACATTAACTACTATGTTATCATAAAATTCCAGTTCCAGCTTCAAAACCAATAATTTATTACCCCCTGGTGAATCTTATTGAGGTCCATGATGTATCATAATGAAGTTTTAAGAACATCCTTTTTTGTAAAGAGGCAGAGACAGTTTTCTGTCATGCAAAGTTAAAATGATCAGGAATCCTTCCTGAAGTGAACACCAAACAGCTATTCAAAAGGCCATGTATATTATTTTTAATACTGTAGTGTGATAAAATAAGTTAAAGTTATGGGTGGATGGAAATGACTGAGTATTATTATGGTAAAACCTTGGAAAACCTCCTAGGATTTTTCAGAACTTGATTGCTCATGTTTAGGGAGTTTCAGACTGATCTTCCATTTTCCATATTATTGTATCTTTCATCCACTTGATATGCTTTCTATGCTTTCTTATTTTACTATTATCTCAGGAATATATATTCTAATTCTGACTCAGTGAAATAACCTTCCTTTTAAATTAGAGTATAACGATCATTAAATGACAGCTACACAGAACTTGTCTGTTTTCCTTATAATAATTTATATTAAATTACCCATTTAATCCTCATTATAACTTATTCAGTAGTTTTCACTTTATTATTATTAACTAATTGTAAACTATTTTTGGAAATACAATGTATATTTTTGCTCAATCTATTTTGTATTTGTTACAAGAGACCTTTTTCTTTTTGGTAAGTTTTGTCCTAGGCAAGCCTCATTTTCCAACAATTATTTCTGCTCCATCATCTCCAGTTTTAGTCCTGTCCCTCTTTGATCTTGCTCATTACTCATTTGGGGACATAATTAGCACAAATAGTTCCTTCTTACTCTTCAGGACAAACTTTCCATGCTCTCTTTTAGTGTATCAGTACAAAATGAGTAAAGGAAAGACAAATGTGACTTTACTTTGTTGGGGGAGAGCCACACATATAATCTGAATCAAAACCAATAACTGAATCAGTTGGTATTTGAGAGTGATACATAACTGGAGTGGGAGATTGATATCTTATAAAGATGATAATGCAAGTAGTATTAATTATTCTTTCTTTGAGATAGTATTTTGTAAAGCTATTATATTCAGGTTTTATAATTTTATTGCCATTTGATTTTAGCAATAATATAAATGTTTACTTTAAAGAATTTCTAATTTGCCTACCAATAGGACAAGGAAAGTTTAAATGTTATATTAAGTAAGATATTAAAAATCATTCTCCTTCCTCTTGTCTTGTATTTAAATTAGCCATAAAATATTTTATTTGTTGATTTAAAAATAGAAATAAAACTTGCTAGAGCCAGGCTCTGTATTTTTTTCACTCATTCATTCATTTGGTTTTTGTATGTTTGTTTATTATAGAAAGATATTGGTGCCATGAAAATTATTCTTTGCTTGTACATTTGTATGATGCCAATTTACACCCTTTATCCATTAAAAATCTATAAAATCTCCTTTCATAACTATTTTTTCTTACTCCATCTCATATCTTCACTCATATATATATGAGGAAAGCATGCTATAGTGTTTAGAGAGGCAGTCTCAGAGTAAGGAAGATCTGGGTTCAATGCTACTTTTGACACTGGCTGGCTCTGTTACCCTGATCAGCTAACTTAGTAACCTTTTAACGTCCCAGACAAATCTCTAAGATTAGAAACTTCAGGACAGGAGTGATTGGTGGAGGAGTATCATCACTGGGAACTCCCCACACTGAAAAAATGTAAAGGCTCATCCAAGTCTATTATCACACACACACACACACACACACACACACATTTCATGAATAACTTTGGCTGTGTGGTTAAATGATGACATTCAAATGTCCTTCATTTACTTTTGTCTTTGACTAAAAAAAAGAATGAGATTTATCTAGTCACAGTAAAGAAACACTTTAGTTATATACATACATACATACATACATATGTATATATACACACACATATACATGTATACATGCATACATATACACACAGATTTCGTGTGCCTGTTCAAAAAAGTAAGTACTGTATTTCAGACAATAGTGTCATATCCATGAGGATTCAAGAGCAACATTTAATGTGGGGGAAAAAATCACTTAAGTTAGATGCATATATCCTTATGGCAAAGATCTAACTAAGTCTGATTGAAATAGACTATCACAGGATAGAGAATTATTCAAGAGCTCAGGTTTATGTCACACGAAGACATTTAAATACAGGTGAACAGTTAATTATATACATATAAGGAAGAAATCAGGGATGAATACTGGCCTAGATATGGTCAAATAAAGCATGGTAAGAGAAGAATTTTACTGGGGGAAGAGCTTAAATGTCTCTTTGGTCTCCTTCAGCCATGCCTGTGCCCAGGTACTGACAAGCAAAGGCAGATATCAAATCTCCTTTCAGAAGTGACCTTCTAATTTGGTCTGGTACCTTAAGGGATATCATAGTCCAGGGAACAAAGTAGTCTTGATACTATTCCTTTCCCTCTCCTGCTCCCTTTCCCTCCTTCTCTCCCTCTCTTTTTGTCTCTTACAATAGAAATGAAATAATGAGTCTTTCAAGAGGGGAATCAAATCAAATAAAGAAATCAGATGCTATGGGAAACTTTGGTGATATAAAAATAGTCCTTGTCCTCAAAATGTTTGCATTCTAATGGAGGGCACAACATGCAAATAGTTATGTACTTACAAGATATAAAGAGATAGAGACACATAGCTATCTCCATGTCATTATCCAACCTACATTCCCCATTTCCCACTACCTCATTCCTTATTCCCACCTCCTCAGTTTACCCACCACCAAAGTCCCAGTGAAATGATATTCACCCCTTCCATTGTGCCCTCTGGATTGCTTGCTTGAGAGGTAATAAATGCTTTCATATTAAATATTTTGTTTTTTTTTCTATTACTTCCATATTCTGTCTTTTACTGAGACCTCCTGATGACACTGACTCCCTGGTGAAACTTTGTAACACTATCTGCAGTTTCACTAATTCACTTTACTCACTGGTCAAAGTGGGGGAGTTGGATACTACTTGTGCCCCATTGGCATTCCCAGGTTCCCCCATCTCTCCCAGCAACATCACTCAATTTTCTCTCTTGCTTTGAATGTCATTCAATTAATACCTACTACATACAGCTTTTGCTGTGTCCCCTGGTTTCTGAATAGAATGCAAAATGTGTTGAAGAGTAAACTTTCTCTCATGTACCAAGGTATTTTAAGTAAAAAATGCAACTATCTAACATTAGACCATTTGGGTCATTTAAAATTATAAATTTATCTAATTATTGTTGTATGTCCAGAACAGAAGTGATAGGGTATGACATTGGATTAAATTTTCTTTATCCCCAAATGATACCAGCATATACACTCCTGAGTAATAGTCCTTTTCATTTGTCCCTATCTGAGAAAACAAACCAAATATAAGTTGACTTCATAATGATCTTTATGAGTACTCATACCAAATAGGTTGTCCTATATACTTCTTAAACTCAAGATGTCTAAAAATGAAGTCATAATCTTTACCCTCAAATATTTTTCACTTGTAAACTTTCCTGTTCCCTTCAAGGGCCCTACCACTGTCCTCCCATTCCTCGAAGGCTCACAATCTACTTGTCATCTCCAATTCCTCACTATCTCTCACCTCTCATATCCCAATCTGTGGCCAATGCCTGTCCCTTTAATATTTACTTCTCTTGAATATTCCCCCTTCTCTTTGATATTGCTACTAGTGCAGACATTTATTTTTATCCTGAATTACTTCACTAGTCTACTAGTGGGTCTTCCTGCCACAAGTCTCTTCCTACTCAAGTCCATTCTCAATTTAGCTACCCAAACTACTGATTTTCCTAAAGCACAGATCCAACCATATCAATGCTATACTCAATAAACTCCACTGACTCCTTTAGCACCCAGAATCAAATATAAAATCATCTGTTTAGCATTCAATACCCTTCTCTTTCAAGTATTATTGAACCTCCCCACCAAAAACAAAACAAAACAAAACACAACTCAAAATTTGTTCTCTGTGATCCAGTAACGCTGTCCTCTCTTGTGTTCCTCAAATAAGATGCTCTCTCTCTCAGGTCTAGGTATTCTTACCAGATGTCCTCCATTCCTAGAAAATTCTTTCTCATGTCTGCCTACCAGCTGCCCTAGCTCCTTCATTATGAAACTACAATTTCACTTTCTACAGGAAGGCTTTCCTTTGTTGATTATTTCCTACTAATCTTGCATACAGTGTGGAGTATGTGTAAACAGTTTTTCAGATCTTTTCTCCCCCATTAGACTGTGAGCTTTTGGGAGCAGAGACTGTTTTTCACATTTGTTTTATTCTTGTCACTTAACTCATGATGAGAGCATAATAAATTCTTTGAGTAACTAATGGAAAGAAGGTGAAAAAAAGGTGTTATTCCCAGAAGGAAAGCTTAAGCAAACGGTATAAGGGGAAATGTCTCTTAAATAAACTCAGAGAAGTCAGAGGTGCAAAGTGAGGAGGAAGAAAATTTCAGGGATGGGGATTAGCCCTTGAAAAATCTTAGTTTGGGGCAATGAGATGACAAAGTAGATAAAGCATTGACACTGGCATCTTACCTGAGTTCAAATATGGCCTAAGGCACTTACTAGCTGTGTGGTCTTAGGCAAGTCACAAACTCAGTTGTCTCCTCCTGACCCTCAACTACTGCCCCCCCAAAAAAGAGAAAAAATCATGAACTGAGTTGTGTTTAAATACTAAGAAGGTAGCTACTTCTGCATAATTGAATATATTTATTGGAGTAAAGTATTTAAAACAATACTGAAACTATAGAAAGGGCCAAGGTAGGCAAGCACTTTAGAGGCCACTTTAGATGTCCTGGGGTTATAGTGAGCCACTGAAATTTATTAAGTCAGGTAGTATCATGTTCAGAGTTGAGCTTTGGGAAAATCACTTTGGTACCTGATTTGAACTTGAGTGAGAAGATACTCAATGAAAGGAGTACAACCAGAAAACAATTGAATAGTTGTTAGGTGATATGAATTTGTAGAGCATGGTTGGTGGCTGTGTGAGTGAAGATAGCCTACACAGGTTTACTCATAAGTATACACACATTTTTTAAAGTTTAATCTACATTATTAACATTTTCTACATCACTTTCTTAAGTCTAGATAATCAATAACACAATAAATCAAGCCCTGGTTTGTAGCATTTGTTGATTTCTGAAGTATGTTAATGCTTTAATGTTAATACATTAAATGCTCACATTGAAATGTTAACAATAAGATCTAGAAAGCTAATTTAATATGACTCCTACACATTCTGGATATATTTGAAAAAATATAATGGTAGAAATGACAAGACTTTGAACATGGAAAAATATAGCATTATAACCATTTCTTTCTGGGGATATTTCAGTAAATTCATCCTACAAAATTTGTTTTTCACTCTAAAACTTCTTTGGGATTCTCAGACTTTCTCTAGGCCTAGAATCCAAAGTTTGGACAGTATGACTAGGCTAAAAAGAGGAAAAAAAAATCAGAGATAACTGAGGGGGAAAAAATAGTCATTAAATATAACTACTTTCCACATTCAAATGGGTGGGAAAAAAACAAAAAAGTAAAACTCGTTTCTCCAAAGGCATTTAATTATAATGACATATAGTATTAAATTAGGGGAGGTGCAGGCAATGTGGTATGCTGGACTGTATCTGTAACTTTAGAAAATCTGGATTTGAATCCTACTCTGCTTCTACTTCATACTCCCTACATATATGGCTTTGGGAAAGTCATTTGGCTTCTCCAGGAATTAGTTGCCTCATTTTTATTATGAAGCCTGACCTGAAAGGAGAAAGGGACTTACATAAGAGTTCCTAGAAAAAAAATCCTAGATAAAAAGTTTTCTTCACTTTCTTAATATAATGTACCCTGGGAGAAAGGGTAGAAGGCACATGAGTTGGGGCAAAGCAAGAGGAAGAGGTATGACTTCTTGAGAATGCCTCTACCTCCACCTATGATTTTCTTCAATTATAAGTTTTCCTATCCCATTTTGCTCAATGGTTCTCTGGATCTTGTAGTTAGGTGCTAACATTTATAACGTTCTGTGTGTTAAGCATTGCATCATTTCACACCGGTATTTGTTTAATACTGTTTTATTTGGTTGCCCAGCCTTCAGGCTATTTCCTTTGTGTACTGAATAAAACTCTAATTTTCCCAATCTGCTGATTATGCTATGTGACTCTTCTCCTTAATTTGTCTCTCTCTTTCCCATAAGTTCAACTCAAAGTTTCTCTCTGTCACTGTATTAAAGTCTCTTTATATTTTAGTTATGCCATGTATTTGAATAGCTATTGAGTTAGTACTTTGTCCTATAGACACTGTAAGGAAATGAAGAGAAGCAGTTTTCTTTTGTCTTACAAGGTTAATTTGATCCTGAAAATACTCCTTCTAAGATGAATTTGTGTATCACAAAGTGCAATTAGGATTAATTTCAATTGAACAAGCTGACAATGTGTGAAAAAATGAGAAGACAAAAATCAAAGTAGGTGATACTGGGAAGAAAGTCATTTCAACACATTTTTCATTTCAGGGGACATGAGGCATGGAATTATCATTGCTTTAAACTAGAAAACTATGAGTACTCTCAGAAGAGACTTAAATCAAAATGTACCAGCTATACAACTGCAATCACGGTGCTTTGTTGCTGCTCAGATCCAAAATAGTCGTCATAAATCTGAGAAATTCCTTGTAAGCTGAATGAATATTAAATAAAACTACTCAGAAAGTAAGATTTTCTGTGCACAGCAGAGAACATATGAGTATAAAATATTGGTCTTGCCCTTACCTGATTTATCATTGAAGAGACAAATTTGGTGCACATTGCATTATAAGAAAAGATGATTGTAGTGATTTAAATATTAATTTGTGTAGTACATACTGTTTGTGAAAGAAGACTTCTGTATCTCTCACTGTTTTCTATGTAGCTCATATTCATTCTTATTGTATCTTTTGAATGAAGTCTCTCACTCCTAAAGTTCCTCTCTGCCATATCTCACCTGTCTGAATCCTATATATCTTTAAGCATATACTTCAAGTTTTACTTCCCTTATGAAGTCTGCTTAGATATTTCAGATATAGCATACAATTGGTCATTTTAAGTTCTTTGTGATAGATAAAAGATCATTGCACTATGAATCAGAAACTTGGCAGGTAGGCCTGGCTTTGAAACTTAATAACCGTATTTCTTTAGCCACATAACTCAATGCCTCTAAGTCTCAGTTTCTTGAGTATTAAAAAGATAGACATATATCTCCTTAGCCTACTTCACAAGGTTATCATGTTGACGAAATAATATAATATACACGAAAATGTTTTATAAGCTGAAAAGTATTATGAAATAGGGCTGTGTATGATGATAAATGTGTTGTCTCCATGATAAGACTGTAATGTCCTTCTAGGCAGCATACATCTCTTTTGAACCCCCTCTCCCTATATCATCTGGCACTGTATTGCAGACATAGAAACCATATGCTATATGCATACTGGTTTTTGTCTTTCTTTTTGGGGGGTAGTTTAAAACTATCTTATTTGGGTGTGAAGTTCCTTATTATAAAAATTTACTCACCAATAAAAATCTTCAACTTTTCTCTCACTTACAGTTTTAGAGATATATATAGGACAGACAAGCCTATAAAAAGATATGAAGGGATTTACTCATGGTCATTTAGTTACTGAGTGTCAGGTACAGATGTTTCTCAAGGACTAGCCAAGGTTTCCCCTTCAATAAATGCTTAATAAATTAATTGTACTATATTTTGATAAAAGACCATTAAATTGACATTCTCCAAATCAGATATTACATTTTTTTATTCCTAAGAACATTTTAATATGTGCTTAAAAATGAATTTCAAGACTTGCTTAGAATATTTATCTACTTGTATACATACCATTAAATTTTATAACTGGAAAATAGCTTAGACTTAGAGATTTTCAGTTTCAATTCTCTTGTGACAAATTGAAAGAAAAAAATGCTCCTTATGACAGATGTACATGAAAAAGAAGCCTCAAAGAAACATACCCTTTACTATTTTCCAGGATTACATAGAGTATCTTTGTAATAGGAACAGTAAATTTGTTGCTATGTAGGAAGAGAAAATGAAAGGAAGGACAAAAACCAAAAAACTTCATCCAGCATAAATGCAGCTGCAAACTACAACAGTTGTCACCTCATCAAGACAAAAGTACGGGGAAGCCTGATAGAAACCTGCCACCCTGCTACCAATCAGGGAAATTAAAAAGTTAATTAGGCCAGTTAATTAAGAGCCCAGATCTCAGAGAACATAAAATGAATTAGTCTAACAACAATACATACACTGGTAGGAGCCTGGAGCAGGGGGAAATGCTCCTCGTGCAGGAAGGTTAATAACAAACAGAAAAAGATATTCAGAAAGTAAATAAAACTCCATTTTAAGGCCTACTGAAGTTTGTCCACAGGAGGTCTGTACAATATTTAGGTCACACCAGAAGGTCCTCAAATGAACTGGAGGATAAAGGAGCAAAACTACTGTCTGGTGCCTAACCAGCATGAATCAATCCATGTGTCAGCTCTTTGGTACTCATGTAATCAGTGCCAACATCTTAAGTGGATAGTGAGGCTCCACTTGAAATATGTCTAAGTAACTTCTTCCACTTGAAGCCATCTCTCTCTGAGGGCAATGTGACTCCAAAGATCACAGGCTTCATTATGCTCCATTGGAAGCTGTCATCCAGCTCAATATGACCTTACACATTTCTGTGGGAGATTTTCACAATCCCAGGGAAGCAGAGACTGGGACATGATGATTCATGGGATCACTAACTCCCAAAACAGTATGATCCTTTAAAGCAGAGTGGTGATTTGTTTAATATGCTTGGTTTAAAAGGTAACTGGAAATACAAAAGAAGAAAACAGTGAACTGAAAACAGCACTATTGTTTGTGAAATAGTAAAATACATAAGAACTAAGTATATCGTTAATGCCTAAATTGCCTCAGACCTCAGACTGTCATCATGCAGTTTTAAGAAGAATATATAATTTAATTATATGTACATGTTTTAAATTAATCTTAAATGACAAATTAGAATAACTAAAATGAATTGTGATATAATTGATTCAGTCTTTGTCTTAGATCTGGGAAGGCCTAGGTTTAAATCCATATTCTCACAGTTACATGATCCCTTGTGTGAGTCACTTAACCTCTCTATAGCTCTATCAGCTCTCTTAAGAAATCTTTGAAAGAACTCTCACTCTGGAATCAAAGAATCCAGTTTTTCAAATTACTCCTATGATATTTACTAATTGAGTGATTTCTGCTAATTTCTCAACTGTCCATGAACTTAGTTTCCACATTTATCAAACAAGGGGATTTACTTTGATAGCCTCTGAAATTGCTTCTACCTCTAAAATATAATGCTAGGCCTATGAACCTGTTATCCCAAATTAAGTTCTTGATGGCTTGAATGGAAGTTTTTCTTTCTGACCAGAGCACAGATCTTGAACATAAAAAATAAAATGCTCTTTAGCTGTAAAACACTTTTTTAAAAACTACATTATCATACTTAAGCCTAACAAGTGCTTTGTGCGATATATAATGCAAGCATTATTTGCTTCGAAAAACAAATGAGTTTGTGATTTGGTGTAAAACAAATCACGAGCAGCTCTCCTGAGGACTGCTGCTCTGAATAGCTTTAAGGATCTAATCTGATAAAATAGTGAACTCTATTTATTCAGCAAAAACTCAGCAAAACTTTCAAGAAACTAGAGCACAATATTCACAACAATATAACATAACTTATTACTAAGGTGGCCACATAGTCTTAAACAAAACATAACATTCAGTAATACATAATCAATATAGAGTAACCAAGTAAATTCTTCTTCCATCTTGACTCAAAGCTGGCATCCTTAAGCTAATCATCCTTAAGGAGTAGCAGAAAGTACAAACACCATGCACCTCTAAGTCATTGTAACTTACAATATCATCGGTCAGCACTGAGTATCCAAGTAAAGTCTTCTTTCATCTATCTTAACTCAAGGCTGACTTCTAAAACCCATGGTTCCTCCTCCATACTACCAACTCTTGCCTGGATTCACTTGACTCTTGCCTGAACTCACACACAGGCAGCTCTCTGCTCTGGTTCTGTATCTCAGCCCACAGGCAATATTCCACTTCGAGCTCTTTGCAGTTTCTGTTTCTAGGAAAACAAAGCTTAACAAAGTTACAACAATATTTACACTCAGTGCCAACACTATCATCTCAATTTACTTTTTGTCTGAGAAATCAACACAAATCAACAGTGTTTCTTTCTGACAAAGTACACAAATCAACAGACAGAATGCTTCTATCTGACAATGAAACACAAATAAACAGAATGCTTCTATCTGACAAAGTAGCAGCAACACAGAACAACTGAAGAGTACCAACATCACAAACATTCTTTTAGCTCTGCTTGATACCAGCTCCTGCTCAAGCTTTTATCTGCTCCACTCTTTTCTGTTCTACCCTTTCAGTTCCATTGTATCAACAATGCAATATTCACAATTACTGCAGTAACTATAAAATGCTAATATGGTTATTAATCACAAAATGTAACAGGCTCTCTACATGGAAAATATAGAACGTTTATTCAAATACCAGAAAACTGAGACCACAAACCAGAGAGTCAAAGCCATCACAGTAGTTATGAAGTTGGCACATGTAGCTAATGTAATAAACACCCATATTCTCAAGCCTTCAAAACAGGACAGGCTATCTCAGGCAAAGATCGCTTCTACTCATTCACAGCAACTGCTCAGTGTCCAAGCGGCTTGCTCCTAGCAGCTGCACCCCCCACCCCCACACACACCCCTGCAGTTCCCATCCCTGGCAGTCTTCAGCGGGAGTCCTCAGCAGGGAGTTTGTGCAATAGTCACTGCCACTGCTTCTGCTGCTGCTTCCAGTCACCACTGCTCTGACTCTAGCTTGTCTCTGGCTTCCTCTTGCCCCATCTCTTCCTGCTACATCAACAAGTTCAAGGGGCATGGAAGACCTTTGAATCCCATTACCATTACATCCATCCTTCCTGTTCTTCTCTTTTGGCAAGCTCTTCACACCATGGGCTCCATGTGATAATGTTAGGCATATTAAGGGCAGGGAAGGTCTCCAAACTCCCTTAGGCCTATTAAGGGCAACACAAATGTATAATTTTTCCAATGAAGTCTTGTTACAATCAGAGGTAAGGCTCAAAGGCACTTGAATAACTGAAACAAACTGCAAAATACTACTACAGATTGCAATCAATAGGTTGTTGTGGCCAAACTTTTGGCAAATGAAACTCTTCCACATCTCACAACAAATCAACTCATTACCCAGCCCATGCTCATAGTCTTTCCAGTTTGGAACGATATGTCAAGTTTTATGTTACCCTGGCATTAGCCTTTAAGAAAGCAAGGATACTTCTACATTCTGATCATGTTTGGGGTACAATTTTAGTAGAGTAGTTCTAATGTTATACCCATATTTTTTTTAATAAGTAGAGAAGCTTAGATAAGTAAAGTGAGGAAGTCATTGCATAGCACAATCAACAAACTAAAGGAATGTTCGTCATGGTGTTCATTTCAATACTTTCATCTTTACATCATTATGCAATAAATTAATGAATGAAGGAAAAAAGAAAGAAGCTTTTAGTAAATTTTTACTCAATGTCAAGAACTATTCTAAGTACTGAGAGTTTAAGTACAAACATGAAGACAGTTCCTTACAACAAGATTATATTTTGATAATATAAACAAAGTGGAGGAGTAGCCAGGGAAAGGCACTTCTATCATGAAAAGTTTCAAGGGGTAGAAAGGATATGGTGAATAGGAGTAATGTTAAAGATGGTCAATGAAGCCATACAGATGAAGACTGGGGAGTAATGAGTGACATGGTATATGCCTGGGGCTTGCCCAAAATAGGAGGCTAAATGATGCAGTCCCTAATCAGTACAGCGGGGCTACCAGGTAGAAGTTTAAGAGATGAAAGGGTTAAAACCTTCATCATATGGTCTCTATCATGGGCAGGAAGAGAACTGTTGCTCCAGTGAAAAGAGTACTAGGGGATTAGAGTCAAACTCTGTCACTCAAAACATGTTTGGAATTGGGTGAGTCACTGTTATTCCACATAATAAAAGGTATTTATTAATATACAAGACTTTTAAAAATCACAGTCCTATATATAACAGCGCCTTTTTCTGCATACAATAAAACTTTTTTTCTATTTTTTAAAACCTATCATCATGTACAATTTAGAAACTGTAGAAACATCTAATCAGTATAGGAATATAAACTTATACATAACTCACTTTTTAAAAGAAGTCAATGATGGTTTTTGTCTGTTATGTTTATTTGACACAGTGCTATAAATGCTAGTAAAGTCAGCATAACATGAAACAAATCAAGGCATGAAAGTGGACAAAGGAAAGACAAAAATGTTTTTATTTGCTGATGATACAAGCATTTAATTAGGCAATTTTGCAAAATAAGCAAAGGAACTAATTGAAACAAGACATAACTCACAGAAATCAACATCATTTTTATATAACACAAAAATCTGTTACAGGATATTAGAAATAAATTTCCATTCAAAATAAGTAGAAGCATATAAACTACATGGAAACCAATCTTTTTTTCCTCCTTAAGGAATAAAAGTGAATAGTTACAAAACATTCCTTGTGGGGAAAAAAAGAATGGTAAATAATTGAAAGAATATTCAGTATGCATAGGCACATTTCACTGTAAGATAGATGACAATACTGGGACAGATTTAGTACTGTATCAATTAAAAAAAACAGTAATGTAACATTTTGAAGAGTTGAACAAAATAATGACAATTAAAAAAATATCTAAAACATTTGGTGGAAATAATGTAAATGCAGGGACTATGGCATGTCAGAAAGGGCATTGGTTCTGGACTGAGATGAACTAATTTCAAATCCTACCTCTGCTCCTTACTAGCTATGTGAACTAAGATATGCTAGTAAACTTCCCGGGCCTGTTTCTTTGCCTGTAAAATGAAGGAATTTTAACAGATAGCCAAAAAGTAACATATCCCTAACTCTATTATTTTGTAAGGAATAAAAAAGATACATAATTTTTAAACCTCAAGTTTTATTGTAAAGTACTAACATCAAGACTACCTACTACTGGTTAAAAACCATAAAAGGAAATAAACATAACAGAATAAACAAAGGGAAATGAGAGATATTTTACCTATTAAAAGATGTTAATTATAATCTAGTTGGCTAAGCACAAATATGTCACTTTGCGGAAGAAACTTCTTAATATGATGTGATGGTAATGGAATTTGGAGATGCCCCTGTATTGGCTTGGTTATGAGTATTGGGTTGAGTGTTAAAACCCAGAGCTTGTGAATCTCACTTGTGGGATAGACTTGTTAAAGTGAAGAGAGAGGACTGAACTAGGAGGAACTGTGAATTGGGAGAGAGGCCCAAACCCAGAGAAGGCCAGAAGGACTTTTGGGAGGGCAGTATCCAGCATTGTGGAGCCTGAGTTTCTCACAGAAAGACTGCTAGGAGCCATTGGAGCTGCCCAGGACTTTTGAAAACTGCCACCTGGAGCTGTTAAGAACTGAGGAGGCATGGCTGTGATGCCGGTATTTTGTCTGTCTGTTTTGATGTTGTTTTGCCAGATTCATGTGATGAAGGACAGTGCTGCTGTTGTAGGGGTCCTGGAACCTGGCTGTTGGTTGAGAATCCCAGAAGGAGGATTTTCTTATTGTACCTTTACAGGAATCCTGTAAGAGGGTCTTGCTGATGTTTTCAGTGGTTCTGGGACTGTTCTACAACCAGAGAGTGACTTGATGAGGACACTGGATATGTTTTTGTTGAGCCTTGTCTCCCCAGGAGCTGAGATTGCTGAGGGCTTGCCTTGTGTGAAGATGAAAGAAGGGCCTTTCCTTGGGTTTTCAATGCTGAGATGATATCTTAACCTTATTATGGCTTAAGGGTGGATGGCCTTTTGTGCTCTCCTGCTCTCTTTTGAGAAAGTGCTTGATGTTAATGGATGGTATTGCAATTACTTTGAGTTCAGGGTTGGGAAACCTTTGGCCTTTTTGTGCTCTGAGATTGACCAAATAGATGTAATTTGCTTCTGATTGGAAACTGATCTCCATTTGAAAGGAGACTTTGACTGACTAAATGAATGTACTGTCTAGGAGTGGAGTAGTATCTGGATTGAATTGAGAACTTGCTAAATGAATGAGTTATGCTGTATTTTGACTACCTGTTCTGTGAATTTTTGTTGAATAAATGGGGTTTGCTATACTGGTAATCTGAACCTTGAAAGTTGCCTTTGCTTGGCATTGCATATGACGAGACATTCTAGGGAAACTAAAAAGAAATCTAGAAAAAATAGCTTCAAATAAATACTAAATTAAACCATATGCTACAATAAACTTAAAACAGATATATTACCATTAATGTTAAATGATTCACCATTTTAAAAAAAGCAAAAAAATTCATATCTAGGATTTTTTTACATCTATAACTATGGTGCATATTCTAACAAATTAGTAATTAGTAGAATTGTAAGTGATAAAATGATGATTTGATTAATCTGACTGAAAAACTTTTCCATGAACAAAAATGATTATTACTACTATAGGAATTGAAGAGACTGACAGGGAAAAAATGTGTCAAATATCTCTGATAAGGGTTTAATGTACAAGATTTATAGGGAACTAATAATAATAAGTGACATTTATATGATGCTTTACTCTTTTCAAAATATATTGCATATATTATTTAATTTGATCACGTATTAACTTTGTGAAGAAGTTGTTAACATTATTCCCATTTTACAGATGAAGTAACTAAGATTTAAGGAGGTTAGGTTAATTTCCGAAAAAAATCACAAGGGGAATAAAGATAGTGGATATTGAAGGGGGTACCCAAAGAGGGTTAGGGTTGCCTGTGACCCCAAAATACCAACATGCCGGGTCCTGTGGAAGGAATTCCACTCAAGTCTTCTCAGCCAAAGAAAAGTAAAGTTTATTGAAAGTTCAAGTCCTCCATATGGTGTAGACTCTTATGGAGCCAGTCTATGCTAGATCATTCTATGGCGCTTTCACACAGAGCAAGTCTGTGCTAAGCTATTCTATGGTGCTCTCACACACATGGAGGGAAGATCGGATTCTTATATACAGAAGAACCTAGGGGTGGTCTAGAGAAGGAGTTTGGGGAGGGTCTTCAAGAGGAGTTAATGAGGTCAATGCAAGAGTGGATTGATATTTTGATAGGCTCCACGGTGGGAAGCAGATGGACAATGGAGGACCATGCTAGTAACAGAGGTTTCGGTCCAGCCACAATGAAATACTTATGGCCTCTGAAAATGCCTCATCAAGTGGGAAGATTCAGATTTCAAGGGGTTTCCCTGAGTATGTACCTCAAAGATTCGAGGAGAGATCAAGGGGGGAGGTCCCAGAGCCTACACCTCATTGGATATAACACCTGATCTTCTGATTCCAGAGAAAGTTTTCTTTCTCAAGGTGTCAAGTGTGGGATATAAACTTGGCTTGATTAGGTGTCAAGGTTGAGATTTAAACAGAGCTCTTCCTAAAACCAATTTCAACACTCTATCCATTATCCCATGTGACACATGAATGATCCAAGAGAAATAATTTCTGAGTAATTAGTCTTCAGTTTATTATGGTTAGGAAATAATAGACTGAGGTCAGAGAATGCTCTCTTAAACCAAAGACAAACCTGTGGGGGTCCTGTGAATACTTAGTGGGTATTCCTAACCTCTGAAACTCAACTCTGATTGGGTAAAAATTAATGAGACTGAATGTTATAATGACCAGTGGACTTATTCTAATAAATCTTCCTTATTGACTAGTTGTTATGATATTCCTTTGTCTGGTTTCCCTCTGAAAAAGGGAAGCTCTAGCATATTTAAATGGTTAGTACTAGCATTACAGAGCCCATTTTCACTATCCTTATTGCCACCAGACACAGGTATGAAATTCTGACTTACAAAGAAGGTGATAACCTAGTCCCTACTTTCCCTTCCAGTCTTCTGATACTGCATACCTAATCCATGTATTCTTTCTTCCAGTGAAATTTCCCTTCTTGTTGTTCTTTATATGTAACACTCTTTTTTCCTTCTGACCAAATAATTTTATTCATTTGTCTTCTGTTTCCTGAATGTTCTTACCCCTTGTCTCTGCCTCATGGATTCTTTCACTGACTAGGTCCTTTAAGTTGCAGCTTTTCAAGAAGCCTTTCCAGATTGTCAGTGATGCATTCCCTTTATTCGTTATCTCTCATTTGTCCTTAATATATCTTGCTTGTACATAGTTGCCTATTATCACCCCATTATACTGTGAGTTCTTTGAGAGCAGGGACTGGTTTCGCTTTTAATTTTATTCCCCTTCCTTAGTACAATGACTGGCAGATAGTAGGTTATTGACAAATACAAACTGATTGACCAACTGAGAGAAGGTTAGGGTTGCCTGAGACCCCAAAATACTAACATGTTGGATCCTGCTGAAAGAAGTGGACTCAAGTCTTCTAAGCCAAAGAAAAGTAAATTTTATTAAAAGTTCATTAAAAGTTCACAACATGGGGTAGGCTCTTAAGGAGCGAGTCTATGCTAAGCTATTCTATGGCACTCTCACACACATGGAAGGAAGATGGAGTCTTAAATACAGATGAATCTAGGGGTGGTCTGGAGGAGGAGTCTGGGAGGGTCTTCAGGAGAAGTCAATGAGGTCAGACTCTGTAATGAGTTGGGGAGGATCTTCAGGAGGAGTTAATGAGTTCAATGCAAGACCGAATTTATATTTTGACAGGCTCAAGGGTGGGAAGTAGATGAACAATGGAGAGCCAAGTTAGTAAGAGAGGTTTGGGCCCAGCCACAATGAAATACTTATGGCCTCTGCAAATGCCTCATCAAGTGGGAAGATCCAATCAGACATCAAGGGCTTTTCCAGAGTGTGTACCTCTAATATTCAAGGAGAGCTCAAGGTGCGGTCCCAGAGCCTACATCTCATTATTCCCTCCTCAAACACATGGGAACCAAACTCCTTTGGGGTAAAGGGCAATGGTTGCCACTTCTGAAAGTGCTTCCTACTGGCAAGGTGCATACAGCTGTCCCTGCCTCTCTAGGTCCTATTTAAGGGGGTCAGACTTCACAGTCAAGGGGTCAGACTCTGGAACATGTCTGATGCCAGGTCCATTGGGCTGGAGAATTTGGGGCTTAAACCCTAGAGGAGACAAAACTGGCAAAGATGTAAAGCAAACAAAGCTAACAAAACAGGCACAAAAAGAAAGTATAGCAAGAAGAATTTCCCTGGTATGAATTAAAGATGACTATGGCATGGTCAAAAGGAAAAGGGCAGTTATAATTTCAACTCTTTTTATCCTTTTTGCTGGAGGGGGCTGGGGACTTTCTAAACAGTAGTTTAAGGACCTCCAAAGGCTCACTGGTATATTGTGGAGTCAGGGGGAGAAACAACTGGTTTAATCTTACAATTATGAGTCCAGCTGGGGAGACCTTCAAGTTTTACTTCCATTGGAGTGGTAAGTATGACTCTGTATGCTCCCTTCCATTTAATATCTAACTGTTCTCTCTTTTGGGTTTTAAATAGACTCAGTCTCCAGGTTGTACTGCAACAGAACACTCCTTTTCATTGCCAAAAGGTTTGGGGAGATACTTATTGGCATACTCAGTCAGAGTATTCCTGACAGCTCCTGAGTTGCAAACTGGGTAATTAAATGCTGTTCTGGGTCCACCATGATGTCAGAGGTTAGGAAGGGCCTTCCATACACGAGTTCATAGGGGCTAAGCTTGATATTTTCTCGAGGTGTGATTGGGACTCTGAGTAACCCAATGGGGAGATTCTTAACCCAATCTTCTTGGGTTTCTATGCATAGCTTAGTAAGGACCCGCTTAAGGGTATGATTCATTTTCTCTACTTTCCCAGAAAATTTTGGATTCCAGGCTAAGTGGAGATGGTAAGTGATTTTAAGTGTCTTTGCCATTGCCTGGGTTATCTAAGAAGTGAAAGCTGAGCAACTGTCTCTCTGCAAGGAGAGGCAAGTCAAAACGCAGTATAATTTCCTCTAATAGGAACTTTGATACCTCCTGAGCCTTTTTAGTTTTGCAAGTGGAAGCTTCTACCCAATAGAAATCTGAAGCCCCTACATGGGGGCATGTGTGTAACGTCTATCTGCCAGTCTTCATCTAGGTAGGTACCCCTCCTCTGAACAGGTTTTAAAAGAGGAGGAGACTTGACTGCCCCTTTGGGATTCCCCTCAGCAGAGGTTGGACAGGCCCGACATACTTGTCTGATGGTTTCTCCTAACTTACTGCCAGTAAAAATTGGCCTTATCAGAGAGTGGAAGGCATTCTTCCCTAGGTGTGTGGCCTGACGTAAGTAATAAAGAAGCTTCCACTGACTTTCCTCTGGGATAAGAAATTGTGTTGTGAGTGTTTGAAACCACCCAGAGGAGGAAAGAGAGTATCCCCTTTCCTTAGCAAGGGGCTGTTCCTGAGGGCTGTACAAAGGTGTGAAGGAATCAGGGAGCTGTGGTAGTAAAGGAGCCAGTATAACCAACTGTCAGGCAGCATTCTTTGCTGTGGTATCTGCCAAGTGATTTCTCACAGCCTGATAGGATTCCCCTTTCTGGTGGCCTTTGGAAAAAAATAGCCACCTGAGAGGGCTTTTGAACAGCTTGGAGGAGATGTAAAATCTCCTGTGTGTGTTTAATAGGGGAATTTTTGCTGTCAAATATCCCCTTTCTTTCCAAATTGCTCCATGGGAATGTAGAACATGGAAAGAATATTTTGAGTCTGTAAAAATGTTTACTCATTTATTTTCCCCTAGCTCTAGGGCCCTGGTGAGTGCGATCAATTCAGTCTTCTGTGCAGAGGTCCTAGGCAGCAGGGATTTGACCTTGATGGTTTGGTAGAGTCTGAACACCAAATATCCACTTTTCCTGACCCCTTGTTCAATGAAGGTTGAACCATCTGTGTACCAGACTGCATCAGGGTTCAGGAGAGGAGAATCTTTCAAATCAGCTCGACTGGCATAAACACAGTCCAAGATCTCCTCACAATCATGTACCAGGACATCTGAGTGGGCAATGTATAGGAGGAGGGTTGCCAGGTTAAGTGTGCGGCACACCCAAAGGGTTAGGTCAGGGGTATCTAAGAGCAAAGCTTGATATTTGGTGAGCCTGTCACTAGACAGCCACTGGTGGCCTTTTGTTTCCAGGATGCTCTGAACTCAGTGGGAAGTTAGAACTTCCAGGGGCTGACCAAGTGTAAGTTTAGAGGCTTCCTCAATTAGAATGGCTGTAGCAGCTACTGTCCTGAGGCATGCAGGCAATCCTGCAGCCACAGAATCTAATTATTTGGAAAAACAGGCAACTTCTCTGTGGTCAGATGCCAAGAATTGAGTTAGGACTCCAAGAGCCTGTCTTCTCCTTTCATCTACATACAGAATGAAAGATTTTTCTAGACCAGGTAGGACTATTGCTGGCATGGTGATCAATTTTTTTTTCTTTTTTAAAAATTTAATTTTATTTTTAAAAATTTATTGACTTGTTTTTTGTTTTTTTTTAGGTTGCAATTTTTTTTTATTTTTATTTTTTATTTTTATTTTTATTTTTTTTAATTTTAATTTATTTTCTTGGTTACATCATTCATTTCCACAAGGTTTTGAGTTACAAATTTTTTCCCCTTTTTGTCCCTACCCCCCAGCCCAGAACATTGATCCCACTGTAA
>CM053600.1:101990568-102007460 GCA_028646575.1 Pseudocheirus occidentalis
AGCCCCGCCTGCTGCGCTGCCTGTAGTGCTTTCTGTCTAGTGGAGAGTTTTGGAGCTTGGAAATCTGTTTAGCGTCCCATTTTATGAGTTTTTTAGCGTATTTGTGTGGGAGCTGCGGTGCTTTGCTGCTTCTACGCTGCCATCTTGGCTCCGCCCCTCCATGGTGATCAATTTAGCTTTCAGAGTCTCAAAAGCTTTTGTTTCATCGGGACCCCACGCTAGAGGGAGTGAATCAGGGCCCTGAGTGTAAGCATAGAGAGGCTGAGCAATAAGGCCTGAATTTGAGATCCAGAGACTACAAAAGCCAGCCATACCTAGAAAGGTTCAAAGTTTATTCGTGTCTGGAATACGCACAGACAAGATTGTCCTTTTCCTCTCAGAGGTTAAAGCACAAGAAGTAGGAGTTAATTTGTGGCCCAGATACTTTACAGACTGTTGTGCTATCTGAACTTTATCCAAAGAGACCTTATAGCCTCAGCTACCCAAGAAATTAAGGGCTTCTGCAGCAGCAGCCAAAGATACCCCCTAGATGGGGCTACAAATAAAGATATCATCCACATACTGGATTAAGCTAATATCACTTAATTTCAGATCTCTTAAATCCCTTCCCAAAGCTGGGCCAAATAAATGTGGCCTATCCCCAAACCCTTGGGACAGGATTGTCCATGTTAGCTTACATGGACTTTTTCCCCAGGAGGGATCCATTCAAATGCAAAAATAAATTGCAAGTCTGTGTGCAGAGGTATACAGAAAAAGTCATCTTTGAGATCTAGGGTGGAAAACCATTGTGTGCCCCCAGGGATATGAGTAAGAATTGTATATGGTTTGGGGACTATGAAACATATGGGAATGACAGCTTTGTTAACAGCCCTGAGATCCTGTACCATCCAGTATTCTCCATTAGGCTTTTTCACACGAAGAATTAGGGTGTTACATGGAGATTGACAAGGGACAAGGATTTTAAATTTTAGGGATTTTTCAATTAATGGTTGTAGTCCTCCCCATACCTTGGGCTTGATTGGATATGGACAGTGATGGGGGAACACATTAGGATCCTGGAGGTGAATAGTAACTGGGGTGGCATGAGTGGCTCTCTCAGGAATTCCCTGATCTCAGACAATTGACTCAACTGTCTCCCACACTTCTGGCAGAACATGAGGGTGTCTGGAGAACAGAGGGTGAAGGGAGATGGGAGGTTTAACTAGAGCAAATTGACTCCCCAATTTCACCATCAGCTCCCTTCCCAACAAGTGGACAGAGAAAGAGGAGATAATAAGGAAGGAGTGTTCAAACAACAGATCCTCAAATAGACAGGGGGTATGTCTCACGACATCCTTTAGTTTTCCCTTTGATGCCCATGACCTGATGGGTTGAAGACCAAGTTGGGGCAGAGTAACTAAATATAATAGCAAATATAGCACCTGCATCAATCAGAAATTAGGTAGCCTTAACTTTGACCACAATGCTTGCCCAGGGCTCAGCAAAGGAAATGGAGAAGGTGGGAGCACTGCCAAGCCCCAGGCTTCCCCATCATTCCAAGTCTTCAGAAGGCTGGAGGACAGGGTACTTAGAGGTGGCTCTACCACTTTTACCTTGGTGGCCATCCTTCCTCCAATGTCCCTCCTGCTCAGATGGGCACGGTGCTAGAGGCATTGGTTCCTGTGGCTCCCTCGGGGGGGAGGGTGCACTGGAGGGGCATTCCTTGGACCAGTAACACTCCTTGTGGCATTAAAAGCAGGTTTTCCCTCCACCCAAGTGACTGGGCTTCCTCCCAAGGGGTCCCCTGGAGAGGTGTTTCCTGGCCATGACAGCAGCCAAGAATCGAGCATGTTCTCTGTCTCTGGTTCATTCCCTGCATTCTTTCTCCTCTGTTGCAACCAGGTCTCTGTTATTAAAGACTCCAAAGTCTGTCTCCAGTAACTGGGCCTGAGATGTTTGTGGTCCCATTGCCAATTTCTGCAGCTTCCTCCTAATATCTGGGGCAGACTGACTAATGAAATACATGTTAAGGATTGCTGCTCCTTCTATAGAGTTAGGGTCTAAATTTGTATACCTTTTAATAGCTTCTACCAGTCTACCTAGGAAAAGGGCAGGATTTTCTTGATTTGTCTGGCAAATTTCTCTAATTTTCTGATAATTTATTTGCTTTTGAAATGCAGTTCTTAGGCCTTCTAACAGGCAAAGACCATATGATCTCTCTTCTCTCTGTCCTCCTGGATTTGATAATCCCATACTGGGTCACCAATGGGAACAGCAGCTGTTCCTGGGGGGTATATTCTGGGGTCATTGCTAGCCAAATGATCCCTCAATTTTTGTGCTTCTTCCCAGATTCTCCTCCTCTCCTCACTGGAACAACAGGTAGAAAAGAAGATATGCAAATCAACCCAAGAAAGCTCAAATTGTAGGGATAAGTCCTGAAAGTCTTCAGTAAACTTCATGGGGTTTTGAGAGAACTTATCCAGCTTCTCTTTAATTTGATTGATATCCAAAATGGAGAATGGGACATGCACTCTAGTTGCTCCACCAGCTGAGAGAGCTGCTTCCCTTAAGGGAAAATGTCCTAAAGGTGTTGTGGGGACAGGGGATTGGGAGGAGAGATTGGAAGTCCCTCTTCCTGTGAGAGAGTAAATGGGGGGGGGTGCTGGCTGAACTGGATCAGACTGCAAAACTGGGGGATCTGGATGGCAAGGGGGAAGGTCAGAAAAGAAGATACCCCTAGTATTGCTGTGGGGGTAGGACCTGAAGTCTGAGTGTGCATTGCCTCAGGGTGAAGGGCAAGACCAGTGGCTGGGACCTGAGCAGGGATCTCTGATGTAGGAGGGGCTGGGGATGAATCCATAGGAAGAGGGTCATTTAATTGGTCCCTGTTGCCCCTTTGTGGAGAGGTTATAACTTCAAGCATCTCACTCTCTTTCCTGAGAACCATGTTCCAAAAAAGTTCAAGGAAGGCCAGCAAAGAGGCAGCTTCTAAACATTTTTCTTCATTGCGACAGTATAATTCTAACTGCAAGAGAGTATTGTCTTTTAAAGTCCCCAAAACAGACCAAGATTCATGGTTTTCTAGGTGATAGCTAGGCCAAACAGTGCTGGAAAAACACTAGCATTCCTTTTTAAGGTATCCAAAGAAACTAAATTTTTCCAATGTTGTAAAAGACAATGCAAAGACAAACTTTTGGGAGCTACAAAGGCCTGGAAGTCCCTTCCTCCATAAAGGAAGGTTTGAGAGTAAGCCTCAAAAAACAAACAAAACAAAACAGGACAAAAAAAAAGTCCAAAAATATCTTGAGTTTCTCCAGTTCCCTAGTGCTGAGAGAATTGAAAGAATCTGACTTACACTTATAGATGAGGCATCTGTCCTTGTCCTTCATTCTTCAGAAACTGCATGTGTGTCCATGTTCCCCAACATAACCAAACAGTACTGAGAACCTGAGTTCAGGCTGAGTACCTATTTGTCTAACCTAATGGTACCTGAGAGGTCAGGCCCACAAAAACAAAACAAAACAAAACAAAAACACATATACACAAAAACACACCTACAAGGTACTTGGAGGAGAAGAAAGCAATAGGGAAAGATAGAGGCTTACATATCCTCCAGTCCTGGCTGGAGAAGAGCTTGAGATTAGCAGTATTTCTTGGTATCAGGGAACCATAAAAATGAAGAGGTTATCTAAAGAGGGTTAGGGTTGCCTGAGACCCCAAAATATCAACATGCCGGGTCCTGCTGAAAGAATTTGACTCAAGTCTTCTCAGCCAAAGAAAAGTAAATTTTAATGAAAATTCATTAAAAGTTCACCATATGGGGTAGACTCTTAAGGAGCCAGTCTATGCTAAGCTGTTCTATTGTGCTCTCACACACATGGAGGGAAGATGGGGTCTTATATACAGAGGAATTTAGGGGTGGTGTGGAGGAGGAATTTGGGAAGGGTCTTCAGAAGGAGTTCATGAGGTGACTGAAAGAATGAATTTATATTTTGATAGGTTCAAGGGTGGGAAGTAGATGAACAATGGAGGGCCAAGCTAGTAAGAGAAGTTTGGGCCCAGCCACAATGAAATATTTATGGCCTCTGCAAATGCCTAATCAAGTGGGAAGATTCAATCAGACTTCAAGGGGTGTCCCAGAGTATGTACCTCAAAGATTCATGGAGAGATCAAGGGGGTATCCCAGAGCCTACACCTCATCAGTTTACCTCTGAAAAAGTGAAGCTCTAGCATATTTAAATGGTTAGTACTAGCATTACAGAGCCCATTTTCGCTCTCCTTATTGCCACCAGACACAGGTATGAAATTCTGACTTACAAAGAAAGTCATAACCTAGTCCGTACTTTCCCTTCCAGTCTTCTGATACTGCATGCCTAATCCATGTATTCTTTCTTTCAGCGAAATTTGCCTTCCTATTCTTCTATATATGTAAAATTCTTTTTTCTTCTGACCAAATAATTTCATTCATTTGTCCTCTGTCCCTTGAATGTTCTTACCCCTTGTCTCTGCCTCATGGATTCTTTCGCTGACTAGGTCCTTTAAGTTGCAGCTAGCAAGAAACCTTTCCAGATTGTCAGTGCTGCATTTCCTTTATTCATTATCTCTAATTTGTCCTTAATATATCTTGCTTGTACATAGTTGCATGCTATCACCCCATTATACTGTGAGTTCTTTGAGAGCAGGGACTGGTTTTGCTTTTAATTTTATTCCCCTTGCTTAGTACAATGACTGTCAGATATTAGGTTCTTAACAAATATAAGCTGATTGACCAACTCAGTAAAATATAACTGTTTGTTAAGAATTGTTGAATACAAGTTCAGATGTATATGGGCTATGAAAAGTAAAATCAGGTAATTGAGGAAAAAATATAGATAGATAAATAGATACAGTGGTGAATACAGGAAATATGACTAATATAATACAAATAGAAAAAGAACAACAAAATAATCAAAGTCTCTTGTACAGTCAGACTGCCTACAATGATATATGAAAATCTACCTCCTCTGTCTTTTGTTTTAAAATTATTTATTTATTTATTAGTTTTCAAGATTTATTTCCACAAGATTTTGAGTTACGAATTTTCTCCCTTTCTCTCCCTTACCCCCACCCAAGATGGCAAACATACTGAATTTATCTTCCCCCAATCTGCTGACTCTTACATCCCCTCCCCATCCCTGTCTTCCTTTCTTGTAGGGAATGATGGATTTCTGTACCCCACTGCCTGTATATCTTATTTCTTGGTTTCATGTAAAACCGTTTTTAACATTTGTTTTTAAAACTTTGAGTTCCTGATTCTCTCCATTCTTCCCTCCTCACTCACCCTACTAGGAAGAAAAACAATTCAATATAGGTTATACATATGTAGTTACACAAAACATTTCCATAGTTATCAAACTGGGAAAGACTAACTATATTTCCTCCATCCTATCCTACCCCTTATTTATTCTATTTTCTCCTGTGACCATGTCCGTTTTCAAAAGTGTTTACTTCTAACTACCCTTTCACCCAATCTGCTCTGCCTTTTATCATTCCCCTCTCTTTCCCTCTTCCCCCCTACTTTCTTGTGGGGTAAGATACCAAATTGAGTGTGTATATTATTTCCTCCTTAAACCAAATCCAATAAAAGTAAGTTTGACTCATTCCCTTTCACCTTACTGCTCTTCTCCTCCTTTGTAACAACTTTCTCTTGCCTCTTTTATATGAAACAATTTACCCTATTCTCTCTCCCTTTCATATTCAACTCATCCTGTGCCCTCTGTGTATGTATACATGTACACACACGTATACATAAATGTATACATGTATATACATGCACATACATATCCATACAGATGCACATACACAGATACACAGACACACCCACACACATATATATTCCTTTCAACTTTCCTCATACTGAGGAAAAGTCTCATGAGTAACAAATATCATCTTTCTATGAAGGGATATAAATAGTTCACCCTTTAGAAACTTCCTTATGATTTCTCTTTCTTGTTTAACTTTTCATGGTTCCCTTATTCATTATATTTGAAAGTTAAATTTTCTGTTCAACTCTTGTCTTTTCATCAAGAATATTTGAAAGTCCTCTAATTTATTTAATGTCTTTATTTCCCCCTGCATTATTATACACAGTTTTCCTGCTCAGGTAATTCATGGTTTTAATACTAGCTCCTTTGACCTCTGGAATATCATATCCCAAGATCTTTGATCCCTTAATGTAGAAACTGCTAGATCTTCTATTATCCTGACTGTGTTTCCACAATATTCAAAATGTTTCTTCTTAACTGCTTGTAATATTTTCTCCTTGACCTGGGAACTCAGTAATTTGGCTATAATAGTCCTGGAAGTTTTCTTTGGGGACCTTTTTCAAGTGGTGTTCAGTGAATTATTTCAATTTCTGTTTCTGCCTATGGTTCTAGGATATCAGGACAGTTGTCCTTGATAATTCCTTGAAAGATGATGTCTTGGCTCTTTTTTTGACCATGGTTTTCAAGTAGCTCAATAATTTTAAAATTATCTATCCAGGTTCTATTTTCTGAGTCACTAATTTTTCCAGTGAGATATTTCACATTGCCTTCTATATTTTTAGTGATTTGGATATGTTTTATAGTATCTTGATTTCATATAAAGTCATTAGCTTCCATTTATTCCAATCTAATTTTGAAAGAATCATTCTCTTTAGTGAGTTTTTGAAATTCCTTTTCAATCTGGATAATTTTGCTTTTTAAGGCATTCTTTTCCTCACCAGCTTCTTTCCCCCCCCCACCCTCATTCCTTTTTAAAATTATTAGTTATAAGGTTTTAACTTCTGGGATAGAAAAGGGATAAGGAAACTAGGGTGAACAAAAAGCAATATAATTTAGCTAAGCAGGAAATCAGAATGACTTTTTTGTGTCACTTAGAGTCACATTTTAGTTTAGTATTTAGGATTATTGACTATGAAGTCTTAGCATGCAGCATTGTATTTCAGCGTACAAATGATCCATCTTTTAGAACAATTCTCCTGGAAGAATAATGACAGATCGACAAAGCTGTATGGTTTACTGGAGCAAAACAAGTATATTGTAGATAGACAAAGGAAGGACTACATGGATATGTTCAAGAGTCTAATACCAGTAACTGACTGAATAAAGATGACAGATCAGATGATAATCTTCCCATGGCTTTATAGTGGAAAAGGTACATCTTGTGGCAGGAGGCTTGTTTGTGGGGAATGGCCACACCTTTTTACTTTGCACTTGATCAGTGGGTCAAGAGGGCTGTGACATTTGCTGACCCAGGAGAAGCCAATATATACACCTTGATGTGAGGTTTGCTTTGGGGCTCACTTTGAGAAGAGTTGTGTGATTTGGCCAGATGAGACTCTGGGAAGCCGTTGAGCCCCCCCGGCTTTGAAAAACCCAGATGTTGATGCTTCCCTCTCTGGTAACTTGAATAGGTAATGGATGTGATGATCGGATGGTTGGAAGCCCATCTGCTGATCTGTTTCTTGGTCTGCTTGTAACTTCTGTTTGTATTCTCTGGAGTTCAGGGTGCACACTTATACCCCTGAACTAGGTAAATGATATGTTTGATTGATTAAAGAAAGATTGTTAACCCATTTTGAGTGGCTTTCCTTTAGACAAGCAGATCAAGAATGGGGTAAATTATCTCATACAGAAGAGGCAAGGAATAACTGTTATAATGGAGGGGAAGAACAGGAAGGCAAAAGGGAATGGGTCAACCTTACTCTCATTGAATTTGGCTTAGGGAGGGAATGACATACACTCTGAATAGGGTATCTTGCCCTACAGGAGAGTAGGGAGAAGGGGATGACATGGGGGATGATGGAGTGGAGGGAAAGTGGGGGGAGTAGTTAGAAGCACACACCTTTGAAAAGGGACAGGGACAAAATAGACGATAGAACAAGTGCGGGGCAGGATAGGATGGAGGGAAATATACTCAGTCTTTCACAATATGTCCATTGTGAAGATGTTTTGGAAAATTATACACGCACTTATACTGAATTGCTTGTCTTCCTAATATGGGTGGGTGATGAGGGAGGAAAGGAAAGAATCTGGAATTCAAAGTTGTAAAATCAACTGTTTAAAAATATTATTATTTTTTTACATGCAACTTGGAAATAAGATATATCGGCACTGGGGTTTGGTGATCCATCTTGCCCTACCAGAAAGTGAGAGGAGGGATCAGAGAGGGTATAGATGAGAGAAGATTGGGGGAGGCAGTATACAGTGGGACCACTGTTTTGAGGTGCTGGGTAGGGGAAAGACAGGGAGAAAATTTGTAACTCAAAATCTTGTGGCAATGAATGTTGTAAACTAAAAATAAACATAAATTTTAATTTAAAAACCCTCATTTACATATTTAGAGTTGAAGGTCTTCATCTCTACAGTATAACACTTCTCTGCTGACTTTGTGAACTACTTCCCAAAATCATCATTCATTTTCTCCTGTCTGAGTTACCTGTATTATACTATGAATGCAATATTAATTTTTCTTCTTTCATTAATCCTCAAAAATACTTCAGATTTCCTGAAATTACAGGAAATCCTTATAAATTCTCCCTACAATCATTGCATTTTAGTTCACATATTTACTTAAATCCATGTATATTCTTGGGTGAAAATAGTATTCTAACATTCTTTTGATCTAACATTTTTATTTAGACTGTTACATACATACAATGCCATAATCTTTTCATGAATAACAACCTGTTTAATACAATGTCTTGCCCATGTAGTTGAAGCAACTTATCTACTCCATATTTCTCCATCTTGTCTACAAAGATACTGGCAAAGATGTTAAGCAATAATTTTCTTGATTCCTGTTAAATTATGTTCAGTGTTAATATAATAAACCTGATAACAAAGGAGAGTGCATTGAATAACTCTAAAATTAGTGGTCATGTCTAATATCATTCAAGGTTGTTTCATTCATTTGTATAGATAGGTAGGTAGCTGGATGGATAGGTAGCTGGATGGATAGGTAGCTGGATGGATAGATAGATAGATAGATAGATAGATAGATAGATAGATAGATAGATAGATGATAGATAGGTAGATTGATTGATATTAATATTAATACTACTTGTCAACGGAGATTTAATCTCCTCTATGAGATCGTCAGTGACGAATATTTAGCAGGCAGGACATGAATTACCTTTCAAGGAGTACTTGCAGATTGATTGTATGTGTATAATTGTACACATTGTGTGCATATACATCTATGTGAACACATACACAGACATGCATATGTGCACGTATGCAAACAAATATTTGAATACATGTATTGGGAAAGACTCTAAGTAATTACAAATCTTTCTTCTAAATGTCCAACTACTATAGAAATAAATTTCTTAAATATAAGTCATCATGTATACCAAATGAAATTAAAAGAGATGCTATTCTTTAAGATTCAACCTGAATTAATCCTTAATTTAAAATTTTTGGCAACTCAGTTAACAAGGAAATATAACCAAAGACATATTTAATGCCTAGAGTAGATGTCTCGTTGAATTGTCCAAGATTCATCTAGTTGTTGGCTAGATTCTCCTCATTAACTCTTGAGCACAATTCATTCAATTACAAAATTTGCCAGATGACAACTACATGATATAACAGCAGGTTACCTAATGAGCCTATTAAAAAGAGACAAAAAAGAACATTGCCAGAACAACCACTAATTTTCTGGATGTTTCTTTTGCTTTTTCGTGATATACACTTGATTCCATATATTGTGGACTATTTTTTTCACAGTAAAGGTGCTGAAGCAGTGACATAATGATAACAGGTAACATTTTAAGAAACAAATCTCTCTTGTTTTCTTCTGGAATAAGTACTTTTAGGCCAATGAATGCAAAATTGTTCCATATGTACATCTGAGTGTGCATGTGTGATTAGATTTCTTTTAGAAATTTGGCTTTGTTTGAGGAATAAAATGTCCAAAAAAGTCCACTTTGCTGAGGATTGTGGATAGTCATAAATCAATTTCTTGAAAATTCTAAGTTGGGATTTCTGGGGGGAATATTAAATCTTCAGATGGCCACAGAATTTTTTTTATTCTTAATCACTTGATAGAGTTATGGCTTTATTCTTTTAAATTTTGTTTTTCTTCTCTCAACAGTACAAAGATTGTTGGAATTGGGGTAAGGGAGGCTTGGGCTTTGATACCATTTCTGATGCTTACTAAAATCATACTTATGGGCAAGTCATCCATTTTTTCTGTGTCATTTTTATCAACTGTAAATGGGTATAATCATGTGTCTAGTTTATATTTCATCACAGCGGCAGAATTACTTGGTGGATAGAGAGATGACCATTAAGCTAGAAAAAAAGAAAAGAAAATAGTTTCGAGTCCTTCTTCTGATATGAATTAATCAATATATATAAATTTAAATATCAAAGTGATCTGAATGAACTTTACTGTCATCTTCATCATCACTATTTTCTTATTGTCATCTTTTTTTGACATGATTTAAAAAAAATCAGACAGGCAGTCCAAAGACAAAATGCTATACTACATATTGACTTCAAAGAGTTTGTTGCTGTCTTTTGATCTCAAGAGTACCAAAATCATATCACTATATTGGGATCAAAATTAGAGTGTGTCTGACTGGGGATGATCAGACTAATATGAGTTTGGAAGACTCTATCACATGTCAGATATAAACATTCCATAGAAAAATTTGGAGTGTAGCTGTCTCTAAATCTGCAAATCTCACATTTATTTTGAGCTACTACAAATTATGCTTTGCTCACACAGTATCGCGAATACTGTTATATGGGAATGTCATTACTGGGTAGTCCTCTGTCAGTCACATAACTCACATTCAATTTCAAAGTTCTTCAGAGATAGCTTGAATGTGCTCTTATATCCCTTTTTATTATTCCCATATAAGAGCTTACCTTCTTTGTGTTTTCCACATGTTTTTTGGGAACAAATAGGTTAAATAAACATTTATAGTGGAGTTTTCTTTAAACTGGTGCATCTCACATTTCTTTTGAGATTTTGCTGTTCTCTTTTGCTCATAGAAAATAATGCTTAATTTGATTCAGGAATGTCATGGTGGATGGTCCTATCCCAGTTTCCCCATGTTTCACAATCAGTTCCAAAGTTCTTCAGGTAGAACTTGAAAAGTCTTTGTAATACATCTTCTGACATCTGTGAGAGTGCTTGCCTTGTATGAGTCTTTTAGTAAAATAATCTTTTAGGCAAATGTATATTTGGCAATTGGACAATGTGACCAATCCATTGAAGTTGCACTCTGTTCAGTAAAGTTTGAATATTTGTCAACTCAGTTCAAGAAAGGACATCAATGCCCAGTACTTTATCTTGCTAGTTGATTTTCAAAATCTTGTTAAGACAATCCAAGGAGGTTTTTCATGGGGCAGAGTCAATATGATGGCATAGAAACACTAGAACTCCACAGGCTCCTCCAAATACCACCTCAAATACCTATAAAATATGAATCTAAACAAATTTAGAGCTCAAGACTCCACAAAAATGACAGAGTAACAAAGCTCCCACTGAAGGCAGCTAGCAGGCAGTCATTGCAATGCGCTGGAAGCAGAGCCCAGCCCCAGGGCATTCAGGAGAAGCCATGGCTGTAGCATTCAGGAGAGCAGATCATCAGAAGCTGTGGTGATTTCCAGAATCTCCAACCCACCAGAGCCAAGGACAAATGGAAAAAGTCAGTGGAACTTGGCTGTATCTGTGGAAGAGGGTCCAGCCAAACTGCTTCCAGAGCTAGCAGCATTTTGAAGTGGTGTCCCTCTAGCTGCCTCCACATGGCTGCTTCAGAAGCTCCTGGCTCACATATTGCAGGGGGGGCAAAGGATCATTCAGAGGCCAAGTGCCCCTGCCTAGATCTGCCTGGATCTTATCGTAGTCTTCAGTGGTGGTCCTGAGATTCATTTACAGGGAGCCTAACCTGGTGGGGGCTGCAAATAGCACTCGCAGCTGTGAAAACCCCAGTGATTTGGGAAAGACTTTTCCCTCTGAAAGTAGAGTTTTACTAGTGAGCCCAAAAGCCAAGTAATTGTCTGGCAACATGAGCAGGCAAAAGAAGCAAAGTAAGAACAGCCATCCAACTTTAGATTCCTTTTTGGGGGGACAAAAATGACCAAAGCATGCAAGTAGAGGAAGACTAAAGAGACAGAACTCCCACACCAAAAGCTTCCAAGAAAACTATGAACTGGCTAGAGACCATAGAGGAGCTTACAAAAGAATGTGAAAACCAAATAAGAGAAGTGGAAGAAAAATTGGAGAGAGAAATGGCAATGATGCAAGAAAATCATGAAAAGAGAGTCAACAACTCATGGAAGAAAATAACACCTTAAAATAGATTAACTCAAATGGCAAAGGAGGCCCAAAAAGTCAATGAGGAGATGAATGCCTTAAAAAGTCTAATTTGACAGATGGAAAAAGAATCTCAAAAGCTTTCTGAAGAGAATAATTCCTTCAGAATTAGAGTGGAACAAATGGAAGCAAATGACTTTATGAGAAATAAAGATATTATTAAACAGATTCAAACAAATGAAAAGATAGAAGGCAATGTGAAATATCTCCTTGAAAAACCACGGACCTGGAAAACAGATTCAGGAGAGATGATTTAAAAAATTATTTGACTACCTGAAAACCATGATCAAAAAAAAAAGAACCGAAATTCTCAAGGAAAATTGCTGAGATATTTTAGAACCAGAGGGCAAAATAGAGCTTGAAATAATTTACTGATCACCTCTTGAAAAAGATCCTCAAAAGAAAACTCCTAGGAATATTATAGCCAGGTTCCAGAATTACCAGATCAAGGAGAAAATACTACAAGCTACCAAGAAGAAAAAAATTGAGTACTGTGGAAACACAATCAGGATAACATAGGATCTAGCAGCTTCTGCGTTAAGGGACCAAAAGGCCTGGAATATGATATTCTGGAGATCAAGGGGGCTAGCATTAAAACCAAGAATCACCTTCCCAGCAAAATAGAGTATAATGTTCCAGGGGAAAATATGGTCATTCTATAAGGTGGAGGACTGTCAAGCATTCTTGAGGAAAAATCCAGAACTGAACAGAAAATTTGACATTCAAACACAAGAAGTATGACAAGGTAAACATGGGAAAAGAATCATAAGGAACTTATCAAAGTTGAACTATTTACATGCCAACATGGAAAAATGAGAATTGCAACTTGTGACTCTTTTCTCAGTATGAGAATAGGTGAAGGGAATATAAATGTGTGTGTGTGTGTGTGTATAGTTATCTATCCATCTATCTATCTATCTATCTATCTATAGTTATATATAGTTATATATGTTATATATGTAGTTATATATGCTCACATACACATACATATACACATATATGTATGTATACATATATGTGTATATATATCTATGTACACATACTCATATGTCTATATAGAAAGGTATATATCCATATGAATACATATGTGAGTGTGGATATTTATGTATATGTAGACAGAGGGCATAAGATCAGCTGAAGTGATGATATTTTAAAAGGTGTAATTAAGAGGTGAGAGAGGAATAGAATGACAGGAGACAGGGAGAGACACAATAGGGTTAATAATCTCATATAGAAGAGGCAAGGGATAACTGTTACAATGGAGGGAAAGAACAAGAAGGCAAAAAGGGAATGGGTCCAATTTACTCTCATAGAATTTGGCTTAGGGAGGGAATGACATGCTCTCTAAATTGGGTATCTTCCCCACAGGAGAGTATGGGGGAAGGGGATAAGAGAGGGGATGATGGAGGGTAGGGTGGGGGAGGGGAGTTTTGTTAGAAGCACACCCTTCTGTAAAGGGACAGGTACAAAATAGAGAATACAACAAGTGGAGGGATGGATAGAAAGGAAGGAACTATAGTCAGTGTCACACAATACGTTCATTGTGGAGATTTGCTACATAACTACACATGTATGCCCTTTATTGAATTACCTGTCTTTTCAGTGGAGGTGGGTGACAAAGGAGGAATGGGAAAGAGTCTAGAATTTAAAGTGCTAAAATCAAATGATAAAAAATATAATAATTATAACTACAATAATAATAATTATTATTATTCACATGCAACAAGGAAGTAAGATACACAGGCACTGGGATAGGGAGATCCATCTTACCCTACCAGAAAATCAGCTCATTGATGGGGAAGGATATAGGAGAGAGCAGAATGGGAGAGGGAGTATACTGTGGGATCACTGTTTTGCGGTGGTTGGTAGGGCAAAGTCAGGGAGAAAATTTGTAACTCAAAATCTTTTGGAAATCAATGATGTAAACAATGAAAAATTTTAAAAAGTAAAAAAAAAGAAAGCAATGGACCAAATGATAATAATTCAGATTAAAATAAAAAAAAGAAAATTCAAATAGAAGACACCAAGGTCATATCTCCACTGAATTCTGAGACTTCCCCAGTCATCTTAACTTTTGTCTTGTCACAGGATTGTGATGACTCTGGAAGAGAGAGTGAGTCTTGGGACTTCACACAACTCTGCCTCACTTGGATGCAATTTATGTCCAAGGAAAAGACATCACCCATAACATTTTAATCATTTTTATTCACTTCAAAGTCCTGTGATGACAGGTAAATAGTGAAGCAACAGATATGAATACACTAGGAGCTGTAGTCATAAAGCTGCACACAGCTGGCCTAGGCCACAGGGTCATCTTCACAGTTTTTTGTGTCATTTAAAGTTTTCACCACATGGTAGGGTAGGACCCTTGCCTGTCAAAGCAAGCAGACGAATTTTGGGTAAAGGATATCATTTTTAAGGCAACTTTCTAGCCACTTCCTTATGCCAGGAGTTGAGCACTGCAATCCTTCAAGAAGGCTGCTCAGACACACAAAAGACTACTGAATCCCACTGCTGTTCCAGTCGAGTGAAAAGATGACCTTGGTGTCTTCCATATCTATTGAAGTTCTGAGTGTTTCATAGCACCTGCTTCATTACCCTTCATGACAACTGGAACAAATTGTTCTCATCTGCTCATTCCACTGGTGGGGTGGGGGGAGGATCTTCACGTGTTTTGTGTAGATACCCCTCTAAATCACCAATGGATCTGAAACCCCTCAGTTACCCTCAAACTGATTTAGCCTGTCTGACAAAACAGTTTGCCAGTGTGGGACCACTGAATATGCTACAGCTTCTTGGACTTGCAGGTGACAGTGCGGTGAATTGGCTGGATGCCAAATGGAAAGAAACCCTGAAATGACCTCAGCTTTTCTCACACCAATGGTTCTAGTATTTCCTGAGCAAGCTACACACCTCTACATCAAATATTCGAATACTCTCATAATATTTAGGTGTTTTTTTATGTAACTTCACAAGCCATGAATGTGAAACCAAGTCAAAGGGTCAAAAAAGGTGGTATAAATATTATGGCATTTTAAGTTTGATTCCTTAATAATTACTGAATCAGTAAGAAGATGCTAATTAAACACAAGGGTCTTTATGGTATGTTGTTTTGCTCCTCAGCTGCAGTGGAGAAACACTTGAGACAAATGATCAAATTAGTAACTATTGCAATAGTCTGGCTATAGGACTATTAAAAAAAAAGCCTGCACCAGAGTTTTGTCAGTATCAGAGTAGAGAAGGGCAATACGCTAAAGTTATTGTGTAGGTAAAATCAGCAGGAAATGATTACAGACTCATGCCATTTAGTTTGCAAGTTTTGATGACTGGTTGGATGGTGGCATCCTTGACAGTAATGGTGTTCTGGGAATAAGCAACTCCCATGTGCAAGGTACTATGCTTAGTGCTTTACAAGTATTATCTCACATCAACCTCACAACAGGCCTAGAGCTTAGGTGCTATTGTTACCACTTTTTTACAGTTAAAGAAACTGAGGCAGACAGGTTAAGTGACTGGATCAGAGTTACACAGCTAGTATCTGACATCTGTTTTGAACTCATACCTTTCCTATTTTAGGCCAGAGTGTTATCCACTGTACCACCTAGCTGCTTCAAGGAATCCTAGTGAGTCAAATGAAATAATTGATGCAATAACTTCCCTAAAATAGGACTAAAATAAATTTAAATAAATCATTAGCATTTCTATATATTACCAATAAAGCTCAGCATGAAGAGATACAGATAAATACAACATCTACCAACAGGAATTAAATAAGTACAGCTACTAATCATTCTTTATAGAAATAAACACACACTAGAACCATAAAATTTAAGAAATATTAAGTATTCATGAATAAGTCAAAACAATATAATAAACATGAAACCATTTCATAAATTTATTTTCTTATTCTTACCTTTATGTCAAACTACTGAATATTTATTTCATAGTACTAAAAATAATAATAATCAAATATATTTGAATTGCAAAGTTCATGAAACTAAGGAAATATTAGAAAAAAGATAAATAAATCTATCAGTATTAGAATTTGAAGCTATATTGTAAGAATAGTTTGAATTCCCAAACTGCTGTATTTCCTGATTAAGTATAGAACATTGAGACAAGCCTAGTAACTTAATGTTCAGTAATACCAAAAAGCACAATTCCTGAAAGCATAAGTTTTTGACCAAAAAAAAATATTGAAAATACTGGAAAGAAGTTGGGAAGAAATATTACTTAGACTGCCAGCTTACAACAAATATCCACAATTATCTAAATTTAAGTTATGAACATCTAAATAGAAAAGTTAATAGCACAAAAAATTAGAGCAGAAAGGAAGAAAATTAACTTTCATATCTATCTTTGATGAAGAACTTAGGATCAAAAATGTTACAGAGAAAAGGACAGAAGATAAAGTAGAAAATTTTAATTAAATATATTAAAAAGATTTTGTGAAATAAAATCAATGCATTGATTTATACCTGGAGGAAAAACAAAAACAAATTTACATAAAGATTATCTCCTAACAGTCTGATTTCTGAAACAGAAAAGGAGTTCATTTA
>CM053600.1:102007560-102034525 GCA_028646575.1 Pseudocheirus occidentalis
ATGAGATTTTTGAGTTACAAATTTTCTCCCCATCTTTCCCCTACCACCAACCCCAAAACAGCAATCCCACTGTAAAGCCCCTCCCCTGATCTGTTCTCTTTTATGCCCTCCTCCAACACCCCTCTAACTTTCTGGTAGGGCAGGGAGGGTCTCCCTACCCCAGTCCCTGTATATCTTAATTCCTAGTTGCATGTATTGTGGAGCTTGAAATTCTAGATTCTTTTGGTTCCTCCCTTGTCACCCATCCCCACTGGAAGAACAAGCAATTCAATACAGGCTGTGCATGTGTTATTACACAGGACATCTTCACAGTGGACATATTGTGAAAAACTGATAATATGTCCCTCCTTCCTATCCCGTCCCCTCCATGTTCTGTTCTCTACCCTGTCCCTGTCCATTTACTGAAGTGTGCTTACATCAACCCTCCCCCAGACCCTGCCCTCCCCTCCATCATTCCACCTCTCATCCCCATGCTCCCTACTCTCCTGTGTGGCATGATGCCCAGTTTAGAGTTTATGCCATTCCTTCCATAAGCCAAATTCAATGAGAGGAAATGAAAGTAAAGTTGTAACAGTTATCCCTTGCCTCTTCCATGTGGGATGATTAACCCCATTTTGTCTCTCTCTGTCTCCTCTCATTTTAGTCCTCTCCCACCTCAGAATTTCACCTTTTGAAGTATTCTCCCATCTTATTCAATTTATCCTATAATCTTTATGTACACATATACACACATGCTCAGATATGTATTCATACACATATATAGCCCACTATGTAGACATATGTGTAAGTATACATGCATACATACATACATATATACATACACACACACATATATATATACTCACATTTGTATTCCCTTCACCTATCCTCATACTAAGAAAAGTTTCATAAGTTACTATTATCATTTTTCCATATTGTCATGTAAATAGTTCAACTTTGATAAGTTCCTTATGATTAATTTCCCATGTTTACCTTCTCATGCTTCTTGTGGTTGATGGTCAAATTTCTCTTCAGTTCTGTTTTTTTTAGCAAGAATGCTTGAAAGTCCTCTACCTCATTGAATGACCATATTTTCCCTTGGAATATTATACTCAATTTTTTTGGGTAGGTGATTCTTGGTTTAAACCCCAGCTCCTTTGATCTTCAAAATATCATATTCCAGGCCATTTGATCCCGCAGTGTAGAAACTGCCAGATCCTGGGTTACCCTAATTGTGTTTCCACAGCATTCAAATTGTTTTCTCATGTCAGTCTGTAATATTTTCTCCTTTAACGGGGGATTCTGGAACCCGGCAATAACATTTCTAGGAGTTTTCTTTTTCAAGAGGTGATTGGTGAATTCTTTCAAGTTCTATTTTGCCCTCTGATGCTAAAAAGTCAGGGAAATTGTTCTTGAGAATTTCTTGAAGCATGCTTTCCAAGTTCTTTTTTTATCATGTCTTTCAGGTAGACCAATAATTTTCAAACTATCTCTCCTGGATCTATTTTCTGGGTCAGTGGTTTTTTAAGGAGATTTTTCATACTGCTTTCTATTTTTTCATTTATTTGTAACTGTTTAATAGTATCTTGGTTTCTCATAAAGTCATTAGCTTCCACTTGCTCCACTCTAAATCTGAAGGAATTATATTCTTCAGAACACCTTTGAGATTCTTTTTCTTTTTTTTCAATTTGGCAAATTTGACTGTTTAAGGCATTCTTCTCCTCATTGGCTCTCTGGGTGTCTTTTGCCATTTGAGTTAATCTATTTTTTAAAGTGTTGTTTTCTTCAGTCAGGTTGTTGACTTTCTTTTCATGATTTTCTTACATCATTCTCATTTCTCTTCCTAATTTTTTCTCCACTGCTCTCATTTGTTTTTCAAAGTCCTTTTTAAGTTTATCTATAGCTTGTAGGAAATCTTCATGTTTCTTGGAAGTATTTGATGTGGGAGTTCTGACTGTTTTGTCTTTCTCCCATTCCATACTTTGATCCTTTTTGTCTGCAAAAAAGGATTCTAGAGTTTTATTGCTGTTCTTAAATTGCTTCCTTTTCCTCATGTTGGCCAGTCAATTAATTGCTTGATTTTTTTTGCTCTGTATAACTCTGCTTCCAGGGGGGAAAGCTCTGTCCCAAACTGCTGGGAATTTCACAGCTGCTGGAGCTATTAGGGGGTGCTGAGGCCTCCACCAGCTTTGGATTGCTGAAAGTGCACCCCAGGACCACAACCCAAGACCACAATCTGGATCTAGGCCTCTCAACTCAAAAGCTCTTGGCCCTGATCAATTGTCTCATCCCCCCTGCAATTGGCAAGCCAGGAGATCTGAAGCAGCCCAGTGAAGGCAGTTCCTGCTTGCAGCATATCTGGCCACTTCCCACTGCTTCTTTGCCCTGGGGGCACTTTGGCCAGACTGCTTTTCTTCCCACAAATTTAGCTTGAAAGCTTAAATTCCACTGACCTTTCTGTAAGCCTTATTTTTCCTGGCTTGATAAATGTGGAGATTGCTCCAATTTGGGAATCAAGAATATTTCCATCAGTTTCAGAGTTTCCAAATTCCATAGTATGGCAAATAAGTTATGCCATATGAGTGTAATGAGATTCTATTCTTCCAGTAACAATGAAAAGAGAGTTGATTTTGGAAAATACTGTGAATAATATAATTAAGTAATACAGAGTGAATTGATCACAAGCAAGAACACAAACATACAATAACAACAACAACAGTAAAATAAATGAACTTGTAAAACAAACATCTTTCACAGACTTAAGACCTCTAACACATGCAATGATCTAGCACAATTCCAGGAATCTGATTATGCTACTCATTTCCCAAAAAAGTGTTGATGACTCTAAAATGAGGAATGAGACAGACCTATTTGGGTTTGGATAACATGGTATTCATTTTTCTGAGATATGATTATTCATTAGAAGTCCCTCACTCCCATTTTTTGTGGAATATTTGAGAGAAAGGAAAACAAATTATTGATAATTGAAAAATAAATGAAAAAAAATGAAAAGTACAATTTCAGACATGTAACAAGAAGTAAATAAATTCTTGTGGCCTTGAAAACAACTTGTCATTAACTCTTTTACTAAGCTAACAGAATACTTTGATTTTTAGTTGAACTATATTTTTAATTGTACATACTTTAAGTGGTTTTAGTTAATAGAATTTTGATGTCATCTACCTTGGAACTATCCTAAGATAACATCTTTCAGATATTATGAGACTAACTGAGGTAGAATACAGGGTAGAGAGAAATGATTATCTAAAAACTGAGTTAGTACCTACTCAGTATCAATGGGAAAAATTAGAAATGTGATTTTAATTTCCTAATTGGTAACAAATTCATTCTGGAATACTATTATCATTAGATTTTATGTTTTTCCATTTTTATTGAAGATGAACATTTAAAATACAATTGTTTTAATTAAAAAAAATACTGGCTTTTCCTTCTACTATTCTACCACCTCCGCCTTTTGTTCTTTTTCCCATCTGATTTAATCAATGACCAGGGGCATTCCAGCATATACTATGCATGTGATATTACTGAGAGATGCAATATAAAAGATAACCTTTTTATCAAAAAGTATTTTGAACTCCACATTTTCCTCATTTTCATTCCTCCCAAAGTAATATAGAAAGATAAGGGTTTGATCTTCATCTGCCCCTTACTGGGTACACAGATGGAAGTCCTTGCAAGTAATATGCATTGGACTCTGTAGAAACTAGAATGTGGTTTTGTATAATTGCAGCAGAATCTGTTATAAAATGTTTCATTTCATTTATAATTGTGAGCTAGAGTTATATTATAAGCCATTCTAAAAGTCATTGGCTTATACGATATGGGATTATATAATTTAATGGTAAAGTTTCAGAATAATGGACACACATACTAAATATATTTTGCTATGGGGACTTAAAACTATCCCAAATTACCCAGCAATAGATTATACAAAAAAAATCTTGCACTATAGTTCTTAAATTTCCTTTTTGTTCTCCTAAATTGTTACCTTGTATATAATTTGCAACACATATACCGCAATACCATGCAAATGGAGTATTTCTTATACATTTATGTCTTTTTAGTTTTCACCAATCACTTTCATAAATTTTACATTTTCTCTGCCTCTTCCTCTACTTTCACCTCCCCAAAATTGTGTGTAATCTGCTTCAGGTTCTAATTATACATTCTTATTAAACATATTTTCACATTAGCAAGTAGAATATTTTAAAGAAATAAACATTACACTATTCAGTTCTCATTTATGGTTCATTATTTCCTCTCTTAAGATTTGTTATTAAAATAAAATTTTCATTCTAACAACTCTAAATAACTTATTTCCAAGGAAAGATTGTGTGTTCCTTTCCTTGCTCTTTGGGCATTCACTAATATATTCATCATTTTAACAATAATAGTGTAGTATTACTTTTTTTTAAAGGAGATTTGTTTTATTAAAACGAAACACAGTAATATGAAACCTAATTTACACATTTTCTCCACCATTGTGGTACATACTTAAAGACATTTGCACATGGTAAACATATGTAGTTATATGCAAAGCTCGACAGGGTAAATCTTCAGAGGAAAAATCTACTTTGAGTATCATGGGCAAATTAGTTGAGACTTGATTCTTCACCCACAAAGGGTTTCTAATGCAGAAAGGATTTGCCAGGACTTCATAGTAACTGGGTAACAAGACTGAAAGTAAAGGGCCTCTGGCAAATGTTAGACTCTTAAAACAAATATCTGGTTTTCTCCTTTTGAGGTGTAGCTTTCCATTTCTGCTCTGGGACTCAAGAGAAAGCCAGATTCAGATGCAGTCATCACAAGCTGGTGACTCCTGATATTCTGCAGCATAGTCAAAGCACCAATAGTCTATCCAACAGACCCAGGTCAAGTGCTATTGGATTGTTGGAAGAGAGGGAAAGTGTTCTTTTTGCATTAAGGTTTGCAATCATGTCTTTATCTCTTCCCACAGAAACAGAGAAACAAATCCAATTGGAATCCTTTTCAGACTGGAAGAAACTGTTTCCCTTTCAATACCAGTTATCTTAAATAATCCACTATGCTTTTTTTTTGTTTGAAAGGTCTCTTAGAACATCAATAATTTACTAAAACTCAGGCAGCACTTTTATAAAGAAACATTCTAGAATGAGATGTTTAATTTTTTTGTAAACTATATTTTACCTGGAGAACACTAAACTTATTCTATGTATCTGGGAAACCCTTTTAAAAATACCTGGGAAATTAAGAACAAAATCCCAAATGTGGATATGTACCAAAAACAATTTGGGAGCAATATGTTGAAATGGCATGGACAAAGAATATTGAATACATCTGGCCACTGGCGGGCCCCACTAGATAGAAACCATGTGCTTTCTGGACATTTTGAACTATATCCATTACCATACATTGAAAAAAAAGAAAACTGTGCTTTTCAGCAGGTTTTACCGGATGCTTGAATGTCTGCATAGAGATTGCCGTGGCAGATCAGAATCACAGGCAGAACTCTGGAGTGGGTATGCTGTACGAAATAAGCTGCAGCTCTCACAATAAGGTCCTGTATGTGAGCATATATGTGAGCTTGTGTGTGGAGTTTTTTTTTCTATATGTTCAGTTGAAAGAAACCTCTTTAAAATAACATTTTAAAGCACAGCCCATGGTGCTGTAGTATTATTCTTTAATAAAATTTATCTATATATAAAAAGGGATAGGCTGCCATTAAAAAGTAATGATTTATAGCTTTGTATGCTGTATTTACTTTTTCAAATGTATTACAAAACATTCAATTTTGAAAAGAAAGTTATAGAAAACTAACATTTTCACTCATATATTCTGAAGAAGAAAGAACTCTTAAGTGGACATTCACAGACTTTTATCTGGTACTAAAATTAGCCCCCAGAATAATAGATTTAAAGCTGGTAGGAAATTTAATGGCCATCCTTGCTAAGACTTTTATTTTATAGCTGAGGAAACTAAGGTCCAGAAAAATTGAATCTTCCAAAATATCAAAAACGTTGTGGATTTTCAGTCTCAAGTTGCATTCTTTAAGACGTATCACCTTCTCATTCTGACCTAAGGAAGGCATTTTTCTATAGCTTTCTAAAATCTACAAAACTACAGGATTTAACTGAACAGTCTAGTCTAGTTTTTTTCTAGCTATTACATATGACTTAAAAATTTTATTTTTAAAATTCCTTTATTCTGATCTTTATTCTTTTACTCATTCATTTGTTCATGCATTTGCTTGTTTATTTATCTTACTTTGAAACTGCTGTTAGCAACATGAAAGCATTCAGGAAAAACTTTCATTGTACAACTACTGTAATCCTCTTTCTATAAGCAGTTCCACTCTTCTTGAGATCTGTCCCTTCTCCACATATCTGGTAGTCCTTTATGCATAAGGTTCCTGCTCAATTACAGATTAGAAGGAAATCAGAGGAAGTCTTCCATACATTGCCAAAGACTCATTTGAAATTGAAATAAATTCTTTATGTACTATATGTGTTTATAGTTCTCATATGTTTGATGATTGTGATTTCCCAATTGGCAGTTAGATGTCTCAGTGGATAGAGCACAGATCCTGGAGTCTGGAAGACCTGGGCTTAAATCTCCTTTGTTTAATAAACAAAAATCACTTGTCCTGTTTTTGTTCTGTTTCCACTAAAGAAGGAAATAGCAAACCACTCCAGTATCTTTGGCAAAAGGTTTAATGACTTCAGAGTTAGCTGTCTATGTGGAATGTCATGACACCCCTCAGCTTCCAGCTAGGTATCCCCCTTCACACATTTTCTTTCTTGGCTAAATTGAATCAAATACTCAATAGAACCACTGAATATACATTATACACTCATAACTTTTTTCTTTGCTAATGATAACTTTCTGTACCTGGAATTCCCATTCCCACCCCCATTTCTTCCACAGTTTAATTTCCTCTAACCCTCTGAAGTAGGAATTTTTGTAAAGTTTTAGTTTATTAAATAAATATTTTTGCAGTGGCTGTATATTTCATTCTTCTTGATCTTTCCCTATCCTCTTTATCTTTAACTTTATTTGAAGCCTCTTTTTAGTTGTAAGTCACAAAAACTTTTCAAATGCATAAAATTCTCTTCATAAAATTACAAAGGGAATCATTTAGATTGAAATGCAAGGAAATTTCAAGGAATAGAGACTACACCTAGGATTCCAGTGGTATAGATGGATGCCACACAAGGAAATTGTTAGTTTATCTCAACTTTCTTTACAACTTATAGTCTTAGAGAGCTACTAGAAAGAATTGAGATGTCAATATGCATATGTTAGAGGTGAGATGTAACCCAGGTCTTCCTGATTTTTAGGTCTGTTTTCTATCCAGTAAATCACATCTCAGACTTCTCTAAAATTGAACTTAAATGTCTCTTCTTTTATTATATCTGCTTTGTCTTTCCTGTTCAGCAATGACTTTCTCCCTCCCACTCAGCTTAGTATTTAGGATTTTTTTTACTCTTCATTGCATTTATCCCATAATACTGTGTACATTTTATCATAATATCCTATGAGATTATGAACCCTATGAAGGGAATGAAGATAAACTTAATATTGTTTGTTTTCCAGGTCCCAGCACTATGCTTTGCATGTAGTAGGAACGTCATAAAGATTTGTTTTAACAAATGTTGTTTCACACTCCCTGTTACCTATCACTAACTCTCATGTCCTACAACTAAACAATCTAGAGACTCAGTGCTTCAGTATACATGCTTTGACTCACTTGAAAAAGGACAGAATTCATTTGTTTCCTGTTCTACAGAACTCATTCTGTGGCATTTATCTACCATCACTATTCCATATTTCTACCTATTAGGTCTGTGTAATTTTACAAATTAGGTCTTATAAAACTCTATTTTCTCTATTCTGTCATTGATAGCCCTGAAAAGTCCTTATAAAAGACTAGATATCTTCAGTCCATAGTAGTGACCATTGCATAATGGAAAGACTTACAACTTAAAATAGTATCAATAGCTCAAAAAGCTGTAGGAATAACCTTTTTTGAAATCATGGATAACAGTAACTGATGGGGAAATGTCAACTCTTTTACATTTCAAGTAGGAAGAATTATATTATCATTACAATTTATGAAAAATTACACATTTATAAAAATTACATTAATATAAGCCTGAACTTCATTTTTTATTCCAATGTAATAATTCTGATTGAAATACATGGACAGGTTTAATGATATCTCACTTCCTTCAAAGTTTAAAAATACTGAATATATATTCAGAATAAATATGTTGATGTTATATACATTCTTTAAAAATATTTTCTTTTGCTGTTTAAAAATTTTAATTATTTAATTAATTAATTTACTTTTTGTTTGCAACATTCAGTTCTGCAAACTTTTGAGTTCCAATTTTCTCCTCCTCCCTATCCTCTCCTCTACCCCCTATGGGAGCTTGAAATCTGCAAACTTTTGAGTTCCAATTTTCTCCTCCTCCCTATCCTCTCCTCTACCCCCTATGGGAGCTTGAAATCTGGCATAGGTTTTATAAATACCTTGACATGAAACATTCATAAGGTTGTAAAGAAGCATTATAACCAATGGAATGAACAATGATAAAGAAGGAACAGACCAAAACACAAAAGAAAGTTAGCAAGTAGTTTGCTTCAATCTGCATTCAAGATCTGTACATTTTTCTCTCTATGTGGATAGCCTTTTCCAGCATGAGTCCTTTGGAATTTTCTTATAACCTTGCATTAATGAGATGAACCCAGTCAATCAAAGTCAATTATCACATATAGGATGTATCTCTAATTATGTACAATGTTCTCCTGATTCTCCTCCTCTCACTCAGCATAAGTTTATATAAGTATCTCTTGGTTGTTATGAAGTTCATCTGTTCCTCATTTCTTACAGCACAATAGTATTCTATTACATTAATATACCAAAATTTGTTTACTTATTCTCCAATTGATGGGCATTCCCTTGATTTCCATTTCTTTGCCGCTACAAAAAGAGCTGCTATAAATACTTTTTTGTGCAGGCTGGTTCCCTTTCAACTTGTATGATCTCTTTGGGATACAGCCTTAGTAGTATTGCTTGGTCTCAAAAAACATCGAGGTATAGGGTTTAGGGGTGCCTGACACCCCAAAATACCAACACACTGGGTCCTGTCAAATGAATTTGACTCAAGCCTTATCTCAGCCAAACTGAAACAAAGTTTATTGGAGATTTGCCTTAATGGGTAGACTCTTATGGAGCCTCAGTATTTGTGATTCTTGTACTGGACAAGCAGGTCAGAATAATCTTACACATAGTGAGCCTGCACTAGATAATTCTCTGGCTGTCTCTCTTCTAGTGAAGGCAAGATGGGGTCTTATGTACAGAAAACTTGTGGGAGGCATCTAGGGGTGTTTCAGGAGTAACTTCAGGAGGAATCAAATGAAGTCAGATTCCAGTAATGAGATTAAGGGTGGGAAGTGGCTGGAAGCTACCTGGAGATGAGACAATGGAGGGATAGTCTAGGTTAAGGTTAAATAGATATTTTGGGAGAATTAGCAGGCCAGGAGTTACCTAGGCAGCCACTCAGCAGCAGCTGCAACCACTGTGCTGCCACTCTCTGTCCTCCTGGGAGTCGGAGCCAGACAGTATTCTTCATTCCCCCAGTTCCAACAGACCTTTGTACTTTCTCTTTGATGTTTATGGGTTGAGAAGTCTGAAAACCTGCACATCTGCTGTTGAGTCACTCTCCTGAAGTCTGCTTTAGCCTGTCTGGGCCATGAGTCCAGGCTGTTGGGGCTCATGAGGGACTGCACTCGGTTCCCAGAACAGTGTGATAGACTCTTTGGGTCAGCCTGCCAGGCCTACTTCAGAGGGAGATTGGTTTCTCTGTGTCATTTTGTGGATTCTGTAATTCTAGCATTTGCTTAGAGTAATTTTTTTGCAGATATTGGAGGTGGTTGGAGTGGGGGTTCAAGCAAGTTTCTGCTTTTACTCCATCATTTTGCCTACATCATCATAATTCTTTTGAATAAAATTACTGATTGTTTCTATGATTTTTGTTTGACCCTCTCATTCTTTAGGATTAGATGTTTTAGTTTCAAATTAGTTTTTACTCTATCTTTCCATGGATTTTATTATATGTACTTTTTATTGCATTAAGATCTGAAAAGGATACATTTAATTTTTCTGCTTTTCTCCACTGGATTGTGAGAATATTATGCCCTAGTACATGGTCAGTTTTTGTGTATGTTCTGTGTACCACTGAGAACAAAGTATATTCCTTTTTATATCCATTCAGTTTTCTCCAGTGGTCTATCAAATCTACATTTTCTAAAATTCTATTCACATCCTTAATTTCTTTCTAGTTTATTTTGAAGTTAGATTCATCAAGTTCAGAGAGGGAGAGGTTGAAATCTGCCATTATTATAGTTTTTCTATCTATTCCTTTCTCTAACTCCATTAACCTCTCTAAGAATTTGGATATATTCCACTTGGTACATATATGTTTAGCAATGATAGTATTTCATTGTCAGTGGTATTTAACAGGATATAACTTTCCCCCCCTTATCTCTTTTAATTGGATCTACTTTGCTTTTTTCTTTGTCTGAGAGTAGGATTACTACCCCTGCTTTTGTTTAGTTTAGATGAAACATAATATATTCTACTCCAGCATTTTACCATTACCTTGTGTGTATCCTCCATTTGAAATGTGTTTTTTATAGACAGCATATTGTAGAATAATAGGTTTTAATCCCTTCTGCTACCTGCTTCTGTTTTATGAGAGAGTTTATCCCATTTACATTCAGTTATGATTACTATCTGTGCCTTTCTCTCCATCCTATTCCCTCCCCTGTATATGCTTTTATTTCTCCCTTCTTCTTTCCCCTTTTTAAGAGTTTTCCTTTTGAGGATCACCTTCCTTGATATTCCCTCCTTATCCACCTCTCTTCCTGCTCATATTGTTTCCCTTTACTACTTCTCTCCTTCCTTAACTCCCACCTTTTCTTTCCGCTTTCCTTTCCTACTGCCTATACGGCCCACTAGATTTTTATACTTAACAAAATATGCTATTCCCTCCTCAAAGGACATCTGATGAGAATAAATCTCAAACAATGCTCCTCTCCCTCCCTTCTTTCCATCTAATATAAGTTTTTGTGTCTCTTCACATTAGATTCCAGTACTTATCTCTGTTATTCCTTCCTTGAACCAAAACCAATGAGAGTAAAGCTCTTACACTGTTTGTCTCCCTCCCTTCTATCCTTCTACTATAATATGTTTTTATACCTCTTCATGTGGCATAATTTACCCTTTTCTGCCTCCTCCTTACCTCTTCTCCCATTCCAATCCTTTTGCACCCCTTAAGATTTTTTTATCATCACATTAGTTAATTTATACCCACCCCCTCTATCCATCCATCCATCTATCTATCTGTCTATCTATCTATCTATCTATCTATCTATCTATCTATCTATCTGCCTTTTAAATGTCATGATAATTATACATTTCTCAGTATTGACAGGTATCACCCTTCCATATAGGGATGAAAATAGTTTGTTCATATTGAGTAACAAGTTGTGTGTGTGTGTGTGTTTGTGTTGTGTGTGTGTTTTTCCGCATTTACCTTTTTATGTTTCTCTTGGGCTTGTATTTGGACATCAAATTTTCCATTAAGCTCTGGCCTATATTTTCATTTCAAAATAGTCCTGTTTGTCATGTTAGTGGTTGAATTTAGCTTGTGTGAATTTACACAAAATTTTACAGTGGATTTTAAGTCATCATTTTTACTATTATCACATTGTTACTAACTTTCACCACTTTTCATTAACCTCCCTTTCTTCCTTCCAATTAAGAAAACAAAGAGTAGGGGTGGGGTGGGGGTTAGGGTGGTATAGGGTGGAGGGTTGGAGCAATTAAATCCACAAAGGGACATGTCTAAATATATACATACATATACAGATATACATACATACATATATATGTGTGTGTATAAATATATATATATATATATATATATATATGTGTTTTCATCTTCTGTACATCCCTTATCTAAAGGACAGTAACAACTATAGAGTATTTTCAGGTTTTTCTGGAGACTTGATTGTTCAAAAAGTTGGAGTTTCAAAAGTTGTTTCTATTTGCATTGTTGATGTACTGCTTTAAATTCTTCTGATTCTGTCTATTTCACTGTACGTCAGGTCATACCACCCAGGATTCCATGAAATCACCTCTCATTTCCTTTCTACTTTTCTCTGAACTCATGTGTTTATATTCCAAAATTGCTACCCTTTCCATCAAAAATTTCTCAAAATCTTCTTTTATGTTAAATAAACTTTTTTCTCCATATAGGATTATACCAAGTTTTGCAGGGTTGCTTATTCTTGGTTGTAAGTCCATCTCTTTTGCATTTCTAAATATTGCGTTCCAAGATTTCCTCTGATTTATGTTTGAGGCTGCCAAGTCTTTTGTGATCCAAACTATATTTGATGCTTAAACTGCTTCATTCTGGATTCTTGTAAGACTTTCTCTTTGATATGGGAGTTCTGAATTTTGATGATGATGCTCCTGAATGTTTGTCTTTGGGGACTTATTAGAGGAGGCCGCCTATGGATTTTTTCTGTATTTATTCCACCTCCTGATTCCAGTAAATCTGGCCAGTTCTCTTTAATAAATTCTTGTAATTACCTAAACTTTTTACTATATAGATGTTTTCATGTATCCCAACAATTTTTACATTACCTCTTCCTGAGCAGTCTTCCAATTCAGCTGTTTTTGTTACCAGATACTTTACATTTTCTTCTTTAAATTTTTCAATCTTTTCATTTTGTTCTAATATTTCTTCCTGTCTTTTGGAGTTATTGATTCCTGTTTGATCTATTCTTGTTTTCAAGGACTCCACTTCTTTCATAAGGTCTACTATTTTCTCTTCTAAGTTTTCCTACTTCCAATTCTTTCCTCCAGGCCTTTTATTTCATTTTTATTCTATTCCTTTTTGTCTTCTAGGAATTCTTGTAGTCCATTTTTTCTTTTGAATCTATGTTTTGAGTTGTTATAGAATTGGTGTCTTCTTCTTCTTAAAGTAAAGGCATCAACTCTTTGTCACATAGCTACTTCTTCCTTATTTATCAATATGGAGCAATTAGGTGTAAAGCCATGGATGAGCAGTTTTCCAAAGGACTGCTTCTGTGAACAGCTTTAAGGGTCTGATCACATAGTATAGTGAGTCTCTTATTTATTATTCTGTAAACTAAATCAAAACATTCACAGAAATCAAAATTCAGAATTTACAATGTTATAATGCAGCAACTTATCACTAAAGTGGTCACACAGTTTTCTACAAAGTGGCCACATTGTTTTAAGCAAAAGATGTCATACAGTAAGTCCTTAATTCAGTCGTCTTTAAGAAGCAAGGGTCTATAAGGGACACAAATTACAAAGGTCAAAGTTCTCTACCCCTAGGTCACATTGTCTTAATTTCTCAGTCAAAAAGTCTTTTTTCTTCTTGATTGGTGTTTAGTTTCCAGTCATTCTTAACTCAATCATCCTTAAGAGGTACAAGGTACAGAGTACAAAGTTCTCACACCCCTAGGCCACAGTCAATCATATCTTCTCCATCAGCACTAAGTATCCAAGAAGAGGTCTTTTCATCTTGACTCAAGGCTGGTTCCTAAATTTCATGGTTCCTCTTCCTTGTCCAATGCCTCCCTGAATCTACCTACTTGTCACCTGGATTTACAGGTAGGCAGTTCTCAGCTCCTCGTCTAGCTCCTCATCCAGTCCCATATTGAAACTCACATCATGCAGTCCACATCAAGTCCTCCACAGTTTCTTTTTCTGGGAAGACAAAGGTTAACAGAACCAAAACAACAGTCATACACATTGCTGCCACCATCATCAATTCACTATCTGCCTGAGAAATCAATGCAGACCCACAAACAAGGTCTGATAATTCAATACAGACTCACAAACAAGGTCTGAGAACTCAACACAAATTGTCAGTATAGTCCTAGTACCTCTGAAACCCTCCTCCAGGACTTCTATAAAGAGACAACAAGAAAATACTCTCTCAAGGCTTCCAGTGAGGTCCCAGGGCTTCTGTACAAAATATTACAAACACAGATCAACACAGACAGAACAGGCAAACAATGCTGGGATATCACAAGTTTTCTCCTTCTCAACTCTGTCACCACAAGTATTTCTTTCTCTGTTCTCTCTGCCAGTTTGTACTCAGCTTTTTATCTGGTCATTAGTTTCTCCCTGTTCAGATTACCTCTTACATCCTTCCTGTTCCTGTCTTTGTGGAGTCCCTCCCACTGTGGATTTCACAAGTTCTGTTTCTTAATAAAGACTTGATGTAATTATGGGCATTACTCAAAAGAAACCTAAACTGAAACAAGGTGCTAAATAATTAAATAGCTGAAACAAGGTGCTAAGTACATCTTTGCTTGCCATTAGGCCAGATAAAGCCTAGAATGGGTGGTGGGGAGGAAGAGCTCCACTGTCACAGGGCCCTGGCAGTAGCTGCTCCTGTTGGCCCTAAGTCCAGCCAGGTGTTTGAATCACTTGGCCTTCCTTGGTAAGGGCTCAGTTGTAGGTTCAAGGACTGTGGAAGGTGGTTTCAATCTTCTCCTCTATGTTAACCTGAGTAATGAATGTTTTCACATCTTCCTGCAAGTATAGAACTTTTCTTTCCTTCTCTTTGACAAAAGCTTCCATTTTCTTGGCCTTCTGCATCTCCTCTAGCTCCTAGAGCCACTCCTGCTCCACTTCTTGCTGCTGAAGACTTGAGACCCCCAGTGCCTGCAGCTGAGCATTCTCTTCTTGGTTCCACGTCATGAACTCCTTGTGTTCCTCAGAATCCTGTAGAGCTTTCAGTCTCCTAAACTTCTGGTCATATACTTTTCTCCAAACCTCTTCCATGAACTCAAGTCTGAGCACTTGCACAGTTTGTCTTTAACTCCTACAATGCCCCCTTAGCATGTACATTGTGGTGGGGTCTGTGGCAGTCAGGGATTTTCAAACCCAATCTTGGGCTTGGCAGCTGGGTCATTGCAGCACTTGTGGCCCTGTCTGGGCATCAGTGATAGTGGTTAAGAAGGATCCAGGACCAGAGGCCTAACCGAGCAGTGCAAGTGATCCCCAAGTGCTGAGGATGGCCATAACCATGAGGCATTCCAATTGCTTTCTTCTTCTGAAGGATCTCTAGACTTGATATTGGTTGATGTTTTAATCTTTAATGTATTTATCTCTCCTGGTTTAGTTTCTCAATTGAGGCTTTGTGCTAGGTCCAAGCAATATCCTCTATCAACTTTCAGGGTTGTTTGACTAACCCTATAGCATCTTATCCTCAAGTCCCTAGGTTCTTGCACTGCCTTCCACATCCTGTGATTAGGCCTCTTTGGAGTTTTGAGATTTAGAGCAGAAACTTCAGCACTCTTAACCCTTCCAAGCTCTCCACTGCAAATGAAAAAGTGCCTTTGGAGACTATAGTCTACATGAACCACTTGTTTAAATTTGGAGATGTAGACTCTAGTTTTGTTTCTAGTCCCCTATTTTTATTGCCTGTATTTTTTCCAGTGTCTCACATGATAGAAATAACTGACTTTCAGTTTCTTATTGGATCTCAGTTTAAAGAGGACTTCATGGATTGTTGGAGTAGATATGCAGGAGGTAGGTTGTCTGCCTTGTTATATCAAAGTCCAGGCAGCTGATGCTAGATGCTAACTTGTTGGAAATATTGGAGAAGGAATTCTTGTCCAGAAATGAGCTGGCTTAAATGATCTCTTCAAACTATGAGATGCTTTAACTACTCAACAGGAGTAACCTCATAAAAAGTTCCTCTTCTCTCCAGTGTCTCAGGAAGAATTCCTATTTCCAAATTCAGTTCCTTTAAGGAACCATAAGGATGATTTTCTCAGATGAGGAAATGGCATAACTACCTCAAGACTTGATGAAGCTGGTATTTACCTTCACTGCCTTCCTTCCAGTTTTTACTTTTAAGGAGTTATCTTCTCCATTTGGATTTTGAAACTCCTTTCTCATTTGACAAATTTTACTTTTTAAGGGGCTGTTTTCTTCATTGAATTTATTTTTCCATTTTGCCAAGATTTATTTAAAATAGGTGGTCAATTTATCTTCTGCTTCTCAAAATTGGCTCTTAAAATCCTTCTTGAGCTCTTCTAAGGATGCTTTTTGGGCTTGAGACCTATTCATATTTCCTTTTCCGGTTTCAGATGTGAGTATAACATCAATGCTGTCTTCTTCTGAAATTGGATCTTCTCACTCACCATACTATGAATTTAAGGTTTTTGTTTTTCTAATTTGGCATTTGCCTATTGTGATTGCCTATTTCCTGACTTTTAAAGTGGATCTCTGCTTTTGAGGCACAGAGGGTTCTGACCCATGCTTCTTATGCTGGGAGCTAGGGACTTGCTTATTGGCTGTGTGCTGTGGCCTCTGAGTGCATAGACTGATGCCAAGTCCAACACTTTTGTCATTTTCCCCAGGGTTACACTGAAATTCACAGTGTAATTTGTGTGGAGGAGTGGTCTGGCTGCTTTAGGATTCTATCTTTGTCCCCCTGGGCTAGAACTCAGGCAGACACAATTGCTGGTGGCTGGGACTGCACTGCTGTCTGCAGATTCTCCTGATTGTACTAATGAACACCTGGGGTTCTGATGTTTGCACTTCTTGGCTCCACCCCACCCTGGGGATCAGGATCTCCTGCTGATTGACTGAGATGAGAATTGTTTAAATTCCTCCTGCCCTGCAATTTAGCCTCAGCACAGCCAGAACCATGTCCTTCCTCCAAAGCCTCTAGTTAGTTCCAGTATTTCAGGATTTTACCCTGGGACAATATTCTCTGGGTTTTTTAGGGTCAAAGAGGGAGAGCAGAGCATCTATAGTTTATACTCTGCCATTTTGGCTCTGAAAAGTTCTGGTAGGTGGTTTTTTTTAACATCCAGACTGTGAGGGGTGGCTAGGTGGCGCAGTGAGTAGAGCACCGGCCCTGGGGTCAGGAGTACCTGAGTTCAAATCCGGCCTCAGATACTTAACACAAAAAGCTAGCCGTGTGACCTTGGGCAAGTCACTTAACCCCAACTGCCCTCCAAAAAGCAAAAAAAAAACCAAAAACAAAAACAAAAAAACATCCAGACTGTGAGTTGATAGCCCCAGGCATAGCTGCTGCTGCTATGGGCCACGCCCTTGTCTCCTACCCGGCTCTGACATGCCCTTGTCCTGCAGTGAGAGGTCTGGAAATCACCCCCATGCTGGGTGAATTGGTTTGCCTGGTCTCATTCTGGCTGTGCTATGGCCAGGTCTATACAAGCACAGAGAACACTCTGTGCTCTGCACTCCCCCCACCTGGTGCAATAAATTCTACCTTTCCACAATTTCCTGGACTGGAAATCTGCCACACCCTGTCTTCCAATGAATTCTGTCCTCTAAAAAAACATTCATATTCACTTTTTAAAGGTTACTGAAGGAATTATTGGGGGAATTCAGGTGAGTTCCTACTTTTATTCTGCAATCTTGGCTCCACCCCCCTGTATATATTATTCAATATTTGCATGTTAATATTATAAATATCGTTTTATTAAACATATATGCTTTACAATTGCTATATATTTAATTCTTCTTGATCTTTCCCTTTCTACTTCAGCTTGAACTTTATTTGCATCTTTTTCTTTTAATTTGGTTGACCTTTTTGTAAAGAAAAGAAAATCTTTAAGAAAAAATATAAGTAAATTATTTTGTTCTGGTAGAAAGACTTTTTTTGATATATCTGTTTTCTGTACTTACTAGAATAAGATTGTAGTGCTTTTACCTTTTTTTTTTTTTTTTTACTTTTTCACTTCTTTCTTACACAGTTTCCACTAGCAGGAGCAAGTCATAGGTCTGCACAATTCCACAAACTTATTGCCAGCTTAATAACTTTCATATACATTATTGAAAAAAGCAAAATATTCTTTCTTTACATGTTAATAGTTTTTTAAAATATATTTTCAAGGTCATGCCCATCCCATTGGTAGTTCTAGGTTTAAAATATTTTCAAAGGTCTTCCAAAGTAGTGCCCCTACCACATCTAGATTAGCCCTTTGGCAAGAAAGCAACATATACCATTATTCTTAATGAACAACAGCATCAGTGTCATGTCATTTTTATAAATATTGACTAGGAAAAAATGTCCACCAAGTACTATTCTGCAACTTATAGCCATTTACTTGCCAGGGGTACCAACAGGTTACATAACACACCCCAGGTCACATGCAAAGCATATTTAAGAAACAGGACTTGACTCCAGCTCTTCCTGACTTCTTCTCCAAATTTCTATCCATGCCACTACACTAATTTAAAAACAAATAATAATAGCCATGACAATAATAATGATAATAATAATCACAAGCAGTCTAAGCAATTTTTCTTTGTTTAAATTTTCTTCATTTAATAAAGTCTAATTTCTGAGGTGAAAATGAATATATTAACAGATCTATATATTTGAGAACCCTAGTGATGAGAATCCTTTAGCATATCATCTACTGAATTATCCAACTACCTCTACAGTAATTGAAGATGTTCACAGATTGTGGAGTACCTATTCCTTAGTATAAACTACTAAGCATCTTTTCCAATGAATTTTATTATTGTTGTTGTTGTTGTTATTTGTCTAATGGAATTTTGGAAACCTATTTTAAGTCGATATTATTGTATGTCTTTCTCATTGGTATCTGTATGGAATTTTGTTTTTCACAAAACTACTAGATTTCTTTTTCCTCTGTGATATCCATGAAATCTGTGCTATGTTGGTTTTCATGCACTTCTGATGTTTTCTTATCTTTTTTTTTTACCTTGTATTTTCTTTGTCCCACTGTTCCTTTACAATGGCCACCTTTCTGGCCTGTCTGTTTTGTTATACAATCTTATTGTCCTTAACATTCTTTACCCTCCTACTTCTTTGGAAGACCAAGAGGAAAAGATATTTTAATCTCCATGTAGACATCTCTATCATTAAATGAGAATCACTTATAACTTATAATTAAGTTCATAAGAATCACTTATAATTCAAGAAATTAAAAAATGAGGACGCTTTTTTTTCTGGTCTGGCTGGAATGGGGTACATTAGATGAGATGCTATAGAGTCCCAGGCATGTCTGTCACCTGAAGTTGCCATCAAGTGTAGAGTGAAAAGTCTTGTTACTTTGTCTATGTTGCATCTATACTTTCCTACTTTTAGAGCAAGGAAAGCAGAGGCCTTATGAAATTTGTAATGTGAGAAATGTGAGCCACTGGAAGTCAGGAATAGAATCTCTACTAGGATTTGCCAGAAGGCAGATGGTGAGTAGGGAAGTCCCAAAATGTCCTGCTCAGGCTGGCTTAGCCATAGCAGAGATGTGGGTACATATATCATCTGATGGACTGCATTTAGATCTGAACTTGTTCAGGGTAAATGCTAAGTAGAAATTTCATCAATGTGGACTTTACTCTTTTCAGGAACAAAGTTTGTATAGGGGGCATTGTGTTCCAGGTACTGATGACAAATGTTTGAAACTTCTGTCCTTGCTATACAGTGTTCTTGCTTAATGATAAAAATCCCTTTGTAAAAGCTAATTTACTTACATGGACTTATATCTCCAATCACTTATTATTAACAGTGGAAATAACAGACCCTGAATCTGTTGGGAAGAAGGCTCTTGTGACATTAAAGAAAATCACCTCACTGCCTGCTACCACTCTGGCATTTCCACACAATTTTAAGTAGACAAATTTTCAACTGGAAACTTCTAATGGGGATTGGGGAACAAAACAAAACAAAACCCCCAAGGATTTTTATTTGTTTTGTTTGTAAGAAAAGTACTTCATGGTTGTAAAGTACTATAGAAATGTATACTCTGTAAGCTATTTTGAATCTCTCTAAGTTGTTTCATCATTTTAGATCTCAATTTTCTTATCTATAAAAGTAGGATATCAGGATAGATAATTTTTATATTTTACGTCAATATACCAGCTTGAATGTGAAGTATGTACAGCAAAATGCTTATTGTTGAGTCACTAAGCAAAATATTAACTTGCTTCTTTCTACTGGGCACATGCAATGGGCGCAAAGAGACATACACACATATGCACACACACATGCATGCACACACATTACACAGAGACAAGATTAATTATAGCATTCCTCTGATATAGATGGAAATTAGCTAGGCATAAACGGTTATTTTATCTTTTTCAGCATAATTATCACTAGAGAGGTAGCATGTTTTAGTGAGTGGAAAAAGAGCTAGAGTTGAAGCTGAGATAACCCATATTTAGTAAGATTTTTGACACTTACTATCTTGTGACCATGCATAAGTCATCTGACTTCTTAGAGTCCTTAGACAATGAAATGATAGAGGTAATCTCTTAATCTAAGAGTTAGTTCTGGCAATGAAATAATAGGTCTGTTTCCTATGGTATTCCCCAAATTACTGCTATTCTATATACTTATCAATCGTCCTCATGTGCCATTGTCTAAATATCTACCAGACTACCATATTAATGAAACTTACTGTCTCGCTTCACTACCGCTTTGGAAACATCCTGAGACACAGGGCCTCTTATTAACTAAATACTCCCTCTGGGCTATATGTGAACTAACATGTTTAAATGTTTTTACTGAATGAACTTCTCTAGACCTAAAGAAATATAGTATATTAATATCGTTTCTTAATAATTTCATGAGAAAATTGATTTTCCTTTTTATACACAATATTTATTGATAAATAAATCAATATTATTTTTACATTACTTTCATTTCATTATGTAAATAGATGAGCTTCACCAAAAAAATCTATGTATTTTCAGTAATTAATGAACTTCCTAAAACAGTTACAGCTCCATGGTTTTGAGCTCTGGCATTCCTCTCTCTGATTATAATCTCCCATGCATCTCTCATGCCTCACTCCTTTGAAACCTAAGTTTCATCTTCACCATAACATCACATATTTTCATCCCTCCTAGTTTTGCTAGTATAGCAACATACTCTGATCTCATGTTCCTTTCTAAGTTTAACCCTAGAGTTAACCAAGAAGAGTATGCAATGTCCTTCATTCATAAATACTTTACATGTCTTTTTCTTCTATCATCTCTGCCTTGCCATCCCTCTCCTCTGAATCAACCCTGTCATCTGCCTCCTTGGAACCTATTTTCAAGCTGCCAAACCAAGCTGGAAAAAGTTAAGCAAGTGTGATGACTTTTTACTAGAAATTTATGGCATGTAATCTCAATCAGCCCTCATTAATGAATGGTGATCCTCTTATTTTTCCCTAATTCACATTATTTTTATACTTTTCACAACTACCCCAACTTCACTTTTTTTTTATTAAGCCTCCATTATCATGCTTCTCCCTTTGTCTCTCAGTTGATGGCCTCACCTTTGAAATTACTGAAAAAAATCAAGGCCATATATAATGAAGTACCTCTCGTCCCCTAGACCACCACTCAAACACTCTTAATCTCCCTCTATTCTCTACTCGTTTACTCCAGTCTCTAAGGAAGAAATGTTTTTCCTTCCCAATGTCAACCACCTTTACTAGAACCCTTAATCTCCATTCCCTTCTAATACTACTGAGAGCTGAAACAGTTAATCATTTCCTCACCTTCTCTTCCTGTGGTTCTCTACTGACTTCTTCCCTACTGTCTACAAATTTGGTCATACATTCCTCACTAAATTAAAGAAAATTCTTCTTTGGACCTTGCCATTCCATAAATTCCTACACTGCATAATTCTTCCTTTTTAAAACAAATTCCTTAAACAAGAGATCTATACTTTGCTTTCATTTCCTTACTTCATGTCTGTCTGTCTGTCTTTCTGTCTGTCTGTGTGTGTCTCTCTCTCTCTTTCTGCTTTTTGGAAGGGGAAGGCTGGAAAATTGGTATTAAGTGACTTGCCCAAAATCACATGGCTAGTAAGTGTTAAGTGTCTGAGGTTAGACTTGAACTCAGGTCTTCCTGACTCCTGGGCCAGTGCTCTATTTACTGCACCACCCAACCACACATAGCTGCTCATGTCTTTTTTTTTTTTTTGCTTTTTGGAGGGCAGTTGGGGTTTAATTGACTTGCCCAAGGTCACACGGCTAGTTTTTGTGTTAAGTGTCTGAGGCTGGATTTGAACTCAGGTCCTCCTGACTCCAGGGCCGGTGCTCTATTCACTGCGCCATCTAGCCGCCCCCGCTGCTCATGTCTTAATCCCATAAATTCTGATTTGTAAAATTATTTACAGGACTTATTCTTTCATTGTTTATCTCTTAGTTGATAAATTCAGTGGTCTATAATCACTCCCATCTTCCTTGATGCTAGTCAACTTTCTTTTTTCACCATGTATTTTGGTGACACTGATGTCTCTTGACTGTCCTCCTACCTCTCTGACTACTCATTTTCTTTCTCCTTTATTTGTTATCATCTATCTTCTACCTCTTAAGCATGAATATACCCTAATGCTCTAAGCAGTGCTACTTTATAGTCTACCTTTTAAGTTTCTGCCATTATGATTTCATTTATGGACTCAATTGCAGGCAGATGACTCTCAAATCTCTCTACCTATCTATCTAATCTTATCAATCATCTGTGTCATATCTATCTACCTATCTTTCTTCTGTTACTGAACTATATGTTCTAGATGCAATAATTACATTTGTCATTCCTACCATTCGTTTAGCAAAAGAATCTCAAAAGTACTCTGAAATCCCCATAGATGTCTACTTATTTTGCATTGGTTGAGAGTAGCACTGTAAGAAATGAAATCCTTTTTGTCCTTTGGGAAATGCTCTCTTGGAATTTTCTTTAAAATTAACTAATGTGATGTCTTTTCATGAAAGACCATATTGTAGTTAAATCATTTAAATGTAAGTTTCATTATCAAGATGGTATTTTTTTTCATGAAGAAATGGTCTAACAAAGAACTTTCCTATGCATCACAGAAGGACAATAATAATTTACAACAGAGATAAAGGAAAACATAGAGGGAAGAAGTATAATATTCTTATTGAAAATTGATGTTGATATTACCGTTGGGATGATATATTTTTTTGTAGTTACTCTGACAAGGAAAACGATTACTCACTATTATACATACATACATACGTATGTATGTATGTATGTATATATATATATATGAATTTGCCATTATATAACAGATGGTGTTTATTGGTAAATAAATCAATACTCTTTTTTATACTGCTTCCATTTGATTATGTGCAAGTATAAGTTTTAATAACAAAAAAGTTGACTATTTCCAATTATTACTATGCCTCTAGCATTCTCTTCATTGGTTTAAACAGATGTTTTAAAATTGCATACTTTCTATGCTTATCTCTGTAAACAATAGAAAGCTCTCAGAATTCTACTGCTGTGTTACAGAATTTAATAGGCCTTGTCATTATTTTCTAGTCCAGTAAAGTCTTTACAAAGTGTCAACTTAAAAAAAAAATGCTTTCAAAGAGACCTACCTAGGAAATGCCTCAATGTGGTTGCAGTGAGGTGTTATCATTTTGCTTTCATGACAAAGGAGAACAATTTTCATAGAAGTCAGCTTTGAAGTATTTCTTCATAATTCTGAGTGACTTTATTATTATTTTTATAAAGCACTAGGAAAATCAAGCATAGAGGGTATGTTTTAATGTTGCTATCATATAGAATTTATTTATTCTTATTGATCTGTTAGGTTTTTAAAGGAATAAAACTCAAAGATCCTCAAATCATTAAGCTAAGCATCTGTTTCCCTATGTTAAATAACTAATGAGTATCCTCACATGTACATCCACATGGAAAGACTAAAAATATTATACTTAGACCTTTTCGTTCCTACTCATGTACAAAGTTATTATATTTGACAGCATCAATCTGAAAAAAAATGTGTTAACCTGAATAATAAAATACCACAATATCATATATGTGAATACTTTTAGTTTTTAACTCAATACGATATTTTCAGGGTCTCAATTTGTGCTTTAACAACTTAGGCACATAGTTTCTACCTTAAAATGTATCATATTTATTCTGTTTGATGCACTTACAAGGCCAATACCCTACTTCTGGCCTTCATTACCTGTCACTTGGATCATTGAAATAATCTTCTCATTTTTATTCCTGGTAAGTCTCTACCTTTTCCAGTGCATCCATAGCTACCATAGTTAAACTTCCAAAAGCATGTTTTTGACCATGTCATTCCACGGTCTAAGAAACTTCAGTTGCTCTGTATAATTTCTAGGACAAATCATCCCCTTAGACTGGCTTTTAAAACATTTCACATTCAGATTCTTGTATACATTTCAACGTTTATTCCATATATTAGAAACTCAGTGTTCCACCAAAATTGATTTACTCATTATCTCCTCCATGACTTTGCCCACATTCTCCACCCACCCAGATGCAAACGCATTACTAGAATTTATCTCCTTATTTTTTTTTCTTTTTGAAGCAATTGGGATTAAGTGACTTGCCCAGGATTACAAAGCAAGTAAATGCTTGAGACCCGATTTGAACTCAGGTCCTTTTGACTCTAGGGTCTGTGCTGTCTCTACTGTACCAACTAAAACCTCTCTTAATATTAAATCTTAAAATCAGTGGTTTCCTTTAAAGGCTCATTTCAAGTGCCACTTTCTACCAAAAAAAAAAAACCAAAACCCAAAACAAAAGAAGTCCAAAACAAAGAAACAAACAAAAAAACTTCACAGTAGATAGAGTGTTGGGCCTGGAATCAGTAAGGCCTGAGTTCAGATCCACTCTCAGACACCAACTAATATGAAATTCTTGGCCAATTGCTTCACCTCCATTTGCCTCATTTTGCTGAATTCTAAAAATTTGGTGGGAGTATTAACAGCTCCAGACCAACTATGTTGTTGAGAAGATCAAAAGAAAGAATGTCTGTAAAGCACTTGTCACAATGCTTGGCATATAGTAGATGCTTTATATAAATTCTTACTCCCTTTCTCCTACTTCCCCCCCCCCCCCGCCCCATTCCCTTAGCTTTTACTGTTCTCTTTCCCAACAAATTATCTCATATTTACTTACTTTTTGTTTTATGTGCAACAATAAAATGGAATCTTCTTAAGGGCAACAACTGATTTTTGGCTTTATCTTTGGAATTGCAATTCCAATGCTTCACACATAAGAAGTTTATAATGAATTTGTTGAATTTAGTTTAATAGTTTTCTCTCAAAATGAACCATCTTGTTTCTCAAAGACAGACTGTTTAACTGTTGCTATTCCTTTTTTATGTGACAATTTTATTGCTATTGTTTAAAATTATGTTTTCTAATGTACTTGATATTTTACCTCAAAATACCTCAGATGGAAACTATAAGAATATGCTTTTCTTGTCCACTTTGTTTTGCATTTGCTCCTGCAGATCTGTGCTTCAGAAACTATGACTTCAACACTGTCTTTATTCTAGGACTTCCTGTTTGGTTATCATGTTTTGCTACTTCACATTATTTATGGGTCCAAATCAGAGTTCACAGAATAGCTCCATAAGGGCAGGATTAAGTCTGTCTTCATTCCCCCATGACCAAAGACTGACTAAATGAATGAATGAAGTATAAAGTTTAAAATACTGTCTAAGCTCTGTGGATGTATATAGTAGGGTAAGATAGTCCTTCCACTCAAGGACTTCACATTCTAATGAGGGGATCTATGCAAATGGTACATCTCAGCTATAATTTAGATAAAAAGTTCCCAACAATGTTTAAGGTACAGAAACAAAAAAAAATGGTAATACTTCTTCATTTTCCTTTCCTCTTTTTTAGGGAGGGGAGAAAAGAATTTTCTGAAGTGGAACTATATGACAGCGTCAATGGTTTTGGTGATACGATCTTTCTTTTCTAGCTCTTCAATATACGTTGCAGTAGCAACCTGAATAAGCAGGTGCCATACTTCATCTTCAGAAGGGATTGATTCTTAGAATGATGGCTGTGGGTCCTGGGTAAGATGCATTGATATTACCAAAGCTCTTGCTTGGATTTTGGGTTCATGGACATCCCCATAAAGGTCTGAGGAAAAATGGTGGCCAAAGTGGTTATATTGTTTTGACTTTCTTCCAACATACTAGCTCTCATCTCTTTCATTGGGTACTATGCTTCTTCAGTCAGTCTGTCCTAAATGCCCTCTGAATAGGAGTTGGTTAGAATGTATAGATTCTACTCCATAGGTTTTGATTCCCTGGATGGTGCCTATGAGGACTGATTGGGAAGCAAGGCAGGTGAACTCAGTCTGAACAAATTGTCTAAGTCTAGGTATTCTACATTCTGGAGAATAATTCAACATGAGATTCTTGCTGACTCTGTTGTGAGATCAGTTTCTCAGTCTCAGCGTCTTCATCTGTCAAACAGTGAACATAACAGCATTAACCTCACAAGATTGTTGTGAGAATCAAATAAAATAACATATGTAAATGTGTTTTTTCAAAATGTGCAATATAAATGACATTGATGGCATTATTCAAGTCAGTCCCTTAATTAACAAATTGCTCTTCCTTAGACTGAATTCAGAACTTCCTCACCTCCTTCTAAATGTTATCTGATAGAGACAAATGCAAATAGAAAGGGGGAATAATTCTTCACTATATACAACTGTGCAGACACAATTTTCTCTGTCATTACCTTTTCACAAATCTCTAAATACACATTTATCCTTAAAAAAGAAACAAAAAAAGAAATACTGACTTAAAGCAGTAATTATTAAACAGTGTGTGTGTGTGTGTGTGTGTGTGTGCATGTATGGGATATAATTATTAATTATCTGATCAAACCTAGTAGACCCTTTTTCAGGGTTATGATTTTCAGTGTATGAGATAAAATATACAGAATTACAAAGGAAACCAATTATATAGCAAGAGTAATCAAAATAATAAAACAGCCACCCACACATATACACCATGCACATACACAAGTTCATGTTCCTTAAGGCATTTTTGTTTTGAGGCATCAGTGATTATTCAGATAGTATCATCATAAGAATCATGTAGGCCTTCTGTAA
>CM053600.1:102035025-102062507 GCA_028646575.1 Pseudocheirus occidentalis
TCCTGCTCAATACTTTGGTTTTTTTGTCCATACAAAAGGATTCTAGAGTTTTACTGCTGTTCCTAGCCTGCTTCCTGTTTCTCATGTTGGGCAGTCTATTAATTGCTTGGTTTTTTAGCTCTGTGGAACTCTGCTTCCTGGAGGGGGAAAGCTCTGTCCTAAATCGCTGGGGCCCTCTCAGCTGCTGGAGCTCTTAGTGGAATGCTGCAGCTCCCCCCCACCCAGTTTTGGCTCACTGAAAGCGCACCCCAGGACCAACACTCAAGACCACGATCCAGATCCAGGCCGCTCAGTGCAAGAGCCTTTGGCCCTAATGAATCGCGTCAGCCCCCCCTGCTATCTGCAGGCTGAGGGCTCTGAAGCAGCCCAGTGGGGGCCGCTGCAGCTCTCAGCCGTTCCTGCTGCTACAGCTGCCTCCCATTGCTTCCTTGCCCTGGGAGCAGTTTGGCCGGACCCGCTCTTATCCTCCCCAGTTAGCAAAATCCACTGACCTTTTTCGTAGCCTTTTTGTCTTCTGACCTCATAAATGTGGTAACTCTGCCTCCAGTCCAGCCGATCTGCTCCCCTATAGATGCGGCTCCCCGCCCGATGCCCCAGGCCTTGAGCTGGCAGGGTTTTGGCCGCGGGTCCCAGACTGCTATGAAGAGCCCCGCCTGCTGTGCTGCCTGTAGCAACAGATGTGCTTTCTGTCTTTTGTGGAGTTTTGGAGCTTGAAAATCTGTTTAGCGTCCCATTTTATGAGTTTTTTAGCATGTTTGTGTGGGAGCTATGGTACTTTGCTGCTTCTATGCCGCCATCTTGGCTCCACCCCTCAGTAACTCAAAATTTTAAAATCAAGTGTTAAAAATAGTTTTTAGAAGCAACTGAGAAATGAGATATATAGGCAATGGAGTAGAGAAATCTATCTTGCCTTACATGAAAATAAGACGGTAGATCGTAAAAGGGCAGTAATGATAGAAGGGAGGTCACTCTAAGGGAAAGGGCAATCAGAATGAATAGCATTTTGAAGTGGGTGGAAGGGGAGGGATGGGGAGAAAATTTGGAATTCAAAACCTTGTGGAAATCAATGAAAATTAAAAAGAAGTATATTGATTTTTAAAAACAAAGAAAGAAAACACAGTGTTGTGCACAGACATACATTTCACTGAAGAGGGAAAGGGGAAAAGGGGAAGTAAATAATATGAAGGCATATTTTTTATAATTCAAGCAATATATTTTTAAAATAAAAAATAAAATACATTCTCATACATTTCACTTAGTATTTTGCAATTACATTATTTTTTAAAATTTGACTTTCTTACTTTCTTGCCTATTTGCAGCGGTTCACCCTTTGAGATAACAAGCAATTTTATGTGATTAATATGTGTAAAGTTATACAAAAACATATTTATGTATTGGCCTTGTTACAAAAGAAAAGAAAAATGAAGTAAGAAAAACATAATCAAAAGTGGATACTTCAATCTACATTTAGAATTCATCAGTTCTCACTCTCACTCTGGAAGTGGATAACATTTTTCATCATGAATGCTTTGGCATTGTCTTTTGTCGTTGACTTGGTCAGAGTAGCCTTTCACAATTACTCACTCTCACAATATTGCTGTTACTGTATACAGTATTCTCCTACTTCAGATCACTTCACTTGGCATGAGTTCATTTAAGTATTCTCGCTTTTGTTTTCCCTGAAAACACGTTGCTCATCATTTCTTTGTTTTTCCACAGAATTTATTTATTTTTCGTTTTCAGCATTTATTTCCATAAGATTTTGAGTTCCGTATTTTCTCCCTATCTCTCCCCTAACCCCCCCCCCCCAATGGCAAGCATACTGATTACTACTTCCCCCAGTCTATCCTCTATTATATCTCCCCTTATATCCTTTTACCCTTTCCCCCCTTTCCCCTGGCTTTCTTGTAGGACAAGAAGGATTTCTATATCTCATCACCTGTATATCTTATTTCCCAGTTGCATGAAATAACAAATTTTTAACATTGGTTTTAAAACTGTGAAGTCCAGATCCTCTCCTTCTTCCTTCCTCCCCACCCTCACTGGGAAGATAAGCAATTCAATATAGTTTATAGATGTGTAGTTATGCAAAACATTTCTATAGTAGTCATGCTGTGAAAGACTTAACTATATTTCCCTCTATCCTATCCCACCCCCCCATTTACAATTCTTTTTTCCTTTGATGTTGTCCATTTTATAAAGTGTTTGCTTCTGAGTACACCTTCCCCCAATCTGTCCTCTCTTCTATCATCCCCCTTCTTATCCTCTCTCTGCTACTTTCCTGTAGGGCAAGATACCCAATTGAGTGTGCATGTTATTCCCTAAATTACAAATGTTGTCTTTCCATGTAGTAATGTAAACAGTTCAACTTTGGTAAGTTCCTTATAATTTCTCTTTCCTGTTTACCTTTTAATGCTTCTCTTGCTTCTTGTGTTTTGTCATCAAATTTTCTATTCAGCTCTGATCTTTTCATTAAGAATGCTTGAAAGTCCTCTATTTTATTGAATGACCATATTTTCCCTGAAGTATTATACTCGGTTTTGCTGGATAGGTGATTCTTGGCTTTCATTCTAATTCCTTTGACCTCTTGAATTTCATATTCCAAGCCCTTTGATCTCTTAATGTAGAGCTGCTAGATACTGTTTTGTCCTGATTGTGTTTCCACAGTACTCAAATTGTTGCTTCCTGACTGCTTGTAATATTTTCTCCTTGACCTGGGAACTCTGGAATTTGGCTATAATGTTCCTAAGACTAGAAGAGGCAATCAGTGAATTCTTTCAATTTCTGTTTGGCCCTCTGGTTCTGGAATATCAGTGCAATTTTCCTTGCCAGCTGAGCTGCCAGAGGCCTGAAGAAGCATGACCAGGATAAGACTTTGTTTGATCATGGCCTAGCTGATCCTTAAGTTCCAGGCAAGAGAGATGTTAAAGGGTTGGAGATGTGTTGGATCCTGTGAACTTCAGTGTGTACCAGAGACAGCCCTGAGGACTTGAAAAGGACCTGGGAGCTGTTTACCTCTGAGGACTGGATGAGAACATGGCAACTGTCTGCTTCTGAATCCAGGTGACTGTTTGGTGTATTCAGGAGGGAGCTGGGACCATGGAAGGGGATCCAGGGAATCAGAAAGCACCCAGATTCAAGATGAAGAAAAGGCCTCCCCTTATAGGAAATTGAGGTTTGCTGGACACCAAGGAATGGAGGGTTTTCTAATTATTGTACTAGTGATTAATGTTATTTAGTAATTGTGAATCTAGATTAGTGACTAATTAAGTTAATGATTGCCCCATGAGTGGAAGATTGATATATATTGTGAATTGATTGATTGATTAAATGTGGAGGGTTTGCCCCTGTAGGGAAACGAGATGATTATTCTTTTGTTCCTTGTTCTAAATATTGTGGCCACTGTAATGAAAACTGTGTGGCCATTCTAATGTTAAGCTGTTATGGACACTATATTGTTACTTTCTGTCATAAGATGTAATGTTGTGAATATTATATTGTGACATATTGTGAATGTTTGCGTTGATTTGTAATGGAATAAAGATTGTTCACTCTTACTGTGTAATCCAAACCTTAAAAGCTGTTCACAGTAGCATTCTTTTGCCAGCTTTTATTATGCCAGCTTTTTTTCTCTTCAGAATATTATACCAAGCCCTCAACTCCTTTAATATGGAAGTTGTTAATTCATGTTCTTTGTCAATTGAAGATCCTTAATATTTGAATGCTTTCTTTCTCACTTCTTGAATTATTTTATCCTTGAGTTGGGAGCTCAGAATTTCAACTATGATATTCATGGAAGTTTTCATTTTAGGATCTCTTTTAGGAGACAATTAATGGATTCTTTCACTTTCTATCTTACTCTCTGCTTCTAGGATATCTGAACAGTTTTCTTTGATAAGTTCTTCCTATATGATACTGTCTAGACATTCTTTTAAGATGAATTTTCAAATCTTTCAATAATTCTTAAATGCTTTCTTCCCAGTATATCTTCTAGGTCAATGTTTTTTTTTCTGATGACATATTTCACGTTTGCTTCTATTATTTTTCATTCTTTTGACTTTGATTTTTTTTCCTGGTGTCTCATGAAGTCCTTAGCTTTAATTTGCTCAGTTCTATTTATTATTTTTTTTCTTCACCAGGTCAATTCTGTTTTTTTTAAAGTGTTATTTTCTTTAGTATTTTTGTGCATCTTTAACCAAGCTAGCATATTTATTTTTACCATTTTGTTCCTTAGCATTCATTTCTTTACTTTTTTTCTACTAGTCTTATTTGATTTTGAAAATAATTTATTTTTAGGTCTTCCAGGAGATTTTGTTGGATTTGTGTTGAATTCTCTTTTTTATTTTGAGAATTTTCTTGCAGTTCTTTTGACTTCATAATCTTCTTCTTAATTTGTTTATCCACCCTTTTTCTTGATTTTGAACTTAATGTTAAATTTAGGTTCTGTTCCTGCCAAAGAGTTTGCAGAGGGCTACTGTTTAAAGTTTAAGAATTTTTCTCATTGCTCTTTTTAGTTATAGTTCTTTTGTATTTGAAGGGCTTTAGTGCTCCTAAGGAGCATTTCTTGGGAGATGTGTGGTCACTGCCCTTCTGGTATGCATTCCGTTTTTCCCTTACTCAGAAAAGATGTGTCAGGTAGGGCAGCTTTGTGATATAGTAGAAAAAGTACAGGGTCTGAAATAAAAATAATCACTTTTAAATATTTTGTTAGCCCTAATTTAATTAAAATTGTCAAAAATAAAAATGCAATGACTTGCCTGGGCAAGCCATTCATCCTTCTTTGCCCCAGTTTACTCATCTGTAAAATTAGCTGAAGAAGACAATGGAATATCAGTATAGTATCTTTGCCAAGAAAACCACAAATGTGAAAAAAAGAGTTGTACACAATTGAAAGACTGAATGACAGCAACAGTGTGACAGGCAACAATGCAAAGTGCTTCACAATAAGGATCTAACTTAATGGTCACAACTCTGGGAGGTCAGTGTTTTTATTGTCTCCATTTTATAGAGACTGAGGCTGAGTTTAAGTGACTTGCACAGTGATAACCCAACTATTAAATTTCTGTGCTGGTATTTGCTCTCAGGTCTTCCTGATTTCAGGCTCAGTGCTCTCTCCACCTCACTAATACAACATTTCTTTAATTTTTCTTACATAAAGGCACAAAATTTCCTTGCATTTAGGATAAAAACACTGAGCTTTAATGTAGACCTTTACAATAATATGAACTTTCTAGAAAGAAGCAAGTGAGATCAAAATCAGGATTCCCCACAATGCTAGAAAACACATAGTTTCACAAATTATTTCATACCATTTTGCTCAGCTCTCATTCTTTAAAAATTCTGTATATGGAAAAGAAATATGCTTCCTTATAGAGCCAATATACTGATCCTAAATCAGAACCAAAGATTTTCAGAGATTAAATTGATTTCATCTCTAAGTGATATTTCTTCAGATATCTAAAGATTTATTGGAGGTTGTGTCTTTTTTATGTCAACTTAAATGTTGCCAATTCCTTCAACCATTTTTATATGACATAATTATGAACAGTTTCACTGTCCTTGTCATTTATCAATATACATGACCTTCTTAAAATATAACACCCAGAATTGAACATAACACTCTACGTCAGCACACGGTGCGATTGTATTTTTTCATATTCTGAAAACACAGTTTCTTTTATGTTTGGTCTGGAAAGGAAAATACATTGTGGTTTTCTTTAAAGTTGTGACAGGTTGTTATATAGAAGAGGGACGAGACGAGTTTGCTTCACCCCATGAAATAGAAGAAAGGTCAGTGTTTCAAAGTCTCAAAAAGGAAGATTTAGGTTGAAAGAAAGAAAGGAGAAAAGGAAGGAGGAAGGAAGATAGGAAGGAAAGAAAGAAGGAAGGGATGGAGGGAAGGAAGAAGGAAGGGAGGAAGAAAGAAAGAAATAGGGGAAGGAAGTAAAGAAAGGAGGAAGGAAAAAGGGAGAAAGAGAGGGAGAGGGAGGGACAAGGGAGGGAGAGAGAATAAAAATCTTTCTATCAATTAAAGCTATCTGACAAAGAGGAATGAGTTTCTTTGGGAGATAATGGGTCACTTTTCACTGGAACCCTTTAAGCAAAATGACAACTTTGCCATAATGACACAAATGAGCTTTTTAAAAGTATATATTAGAATAGTTGATCTTCAAATCTTTCTGAAATTCTGTGTAATTCTGTGATTATATAACTAGTGAAGCCTACAATTGCAATATTTTAGGAAGCTGCATTATATTTATTAATATTGAATTTGAAATTGGCTAAAAATAGTAATTATTAACAATATTCATTTTCTTTTGAATTGTTTGACTTATGTTAATTTATATTCATTTTTATATTATGTAACATATAACTATATGCTATACTATACAGGAATTATATAATTTTTTTTCGATAACTTGTTTTAAAAAGATTTATCTAGAGCAACAGCCATGGACTCAGGTGTTCAAATCTGGCCTCAGACACTTAACACTTACTAGCTATGTGATCTTGGGCAGATCACTTAACCCTAACTGTCCTGCATTTCCCCTTCAAAAAATAAGATTTCATAAAAAGATCATGAGATATCATAGATTAAATCTCAAGATCTTCATCTGATTTCCTGATCACTTTGCACATAAAAGCTTAACCCATTGGGAGTTAAGCAGATATCCCATTGGCAAATCAGCATGTAGAACACATTATTTTTTAAAAATTTATTTCTGCGTACAAACCAGGGGAGTGCTGGGGTGTGTTGAACCAATGTCGAATTCTTGAAGAATATCCTTTTCACAATAATTCTAAATGAACATCCTTTTTTTTTAAAATTATTAGATGGTTAAAAAGGATATAATTTCATTCCACACCTAAATTTAGGCAATAAAGTAACCTGAATCAGACTGGGCTTACAACAGATAGAAATGCTAGTAAATATATTACATATTACATCTTAATAGTTCAAGTTAATGATAATCATGATGATGATGATGATGATGATGATAACTGAAATATATGTACAGTTTAAAGTTACAAAATGAGTTACATACATCATCTCATTTGATCCTTGCAACAACCCTTTCTGGTGGAGTTTAGAAGTATTACTTTATACCTACTTCACAGATGAAAAAAAATGAAGAGATAAGTACTTTTTTATGGCTATAGAAATACTATGTGTTGGGGATAGTAGTTGCTCCCATTTCCTTACTAGAATACCAGTGCCTTTTCTGTTTCAGTATTTTGACACTTCAATAAATCCACTCTTCTTATCATCTGGTTTTCTGTGATATCAAACAACTTACATGTTTTTCCCTCCAATCCTTTACTGATATTTTATATATAGTTAATATTATTTTTCATTAACTTCTTGGCTGTTTTAGTACTCCTAAAGTCTTACCATTTGCTATAGTTCATATATATGTGTGTGTATGTATATGTATATATGCATATATGTATGCACATATGTATGTGTGTATTTGTATAAATCTATAGAAATAGATAAATATACTTAACTTGAGAAAATTAAGTGATTGCAGATGAAGCTAGTTTCTAGGGTTATTTGTGATGGCTTTTTATGTATTACAATTCCTTTAAAATTGTGATAATCAAAATAAATGCTATTGTTTTTGTTATAATATCAATATATATTTAAATAGTTTGAGTTATAGCTATTGTAATTATATGTAGTTGTTTTTTCTTATTTTTTTCTCCTAAATCGGTAGTAATTTATCCTTTTATTCTAATCATTAGATGATCGGCCTAAATAAAGGCCATTGAGCCTTAAATAACTCCTATGAGTTATCTTTTTTTGTTTTTGTTTCTTTTTTTCTCCTTCAGGTTTACTCAAGTATGACCATATACCTTTCTCCTTTCTTTGCAAAAATGAGTTTCTGGATATAATGTCATACTTGATAAATGTGTTATTTAATTTTAATTAACTGTGTTTTCCCCTCTTTTTTTGTACTTTAGGAGGATGAGAAAATGAGAAATAGGGGCAGCTAGGTGGCACATTGAATAGAGCACTGTTCCTGGAGTCAGGAGGACCTGAGTTCAAAGCCCGGCCTCAGACACTTGGCACACTAACTAGTTGTGTGACCTTGGGCAAATCACTTAACCCCAATTTCCCTGCCTTCTCCCCTCCAAAAAAAGAAAAATGAGAAATAATGAGACATGTATGTAGGTGAATGAAGACTGTTTGAAATAAAAAAATATTTGGCTAATAATACAGTTTTATACACTCACACACATATACACACACACACATAGCTAATTATACATGTTATCTAAACACCACACAACTCCAACATTTCATTATTTAATTCTTAAGAAAATATTCATGAACAATAAGTATGAGGTTAACAATTACTTCATAAGCCTTCTTTTTTTGTGGCTTTATTTTGCTTTTTCTTCTTTTTATGCAAAAGATTGAAATTGTCTAATTACTTTATTAATTTATTAGTGGTTTCAATTAATGTACTTGAGTCTTTATGGATCTATACATAAACCTTCATGTCATCTCAAGGTGTCCTTTACTTTTTGCATGTGCATAGTACTTGATTTTTTTCTTAATTCGTCTGATTGCTAAAGTTAGGATTTATGAAACTATATTAGTTTATAGTGATGACAATGGGCAGCATTGCTTTACCTCTTGACTTAGCCATTTTCCCAGGCCTTAGACCCAAAGGTCCTAATCATCTTTCATGGAATTAATTATTTTAATTATATGGATTGTCCTTTGTAATAAAGATATTGAATGGGGTTAGACTAAATGTATTTATGACTAATGTCTTTTTAGTTGATTTCCAAAACAGAGAATATAGATTTATTCTATTGCTTATTGTTCTATGAACTGTTTCTTCTTGTTTTTGTTTTTCTTGCTGAATTCCCCTAATCAGCCAACAATCAATCTTTTTGGATTGTGTACATTTATTATTATTATTATTATTTTTTTAATTTTGTGACTCATTTATTCAGTTAAACTGGATTGTCAATTTGCATTTAGGAGCACCATGTGTCTGATTTCAGACATTTGGTGGCATTCAATAGGATTTGACAAAGGCCTGGTGACTTCATATAGGAAGGGATGATATCATCACCCCTCTGACTTTCTGGTAGGGCAAGATGGATCTCCATACCCCAGTACCTGTATATTTCCCTCCTTTCTATTCCACCTCCACTTGTTCTATTCTTTGCTTTATCCCTGTCACTTTACAAAAGTGTGTGCTTCTAACAACCTTCCCCCTAACCTGCCCTCGCCTTCATCATCCCCACTCTCGTCCCCTTCCTCCCTACTCTCCTATAGGCCAAGATATCCAATCTAGAGTATATGCCATTCCTTCCCTAAGCCAGGTTTAATGAGAGTAAGGTTGACTCTTTCCCTTTTGCCTTCCTGTTCTTCCCCTCTGTTGTAACAATTATCCCCTGACTCTTCTATATAAAAGAATTAACATGTTTTGTCTCTCCCTGTCTCCTTTCATACTATTCCTCTTCCACCTCTCAATTTCACCTTTTAAAATATTATCCCATCCTATTCAGTTGATCCTGTGCCCTCTGTCTATGTACATATATATACACACTCACATATGTATTCATATGCATATATACTCTCCTATATAGACATCTGTGTATGCATACATACATACATATGTACACACACATAGACGCACACATTTATATTCCCTTCAACTATCCTCATACTGAGAAAAGTTTCATAAGTTATAATGATCATTTTTCCATGTTAGCATGTAAATAGTTGAATGTTGATAAGTTTCTTATGAATCCTTTTCCATGTTTACCTTCTCATGCTTCTTGTATTTGAATGTCAAATTTTCTGTTCAGTTCTGGTTTTTTCATCAAGAACACTTGAAAGTTCTCCACCTCATTGAATGGCAATATTTTACCCCAAAACATTATACTCAGTTTTACTGGGCAGGTCATTCTTGGTTTAAATCCTAACTCCCATGATTTCCTGAATATGATATTCCAGGCCCTTCAACCCCTTAATGTAGAAGCTGCTACATCATTTTCCCACTCTAATGCTATTAACATTTAATTATTAAATATTTGCTCATAATTATCTTTCTAATTTGCTTTTGTCTTTTGTGTTTGTACTTCAAAAATTCTACCCTACTATTTTTCTCAAAGGTAAAACTTGAAAGTTTTGATTATGTTTAAAGTCCATTTTCTTTGGTGTAAAATTATGAAAAACTTTGCAACATAAGTTTATCTTGATTCAAAACCTTCTTATTTTGTCTTTTTGTATGCCATAGTCCAATAACTCATTTCATTTTAAATATTTACTACTATTTCTCTGTGATTTTTAATATGGTTTCTTGGTATTTGATGTAATTCTACCTAGTTGATTGAAGAATTTTTTACTTTTATCTGAAAAGTCTAATTTTTTTCTGACACTGGTTTTCTTTCATGAAATGAATGGATTCTTACTTTTTGATTTTTACACTTGAGTCCAAATAGCTCTGGACATGTTTCTTTTAAATTAATTGAAATGTCATATCCAGATTGTGTGTTTTTTCAGTTTTGGAAGAATTTGATGCTCATAAAATTACCTCCCAGTATCTTTTTTCAGCAGGACAGTTTTATTTCTTTGATTTTGATAGTAGAAATATCACTTGTTTTTCTCTCAGCCTTTTGACTTGTTCTCCTATTTCTCCTGGTCTCCAGGTTCTCCTGAATTATGTTTGTTCCCTTTTATTTTCAGAGTGTTGACTATGCAGCTATAAAGTCAACTTTTTTTCTAAGCTCTTTATTCCCTTTATAAGTGTTCTAGTTTCATTTTTACGTATTGTCCCAACTCTTCCACAATTCTTGGCAATTATCATTAGAGTATTTTTGGCCATTCCATTCATTTATATCCTTCTGAGATTCTACTTCCAGTTAATTCATAATTCCATCTACCTTTGTAAGCTTATCTTGGGATCCCCTTAATTTCTAAAACTTTTTAATTGTTATGAGAATATTTTTTCCTGTTTGCTCATGCCTACAATGTCAGTTATTGATTTTAAAAATTTTATTAAAGTCATATTTTGTCATTTCCTACATTGTTGGATAGTATGGATAGACCCAGGATATGAGACTCCCACTGTTATCCCAGAGTAGGATGATGTTAGTGTGTAATGGCAAGAAAAGAAGTACTTAGTGCCTTGTTTAAGCATTCCTGATGAAAAGACCAGGGCTAAATAGAAAATTTGACATTCAAACACAAGACTTGAGAGAAACATAAAAGGTGAATGTGAAAGAGTAACCTTAAGGATTCCCATAAAGTTAAACCATTTACATTCTTATATGGGAAGATAACATGTGATTCATAAACGTTATTATTATTAGCTTAGGTAAAGGAAGTTTACATAGACAGATGGCATGGATGTAAGTTAATAATGTTGGGATGTTCTCCAAGAACAATTAAGTTGTAGAAAAGATGGATGCACTGGGAGAAGGAGGGGACAGGAGGAATGGGCGAATTTTTCTCACATAAAAAAGCACAAAAGGAAAAATTTAACAATTTAGGAGAAATTGGGAGGATGGTGCATAATATTTGAATCTTATTCTCATAGGAAATGACTGAAAGAGAAATACAGATATATACATATATGTATGCATGTGCTGTGTAAATATGTGTGTACACATGTATATAAATATTCATACAGGTGTCTATACATATACACATGTATATATGTATATAGGGGAGACAAAAAAGGGAGAATATGTTAAGGGAGGGGCTAGTTAGAAGCAAAATAGATTTTTGAAGAGGTATAAGACATAAGAGAGAGACAAAAGAAGAAAAAGAAGGAGGAGAAGGAGGAAGAGAATGAATGGAAGAGAAAAGCACAGCAATCATAATTATTACTAGGAATGGGATGTACTTATCCATAAAACAAAAGCAGATAGCAGAATAGATTAGAAACCATAATCCAATAATATCTTGTTTTTAAAATATTCACTTGAAACAGTAATGTTAAAGTAAAGGTTTGGGTAGAATCTAATATGCTTCAACTGATGTAAGAAAAAAAAAGTGTATTAATCATGATCCCAGACAAAGCAAAAGCAAAAAAAAAAGACCTAATTAGAAGAAATTGGGAAAATTATATTTTGATAACAATACTATAGATGATGAAGTAATATCCAAGATTTCTGTGAAAAATTTCTGATAAAGAGTTCAATTCTCAATATACCTAGTTAAATTTATAAAAATAAAACTGATTGGGGCAGCTAGGTGGCACAGTGAATGGAGCACTGGCCCTGAAGTCAGGAGGACCTGAGTTTACATCCAGACTCAGACACTTAACACAAAACTAGCTGTGTGACCTTGGACAAGTTATGTTAACCTCCATTGCCCTCCCTTCCACCTCCAGAAAGCAAAAATAAATAAACAAAACAAAACAAACAAACAAATATATGAATAAATGAATAAATAAACTGATTCAAATTTAGAAAAAATAAGGACCTTTTGCCATTTGATAAATGGTCATATAAATAAGGAGTTTTCAGAAGAAAAAGTAAAGCTCTCTATGGTCATATAAAAACAAACAGCAAAAAAAGCTTTAATCCATGTTGATTAGAAAAATATGAATTAAAACATCTCTGAGTTACAAACTTACACCTTTCAGAAATGTCAAATGCTGGAGGAGATGAGGGAAAATTGGTACACTAATAAACTTTTCACAGAGTAATAAACTGGTCCAGGCATTAAAAAGAACTATTTGAAACAAGGTCCAAAGAGCTATCAAACTGTGTATACAGTTTGACTTATTAACAACACTATTAGGTTTGTATATCAAAGAGATCAAAGCGAAAAAGAAAAGGACCTTTAAGTACAAAAATATTTATAGCAATTCTTTTTCTTTGTGGTAGCAAAAATTGGAAATTGAGAAAATATTCATTAATTGAGGAATGACTGAACAAATTGTAGCATATGATTGTGATGGAGTACTATTGTGCTATAAGAAATAATGAAGGAAGTGGTTTCAGAAAAAGAAAACAAAACAAAACATGATAAGATGTATATGAACTGATGCCAAATGAAGTGAGAACTGGGAGATCATTGTGAAGAACTGCAGCAATGTTATAATGTGGAAAAACTGAAAACTTTGCTGTTGTGAAAAAATTTGCTAATCTGATTAATGTAATGACAAAAAAACAATTGTAAAGGACTCATTATGAAAATGATGACATTCTCTCAGAGATCTGGTGAATTCCGAGTGCAAACTAATGCATAATTGCTTCACTTTCTTAATTTCTGTACTTTTTTGAAATATGGCTTATATGGAAATATTTTTGCCAGATTTCTCATGTTATAATTGATGCATTGTTTCATCTCAGTGGATTTGGTAAGGCATAGGAGGTAAGAAGAAAATTTGAAACTCAAATATAAAAAGTAAAGAATTAAAAACAATACCTAAAATATAATCCAAGGTAACTTCAAGGACATAAAAAAAATTCATAATAGGGCTTTAAATCCTAGGGACTATCAAATTAGAACAGTTTCCTTTTGTGTTTCTCAAAATAGAAGGAAGATCCAGTGTCTGTCTCAGGCATGGAGTCATAGGACTCTAGGGATGATAAAGTGTATATTCTGGGGTATGGAGCAAAAATCACCTCTGAACCTGCAAAAATGTCTACTAGAACCCTGAAGATGAGGAAATGTAGCTAGCCTGGTTCTGAGAAAACATCTTATCAGTTGAAAACATGTAGGGATCATCAGATTTTGTATGAGCTACAATCTCAAAAGTAACAAGAATACAGAGAAGACAGCACACCTCCTTGATGTGTTAACTTTTCAACATATCTTGCTATGAATTAGACCAATCTGGTAATTAAATGTGTCATATTTTAATTGGACAAGTCTTTTATCGCTAGTTCATAGGGAGGAAGAAACTATTCTCTATGCCCCACAGTATTTGGTTCAAGCAGAAAAGACTGTACTTGGTATATGCAGCTCATCACATCCTTTTGCCCTCTAGGTCTTGCCATAAATTATATCTCTTGACAGTTTCTTCAGGCAAGTCAAATATGTATCTTAGGTCCTGGCAGAGATTAAATCAAAATGACTATCATGTCCTTCCTTAGCAGAGCCCTGAATAAAACACAAAGAACAAAATGATTTTGACTTTAGGACAGGAAACAGTAAGTTTAAAAGAGTATGTGATTTTGCAATTAATTTCCTTGAAAGAGATTTATATTTTCCTGTTTACAGCATGATACAATCACTACTTTTTGTTTCCATCTCCTCCCTCCAAATAACTAATATGCTACCTGGAAAAGTAAGTATCCAATTTGTTATAGTGATTTCAATTAATTTTGAGGATACATGGTACATTTGGAGTCAGGAGAACTAGGGATACAATGGTGGTAAAATTAAAAGACCACTGGCTACATTGTCAGATGATCTGTATTCAAATCTCACTTCTGCCAATTACTAATTAGCATTCTGAGTCACTCACCTGATTCACTGAGACCTCCTTTTTTCAGATCTAGTTATATAATCCTGTAATCCTATTTTTAACACAAACTTGTGTGATCTTGGATAAGTCGCTTAACTTCTTAGTGTCATTAAGCCACTTTTAAATCAGTTTTTTTAAGGAGATGCTGAATATCCATGGTAGAAGGAATTTCTTACTGAGTTTCCTAGACAGATGAAATAACCGGTCTGATTCAAATTTCCATTTTAGTATAACTTATATGCTACACAAGCACACACAAGCATGTACCCATGCACACACACATGCTCATGCACATACACACAAGCTTATGCGTTCTGTGTCTGTGTGTGCTAATATATACTTCCATGAGGCAAAGGAAAGAGTGAGAAGGGTTTCCTACTTTTAAAAAAAAAGTCTGTCTCCTTAGCTTCAAATGGGAAATTTAGACAAAATCCATTAACCTTTTTAACATTTTGTTTTAAAAAACACAATTAATGAAAGCACAATTCACACATATTAATGCGTATCATTAATATTCATTCCTCACCAATGAGTAAGATTGTCAAAAATTAACTTTAATACCAATAACCTAAATGCTCTACATAAATGACATTTCAAAGATTTCCATCTACCAAAGTCTCCTACTTCCATTCTCTTTTTAGTGCTATCTTCTGTGCTATTAACCTTAAATAAAGGCAATGATAGTACAAATATATATCTGCATCATCTACTTAAAGAAAAATGAGTCAAAGGGGAATTGAATGGGAAGACAAAATATACTGTATATCAATTCAAATTCACCTTCATTAAATACTTTAAGGATTTCCAAACATTTTACTCACCAAGACATTTATACTAATTTTTCAGATGGAAAACGTGGACCTCAAAGAATACACTTAATTGTTGCAAGCATTATATATACTCTCCCAGTTATCACATTGAATATTATGTCCACTGATTCAAAGGTGAATGTTATTTACCCATCAATAAGACTAGTTTAAGATGAGCTATTTCTCAGTGAGGCTTCAATATATCTAGTTTTTAAGGCATATGCCTGCTGGTCTTTGTGTACTCAGATCCTCAAGCAGGAATTTCTTAACTTTACTTTGATACTGAGTTAAAGTTTCATATAGCAGAGCAGCAGAATGTGAAGTCATGGTGCTCTCACCCATATGTAAATATGTGTGTAGATACAAATATACATATGTATTTGTGTGTATACATATTCCCACACATAGAATACAAACACATGCACAAAGGGAAATAAGAAAAGATAACATTTCCTGATTTTTAATGAGTTGCAGATTTCAATCTCATTAGACTCACAGACTACTAGAGCAAGAATGACCCTGGGGGATCATTGGTTTCAATGTAATGTTTACAATTTATGATCTCAGTCCAGAGGGCTTAGAATCAAACTAAGTATCAATATCCCCTTGCTAAGAAAATGCAAAACACATTAATGTCATTTTTAGCTTTAGAGTAATAGATAGAATATTAGAAAACCAAAGTTTAATTCCAGATCTACTAATTATCAGGGAACAAGCCACTTAATCATTCAGTGGATTAGTATCTGGTTATATAAATGTGTATAAGAATAAGAATATGCAGTTACATACTTGCTTAAAAGCTTAAAAATTGCTTTATCTATAATAGTCTCATGAGGTAGCTAGTGTAGATATTATGACTTCTCAACAATTAGGAAACTGAGCCACAGGAATGTTTCATGGAATGCCTAAGACAATTAGGAAGTGTCAGAAAAGAAACTCAGAAGTTTTTTTGACTCCATGAGTCTTGACTATACTTTGTATGCCATAAAAGCATTTTCTTCACAATGATCCTGTAAAATAAAATGAAATAATGAATGATTTAGTATGTTTAACTGCATGCTATACCCCTCAAACCCTATGTTAAGAGCTATAAATAAAAATAGAAAATTCAATCTCTTCTCTTAAGGATCTCACAAAAAGTAGAGACCATACAGAACAATTTCAGAAGGTCAGATAGCAAGTATAAGTCCAGCAGTCCTTAAGGTCCAGGTAGAAAGATGGTAATACATCTTCCTTAGTAGCATTGCCATGAATACATTTATTTACATTTCTGCTGCTAACCTACCAACAATTTCAAGGACTATGTCTGCATTATTTTTATTATTAGTTTTATAAATGAAGACATAAATGCTTAGTCATTTTGCAGGATCACCCTTTCAACAGGTATCCAAGGTCTAATTGGAAACAGGTTTCTTCTGTTCATGGATACGACTTCTAAATATTGAGAGCCCATACATTTGGTTTTGTAGATAGAGAAATAGACAGATAAACAGACACATAGATGATAGATTGTTTTGTTCCATTATTTTTAGTCATGTCAGTCTCTTCATGACCCCATTTACGTTTTCTTGGCACAGATACTTGGAGTGATTCGCTATTCCATTCTCCAACTCATTTTTGAGGAAACTGTGGGAAACAGAGTTTAATGACATGCCCAGGATCACACTGTTAGTAAGAATCAGAGGATAAATTTGAACTCTGATCTTCCTGACTCCAGAACATTCATTCCATGTACAGCACCACTATTTGCCCTGATGGACTGTAATTCAATGTCATTATAATTTTATTGTAATCCCATATACTTTATTTAATGCAACTAAAATAATTGTCCTAAAAGGAGGTCCATAGGTTGCATGAGACTGACAAAAGATTTCATGACAATTAACACTACTATAGGAGGCTTAATGAATAGCCTTGATTAACTGTATAAACTTTTATAGAATCACCTTCTTCATTTTCTGTCTTTTCATATCAAACCAAGTGGGCAATACAATTTTAAAAATAAAAAAAAGAAGATAAAGGAAAGAAAGGGAAGGGAAATCATGGAAAAAATGGAAGACAGACAATAACAGGTAGAATAACTAGTTGTTTGATCACTGTGGTCTCATATTCCCCTAATGCTTGACATCTCCCCCTCAACTTGGCCACTTGTTTTTCTCAGCTTCTCATATTGTTTGACTGATTATAAAGTGACTTGAACAAAAATAGCTTGGCATAGTGGATACAGGACTGAACTTGTAATTAAAAAGTTTCTTTAATTTAAGCCTTTTTCCTGATATATTGTATCTGTATGACCATAGTCAACCATCTAACCTGATAATAATTCAAACAATTCTCTAAGATTATAAGCAACTGAAGTGTCTCCAAAAGTGCAGAGGATTTCTACACTGGAAGCTTAAAACATCAGTGAAGTCACAGATGAAGACCATCCTCACACTTTAAAAATATTTCATATTACTATCATAATAACCTAGGGGATAATATATTTATATACATATACACATGTATGTATACAAGTTTTTGTACACATATCACAATAATTTGTCTTATGTGTAAGTATATACAGAAACTTCCAGGGAAATCTCAAATGAAGCAAACTCTACTAACACTGGTATTTATATGAATATATAATATTTTGTTATAATAAAGTTCATAAGTTATGAAAACAGGATTAAGAAACGGAATATGGTCTAGGAAAAGTATGAGGTCTAAATAAAGATACTTTATTAAAACACCATTGATTATTCAAGTCTTCATTAAGATATGCTTTTTGAGAGTAAAATGTTAAAATTCATATGGAAAATGGGAGTTATTGATTAGATTTTGTGATTAACTGAAAGCTGAAAAGAACATATATTATATTAGCTGCTGCTGCATAACAAGGGCAAGATAAATCTTTCTTAGAAGCACTAAAGTTGATATATTATAGTATAGATTTGTTTTGAAAGGAATTTAAAGGGGCAATGCAGTGAATTTATGTTAAAGTTTTTGAAAGGACTTTTAAAAAACATTTGTGTAATAGTTTCTTTTTTAATTGGTATTTTAATGAGATCATTATTAAAAAAAAGCTTTCTCTATTATGGCCACCTGCCATTTAAAAACAAAATAAAATCTTTAATAAGTTCATGTTTGTGCAATGATTACTTTTTTCTTCTCCTATTAAGAACGAATTTCATCAAGCCAACATATTATTAGGCCACTTTTTTTTAGCTAAATTATTCATTTCTTCAGGGATCTTATGTAAGGCCATAGGCTACAGCTCACTAGTGATGTATTTTCCTTGCTTCTTTCCTTTCCTCCTCCTGAATATTTTAGAAGCTCTGAATAAAAACATTTTGGTGTTTTACTTGACTTGATAACATAATTTACATCTTTAAGCAATAACTGCAGGCAAATAGCTTTTATATAAAGCCAGTGACTTTTATACATATATATGTATAGATATAGAAAAAGATATAGATAAATATCGGATATTATTAGGACAGTTCTTGACCACATAATTTATTAGACTTTTGCCATTGACTCCCTTAAAACAGCCAAGGGAAAACAAACAAGAGATTAATAGGCAGTATACCTGGATAATTTGATCCCCAAATATCTTCTTTTTGTTATTATTTCCTGAATTATTATATTTACTTTGCAAATGTAGACAATATTCCAACGACACAAACTTTTAAAATTTTCATCTTTTATTTTAATTTGGAGGGATACTTTATGCTTTATATGCCACAGAAAGTTCCCAAATCTCTAGACCCAGTATGAATAATTTCCTTCTTCTAAAAAGAGTAAAACACAAACCAAACCAAAATAGTGACAATTTCTGACTCTGAATGAATGATGTGATGTATGTAGCATAACTGCTCACTATAGAGATGGAGGAGGTATGCTTCATTTACCCATGGAACAGAGTTTGATGGTCTCAAATCTGTCTAACTACATTTAGTGGTACTTATGTTAACATGAATGTAATTGTTTATATTTGCATGATTCTATTCTTCTAAATGTTTGTTTTGCATCAATACTAAAAACATTCCCAATTACCTATTAATTCACAATATTCATTGTAGATTATGGAATAATAATATTCATTTTATACTTACTGTGCTCTTATGTAAGATAGAAATATAATCTATATTTGCATTTTCTAATTAGAGGGTACTGCCAAGAGTGGAAACTCCCTTTACCAATGAAAGTGGGCACCTTTTCTGCAATATGGTCTTAGATAGTTGCCTAGAACAATGATTGCTAGGTTAAGTAATCTTACTAAGTTCAAATAGGCAGAATGTGGCAAAAAGGACTTGAAATTATGTCTATTCTGGGGTAAGACCCAACTCTCTTCATGTTGCTTTTCATTTATATTCTTCCAAATCACTTTTCAGTTTTCCTACCAGTTCCTGTCAGCTTGAAAAAGTTTCTGTGGTTTATAATCTAGAGTCTACTAAATAGAGAGATTTTTTTTACTGATTATTAAATTGGTCTTGTTTCTCTATGATGTTCTAATGTTGAACTCTACATATGTTTTAGACTAGCATCAAGTGTTTTTGGCTCCTATTGCCTGGCAAAATTTTTGATATCATGTAATACTGGGTCTTATGCGTCTTTTGTTATTTTTTCTGGAAATTATTGATATTTCGGTTTTGTTATTATAGTTATTGTTCTTGAACTCTGTTAAATTTTCTTCTACTTCTATATAATGACTCCCAAGCAGTTTGATTACTTAAGTTCCAAAACTAAATTTACTTAAGTAGAATTGTCATTTTCATCATATTTGTATAGACAAATCCTAACAATCTAAATGTCTTTTTAAGGATTTGTTAGCCTTTATTTCTATGAAAATTGTCTTCTTCTTGTAATTCTCATACTATCATTGAATTAGACTTAATGGGAAATATTTGCTCTTGGTCCTTAAGTAATTTTCATAGCTTATCCCTAAGCTTTCATTTGTATCATATATAGAAGAACAAAATCTATTAAGTTATACTGGAAATTTCAGATCTCTGTGGAACACTGGAAAATTAAATTAAATTAGAGGTAAATATAATGACTCAAACTGAAAAAAAAGCTTGAGAGATACAGTGGTAGAAGATTATAGGAAGAAGGAAATAAATGTATTAGATTTCCCTTGACTTTTGTGCCAAATGCAAATATCCTACTTTTTCATATTATTCTTATCCCTTCAAAAATGCTTCCCTAATGTGTTGTTAGGATCCTAGGTCTTCAGGCACAGTGTTTTCCCTGAAGTCACAGGTATTTCATATAACAACTTAAAAGTTTAGCAATCTATTGTGAGGATGCTCAGTCATAGGCTGCTTGGGATGTATTCTTTGGTCTGCAGATATTTCTCAGCCAGGGGGAAGATGTATGGGTAGAAATTGCCAACATATCTAACTTTATAAGAACAAATGACTATTCTGTCAAAGAGGAATAAAGTTATTGAAGTTTTAACAAGTTGCTATGATTGAAGTTTCATATTCTGTTTTCAGTCTTTGTTTCCTATAGACAGCTATAAGGATTTCTCTAATATTGTAAGTTAAAATAATTTACAAAAGAAAAGTTTGGAGACATATTTCCTTGTTTTCATTCAAATAATCTGTAACAATGATAAGAAAATTATAATAATTTTGTTACAGTTTTATTTTATCGAGTGAAATGATTTTTTTTATTTAGTCAATCCTCCAGGAAGCTATCAAATTCCCATTAATATTTTAACTATAGCTGATCTATATAAAGTAAGTTAAATTATCTAATTAGATTTCCCAAAATGCTAGCATCAGTATCGTATACACATATATGTATATACACACATTTTATGGTATGTTATATACACATACATATGTGTGTAAATGTGTGTATATATATATACATGTATGTAAATGATACCAAAATTTTATTATATTGATTGAAACCTCTAGAAAATTTCAACTTTTCACTTAAATTTTCCCCAGGTTGAACTTTGTAAGGAAAGGAAATTTAGCCAGTATCATAAAATATAGCTGAAATGTTCAGTGGAGTGGCATGGCCAGAAGTATTAAGATTAGTAGTTTTCAGTTTCTTCATGTTTAAGTGAAACAACACCACCTGAATTAATTGTTTTGCCCTATTTCTGAAGCTGCACAGTTCTTTAAATAAAACTCAAGTGCTTCACCAGGCAAATGATTAACTTTTAGTTGGAATTATACTTACATAGCAAAATAGCTTGCTTTATCAATATTATTGCATTTTCAAAAATATTCTTCCTTTAGAAAACACACAATTTTGTAACTCTATTGCAGATTTAAACATTCAATAACCTTTAATCTTTATGTTAGGATTTATTTTCTTTGTATACTTTTGGCATGCCCATTAATAATCACCGAAAAAATGTAGTTAAATTATAAAACATCCATGTGGAATTTGACACCAAAGTAAAAAATAAATGGAAATGAATGTGAAATATCAGTTTGTGCCAGTGATGTCTCTTGGTCTGAAAAAGAATAGGAAATATAGCTTTGCTCTTTTGAAATAATCATCACGCACTACTCAGGTAGGGTGCTATTTTGATATTTAAAGTCAAAATGGAATATAAAAGCAGAATGGTGCTGAGTATAAATCTCAGTGACAGTACAACCTAGTACCAAGTGACAGGAGGAAGCAATCAAGAGAACACAGAGTCCTGCTGATGTCCAAACTCATATCCTTAGCCATAAGAAGCAACTGTAGCTTGATAACAATGGCGGAAAGAGAAGAATGAGAACAGAGATACTGCCTTGGGCATATAAGCAGTTTGTTCAAGCACTGAATCATTTTATTCATTATAGGATAATGGATGATTAAAATTATTGTTATGATTATTATTATTGGTACTTTTAGTGGTGGTAACATTTATCTCATTCCAGCATTAAATAGAAAGAATTGGAAAAATGAGTTTATTTATTCATTTTAGTTATAGTAAAAACTGGATCATCATTAATGTACTGTGAAACTAGATTTATTTATTTTTCAAATTCTTGTGAATACAGTGCATGGAAAAGTTCTGGGCTCATTCATCTACTGAGATGAACATGTTGTTTTGAAGAAACAGATAAAATAACCAAAGAGAAATGACAAAAATTATGGTGTACCCTTACTCAAGCCATTATGTTTTACAGTGCTTGCTGATGTTCCATTTTGAAGGGACTGAATTTATGTCTCATCACTGAAAAGAAATGATAATTGTTTACATTCCCTTTGAATTGGTACCTTTTATTTTATTTGAATATTCTTCGTAATCTTACTTTACCTCATCGCAGACTCTCTTAGCAACTTGTATATTGAAATAATTTTAATTTGAAATGGATATTAGGGAACTTTTAGCTTTATTCATTTATGATAACTAAACTAAGTTCAAATGGTTAAATAAGTTTCTTAAAGTAATATATAGTTAAAATCTGTTGCAAATATTGGGCAGACATAAAAATCATTATTAATTTACCAGAATGACTTTCAATATATGAAATATGTTTCAGAAGACAAAAATACTGAAATTTCCTTTATGATGTAGTGACATTTGTTTTTAAATTCTTGAAAAGAGGCTAACAATGGTAATAATCACATTAATGATAACAAGGTTGGTATTGATGAGCATCGTAGTGGTGACTTTTATATTGATAATAATTTCTATAAGGCTGAATCCATCATTTATATCATGATTGATTTGGAATGTAATGGAATGCCATTCAGGGTGATGACATAAAGCAGAGAATTAGTGAGAACTAAGACAGTAATGATAACTAAACTCAGCTATCAGAAATCATAGAATATTGGGAAATTAGATTTTGTCAATACCATTCATTGAGATAACATCCTCATCATCAAGATGCTATTGATTATAGTAGTCAAAGAACCAAAAAATAAAAAAATAAGAAAAAAGACATGAAATGTCTAAGAATTGTATGTTGCCCAAAACCAAAACCAAAAAATATAGAATAATATATTAAAACTGCAATCATTGGGTCAGTTAGGTGGTGCAGTGAATAGAGCACTGGCCCTGGAGTCAGAAGTACCTGAGATCAAATCCGGCCTCAGACACTTAACACACACACACACACACACACACACACACACACACACACAAAACTAGCCATGTGACCTCGGGCAAGTCACTTAAGCCTAACTGCCCTCAAAAAAAAAAACCCTGCAATCATTGAAAATCAGTGAAGCTACAACTGATCACTACAATTAACCAAAAGTGTTGCATGGGATAATCTTAAAATATGAATAATTTCATTATGAAGTTGTGCTGTTATTGTTTGGTTCTTTTTCAGTTATGTCCAGCCCTTCATGATCCCATTTCAGGTTCCTTGGCAAAAATACTGGAGTGATTTCCTATTTCCTTCTCTATCATATCTTACAAATGAGGAAAATGAGGCAAAAACTTGAGGATTAAGTGACTTGCTTAGCATCACACAGATAATAAGTGTCTGAAATCAGATTTGAACTCGGAAAGAAGAATCTTCTTGATTCCAGGCCCAGCACTCTATCCACTGAATGAGATAGTTGCTCTATTAAGTTATACTTGAGTACATGATGAAATTAGAAACAAATGTTACTTGTTAGAGTCAGTGAGTTTATACTGCTTTTTGTCAATGTTATCCACATTGCCTAACAATTTCTTACATTTAGGTGCAACATAAATATGAAAAATAACTTCATCCTTAAGCAGAGGCTGAATCAGTGAGCTACTAACATCAAACAAGGAAAAATTGAAGAACTTGAGGTCGTTGCATGTTGTGCTAAAACAATCTTTTCAAATGTTAATTAAATGATGTGAAAAATTAATACCAATGTCTCAAATGATTTTGAGGATGATGAACAAAGATTTTTTTAGCTGATAAAAAACCAGCTTTATCAAAACTAAATCATTTTTAAAATCTGAAAAATTCTAGAATAATTATAAAAACAAAAATACTCCCACAATTTTTGAAGCAGTTTTTTAAAATGTCAAGTTCTAGACATAGTAGTATATGCAATGGCCATTGCATGGTAAAACAAGAATAGCAACAAATAAAGAAACAAACAAACATCATAAAAATATTGGAAAGCACATCTACCAAGAAATTTTCCTTGCAATAGGCATAAAAAACTACAATTACAGGAGTTAGTTGAGAAAGCTATCTGTGGTCAGTTCTTTCAAATTATAAAGCCTAGTTGATAACATGTAAACCATATTGTCCAATAAAAGAAAATAGAAAACAAATATGTGAAAAGAATTGAGAAAAAATTAAAATTCTAGATTGTCTTTGTAATTAATAAAAAGCAAATATTAAAAAGATAATATGGAGCCAAAGCAGAAAATAAAAGAAATAACAACATACTTCAAAAACTTTTGTTCAAAAACTTGAGAAACAAAGAAATTAGAGGAGAAAGAGAAACCTCAAAGAAGAAGGATGTGGAATATTTCTACTTTTCTCTATAGTTGCAAGGAGCCTAACAATATAAAAGCCAATACAAGAACAAAAATAGAAAACTCACAAAATATTAATATACTAAATAACAAAAATAAGTTATTGCTCAGGAAGGTAAGTTTAGTTTCTCTGCAAAACTGTGTAGTGGTAAAGCTAGATATGATCCATAACACTGAAGTACCTCAAAGTGATACGTAAAATCCTAATAGAGCAAATTAGTAGCTTCCTCTCAGATGCACACTTGAACTCAACATTCTTCTAATATCTACTACATACACACATACACACACATATACACACATATATGTACTCATATAATGATATAGTTAAATACACACATACACATGCACATGCATATACAGTTGTATATATGCACACGCAAACACATGCATGTGGAGTGCACATACATATCTATTTATACATACCTCTACACAATATCTACACATCTGTATGCATACATGTATATATGTATATATACACACGCATACATACCAACAAAATCTAACAGGAAGAGAGAGAAAAAAAGATTACATTTCAAATAACAATAGGTAATATAAAATACTTGGGAGTCTATATGTCTGTTCAAGTCTAGGGACTACATGAACAAAATACAAAAATTTTTTCACACAAAAACTTACTAGGCCGTGGGAGAAATAGTAATTGTTCCTGGGTAGGCTCAGGCAGTACAACAAAAATGATAATTCAATCTAACTTAATTTGCTTATTTAGTACCATATAATATGGGCAAAGAGGAAGTGCAGTTAAAATGTGAGGGCTAGTCTGAGTTAAGGCATGCATATGAAAAGGAAGTTTCAACAAGGTCTGTTTTGATACACATAGAGTGGGTAGGAGATCTTTTTTTCCCCTTTTTTGGGGGGGTTGTTGGGATTAAGTGACTTGCCCAAGGTCACACAGCTAGTAAGTGTGTCAAGTGTCTGAGGCCGGATTTCAACTCAGGTCCTCCTGACTTCAAGGCCAGTGCTCTATTCACTGGTGGGTAGTTGATCTTGTTAAATAAGGAATAATAGTATAGGGTCAAAATAAAAGGAATTTTAAATACTAGAGCAAGGAGTTTATATTTAATATTAGAAATTGTTAAAGGAAAGTCACTAGAGTTTATTCAGTATGAGCATTTGGGTGACATGATCAGACCTGGCTGTATGTATGTATGTATATATGTATGTATGTATGTATGTATGACTTTTGTTCAGATCTAGGAAAATAATTCATAGGTGATTGTAATAATTTATATGAAAGCGATACAGACCTGATCTTTGATGATTCAGGACCAATGTAATATTTACAGTGCCCACAATCACAATAAGGACTGTGACTATGAATATTTATTGACATTTGATCATAAAATATATCAGATTCTCCAGCCAGAGGACAGAACTGAAACGTTTATTTAGACACCAGACAACACAATCCCAAAACACTTAAACCAGTGGTTCTCAAACTGTGGGTGACAACCCCTTTAGGGGTTGAACAACCCTTTCACAGGGGTCTCAAGGGTCACCTAAGACCATTGGAAAACACATATTTCTGATGGTCTTAGGAACTGAGACACCACTCTATCCAGGTGGGTCCTCCCACATGCAGATATGTGTGGTTGCAGCATTAGGAAGGTTGAGAACAACTGCCTTAAGAGGATTACATCATAATATTAAGGAAATTAACAAGCCATAATAACACTGAAAGCCACAGCATACTTTAGCCTTCCCACAAACCAATATAAGATCAGTATTTACTCACAAACCTCTCTATCTCTTTGCCTGAGCATTCTTTCCCCATCTTCCTCCCCTCCTCCCCAGTCACCGTAGTTCTGGCTACCAGCTTCCTGTGGACTCTACTTCCCTTCAGAAAATCCTTCCCACCACATCCTCCAAGTCAGTACATTCAGCCTATCAAGGGGCAGGGTTTATCTTCACATCAGGGAAGCTTCCTGTGGGCTCTACTCCACCCTTCAGCAAATTCCCTCCATCACAGGCTCCACGTGATTATATTCAGTCTATTAGGGGGCAGAGTTAACTTTGAAAGAAGAGAAGGTCTTTATATTCCCCTCCTAGGTCTTTTAAGAGTCAGAGAAGATCTTTGAATTCCTATTCCCATTGAAGGTGGTGACTGTATGAATTGTTTTTGTTATTGGTCAAACTAATTTCACAAGCCTCTTTTTAATACAAACTCCTTTATCATTTTATTAATCTTTTATGGGTGCAGTCTTTCTAGTTATTAAAACTATCTTTATATTCATCTGTATAAAATATACATCCCATAAATAGTATTGATTGGCTTTGATGCAGAAACTGATGCTAATCAGTAATGTTCCTTTCTGGTGGCAGGGGAAGTATCTAGTTGCATCATTACTTCATCTTGTAATGATTCTTCTCTTTCCTAAAACCTCTGTTCTGATATATGATGGATCTAAAAGCTGTACTACTCCTGGGATAGGCATTTGTTTCCATACATGTCAGGACAAACATTAATTGATTGAGAAAAATCACTATATAGTGATATTCTCAACATGTGTCAAAATGCATTTTTGGTAGTGTGTACCCCATATTTTTGAAGGTTGCATAGTAATGGAGTGTTTGTGGTATAAAAAAATACCCATTATTCTTATTCTTATTCTTATTATTATTATTATTAAAAAAGTAAACACAGAGATGCCTTAGATAAGAAGAGGAATTTATTCCCTTTCTCCCGGGAAGAAAGGGGTGCCCCATGAAAGGATGTCTTACCCATGTTGATGCATGAGGCCGGGCTGGAAGAGAGAGAGAGCCTAGCCCTGTTCCAAG
>CM053600.1:102063007-102087599 GCA_028646575.1 Pseudocheirus occidentalis
TCAAGAATGCTTGAAAGTCTTCCACCTCATTGAATGACCATATTTTCCCCTGAAACATTACGTTCAGTTTTTCTAAGTAGGTGATTCTTGGTTTGAAGACTAGCTCCCTTGATGTCTGGAATAGCATATTCCAGGCCTTTTGGTACCTTAATGTGGAAGCTGCTGGGTCCTGTGTTATCCTGATTGTGTTCCCACAGTATTCAAATTGTATCTTCTTGGCAGCTTGTAATGTTTGCTCCTTGATCTGGGAACTCTGGAACCTGGCTATAACATTCCTTTTCTTATTTGGGTTTCCAAATCCTTCTGAAGCTCCTCTATGTCCTGTAACCAGTTTACATTTTTCTTGGAAGGTTTTGGGGAAGGTGTTCTGACTGTGTGTTCTTCTTACCATTCCATTCTTTGATCCTTTTTGTCTGCAAAAAAAGGAATCAAAAGTTGAATTCCTGAGCTTTTTTTGCTTCCTTTGCCTGCTCATGTTGCCAGTCATTTTTTTTTTTACTTTTGGCCTCCATAGAACTCTGCTTTTGGAGGGTAGAGCTTTGTCCCAAGTTGCTGGGATTTTCATGGCTTCCAGAGCTATTAGAGGCTGCTGTCTCTGCAGCCCCAACCAGCTTTGGCTCACTGAAAATGCAGCTCAGGACTACCACCCAAGATCTCAATCCCAATCCAGGCAGGTCAAGGCAAGAGCACTTAGCCTCTGAATAATTGCTTGGCCCCCTTGCAATCTGCAGGCTGGGAACCTGCCATGTGAAAGCAGCTACAGGGCTACTGCTTTTGACTACTTCTAGCCCTGGAGGCAGGGTCTGAACCCTCTCTCCCAAATTTAGCCAAGTTCCACTGACCTTTCCCTTTGTCCTTGGTTCTTTTGGGTTGATAATTCTGGAAACCTCCACAGCTGCTAGTGATCTGCTCTCTTGAAAGCTCCAGCAACAGTTTTTCCTGGATTCCTTGAGGCTAAAATCATATGGGGCTGAGCTCTGCTCCCTATGCACTGTAATGAACTCTTCCTGCCCATCTGCTGGCCTGCCTTCTGTGGGCACTTTGTTTATGGGTCATTTTGTGGGTTCTGGAGCTCTAAAATTTGTTTAGAGTCATATTTTATAGGTGTTTGAGGTGATTATGGGGAAGAGCTCACAAGGTTCTCCTGCTTTTATGCCTCAATCTTGACTCTGTCCCCTCTCTCCCAAGACTTGTGGATTCTTACAATTTCTACTTTATGTTCTGGTTGTAGAATATTTGGAAAGTTTTCCTTGATATTTCTGGAAAAGTTATGTCTAGGCTCTTTTTTCAATTGTTTCTTTCTGGTAGTCTACTAAATTTTAAATTATGTTATCTGGATCTATTTTTGAGGTTCGTGCTTTTTCAAAAAAGATATTTCACAATGTCTTCTTTTTTATTCGTCTGGTTCAGTTTTATATTTCCTTTATTTCTCATAAAGTCATTGATTTCCATTTGCTCCATTCTAATTTTTAAGTAATTATTTTCCTCAGTGAGCTTTTGGACCTCCTTTTCCATCTGTTTTTAGGGCATTCTTCTCCTCATTGACTTTTTGAACCTCTTTTGCCATTTGACTTAGTCTATTTTTTAAGGTGTTATTTTCTTCAGTATTTGTTTTTTAGTCTTCAGCAAGTGTTTGACTAGTTTTTCATGATTTTCTTGCATCACTCTCATTTCTCTTCCCAATTTTTCCTCTGCTTCTCTTACTTGATTTTCAAAATCATCTTTGATCTCTTCCATGGCCTACAACCATATCATATTTTTCTCAGAGCCTTTTGATGTAGGAACTTTATTTTGTTGTCTTCTTCTGGTTGTATGTATTGAACTTCTTTGTCATCTAAATAAGATTCTATGGTGTGACTTTTTATGATGTTTACTCATCTTACCAGTAAACTACTTCACTTTCTAACTCCCTGTCATGGTATGACTCTTATTCCAGTGAGGGTAGGAGATGAGGTAAGAGTTGGGGTGTAGGTACTATCTCAGGTTTCTGGGGGTTTTTATGAGCCACTGGATCCCCCACCATCTATGTATCCAGAGCTTGAGAAGCAGGTGCTGCTGATGCTACTGCTGCTGCCACCACAATTGTTGCTTTCACTTCTGTCATCTCAAGCCTGGGGTGAGACCACATGCTCCTCTTTCATCCATGTCCCACAGAGTTTCCTTAATGGTGGAAACACAATCAGGTCACACAAGACTTATCAGATTCTACATTAAGGGAACAGAGGGCTTGGGATATGATATTCCAGAGGTCAAAGAAGCTAAGAATAAAATCAAGAGTCATCTCCAGAGCAAAACTGGGTATAATCTTTCAGCAGGGAAAAAAGAAAGTTATTCAATTAAACAGAGGACTTCTAAGCATTTCTGATGGAAAGACCATAGCTAAATGGAAAATTTGATTTTTAAATAGAAGACTCAAGGGAAGCATGAAAAGTGTGGAGCCTAGGAAGAATGCAGCCTGAGACTCACCATGGCTTAACTAAACATTCGCTCCTGGACAGGAAAAATGAATTAGAGAAACAACAGATGGCCATCCCCATCCAAATTTTACTTCGAAAAACATCTTACTGTAATCTCATCTCTTTTTCCTCTGCCCTTTGTTTTTACCAGGCTTACAGATTTCTTATTTAGTATAAACTCTTTACTAAAACAGATGTTTTATTGTTGTCTTATCTACCTTGATTTGATGAAACTTCTTTGAGACTTAGAGGTCTTCATCTAGCTTTGGATCTCATTCAGGGTCTAGCTGGCTCCTGACCCAGAAACAGAAGTAATACATGTTGTTGTTGTTGTTTTGCATCCATGCCTCATAAGACCTTCCTTCTGGAGAACCTAGGACTAATTTGTTCACACCTGTAGTCATTCTCCTTCAGCGTCGGGCGGAGAAGAAACCCAGTCTAAAGGTCAATAAGGCTTCGCTGAGCACATGTCTCTGACCCTGAGAACTGGAGGTTGTGGCAACCCCTAGCTACTTAGTCCAATCACTCTCCCCATCTACATCTGTCCTTGTCTGAGAAAAGGTTAATTTTATTCTGTTTCTATTTTTAATGAGGAGTAAGTTTGTATAGTCACATTTTTGGTTGTATGACTATATTTAATAACTTCAAGGTAGAAGCAGGAGTAGACAGCTGGTAGAAGTCAGAATGTGAGGGAAGAGTTAGAAGATGAAAATGGAGCAGAAAATAGATGTAGAAAGTTAAATCACATGGGGAAAAGTAAATTGGAAGAAAGGTGGAGAAAAGAAAATGATGCCAAGGAGCATAGAAGAAAGTGGTATAGCTAATGGCTGAAGTCATATTTAAACTCAAGAAGATCAATCTTCCTGACTCTATCCTCTGTAGCACCTAGCTTTCCATACATATGTGTATACTTGAATAGATCAACATTTCGCAAATACCAAGATCAAAGTGAGACTTCAGTGGACTGATAATAACATACATGTATTTTAATTAACTTCTTTACTCATTGCTTTGAAAATGTTTTGGAAGAAAGATTACTTTTTGAAATATTAACCACTTAATGATATTTAAAGGAAAAAAAACTTTCCAAAGCAGGAAGAAGAGAAAATACATATTCCACAATTCCTTCTGCTTTGGGTTTATTAAATAATGGCTGACCTATACTTAGGATAATCAAAAAAATCAAAAATTATTTCCTTTTTTAAGTGTTCAAAAGAATTCTCAATATATTTGAATTACTTTCTAGGCATATGTGAGGTGAAGAAAGTCACTAAGTACTACTAAGCCCTTACTATATGGGGAAAAAAAACTGTGCTAAATAACAGGGATGCAAAGACTGGAGACAATTGCACAAAAACAAGAAAAAATAGTCCTTTCCTTGAAGGTAGTCACAATTGGATATATGAAACAACATGCACATAATTCTTTTATAACTATATATACATATATATAGTTGTGTGTGTGTATGTATGTGTGTATCTATGTATAAAGAACATAGTAGAAATATTCACAGAGAAAAGACTCCACAATTTCAGTTTACCAGGAAAGGTCAACTTTTTTTTTTAACTTTTGTTCATTTTTTATTCTTTGGTTTACATCATTGATTTCCACAAGATTTTGAGTTACAAATTTTCTCCCTGTCTTTCACCTACCCACCACCCCAAAATAGTGATCTCACTGTATAACCTCTCCCCAAATCTACTCTCTCCTATATCATTCCCCCATCACCCCTCTGACTTTCTGGGAGGGTAAGATGGATGTCCCTATCCCAGTGCTTTTATATTGCATTTCCCAGTTGCATGTAAATACTACTACTACTACTACTACTACTACTACTACTACTACTACTACTACTACTACTACTACTACTAATTTCCATTTATCTATTTATCTATCTGTCTGTTTATTTATTTAATTTATGTATTTAATTAATTAATTAATTTATTCATTCATTCATTCATTTATGTATCTATCATTTGACTTTGGAACTTTAAATTCTGGATTCCTTCCATTCTTCCTTTGTCACCTACCCCAACTGGAAAGTCAGGTAATCCAATACAGGCTGTACATGTGTAGTTACAGAGAACATCTCCACAATGAACATATTATGTAACACTGACTGTATTTCCCTCCTTCCTATCCCACCCCATTCCCCCCACCTTGTTCTCTTCTCTACTTTGTCCCTGTCCTTTTACAGATGTGTGTGCTTCTAACATCCCTCCTTCCCTGCTCCCTTCCCTTCTTTCCCCTCTTTTCCCTATCCCCCTACTCTCCTGTAGGGCAAGATACCCACTTTAGAGCGTATGTCATTCCTTCCCTAAGCCAAATTCAATGAGAGTAAAGGTCACCCATTCACTTTGGCCTTCCTGTTCTTTACCTCCATTGTAAAAGTTATCCCTTGCCTCTTCTACATGAGATGATTAACCCCATTCTGTCTCTCCCCTTCTCCCCTCACTCTTTTCCTCTCCCAACTCTTAATTACAGAAAGGTCAACTTCTTGGAGATGTCAGGATTTTGGAAAGAGGCTTGAAGGTGGTTGAGGAAACCAGTAGACTGAATTATTTGCTCTGTACTCACTTTTCCAGAGTGGAGCCAGCTAGATTTCCTCCTCAGTGTTTTGAGTACCACCTCAGAATATATGTAAGACACTGGTATATCTGCTCTATTTCTTCAGCCTCCATTCCAGGCTATTTTTCCCCACTGTTCAATACCAAAGCTTAATATTTCAATTGCATGTAACTAACTGACATCAATTACTCTGTATCTGAAGCAGTATTTAATTCAAAGTTTTAATAAGATTTAAAGGAATATTAACATTTTCATCGAGTCCTTAGCTTCAAGTTGTCTGATTCTAATTTTTAGTGAGTTATTTTCCTCAGCTAGTTTTTGAAATTCCTTATCCTTATGATCATTTTTCATTTTTAGGGAGGCATTTTCTCCAGTTAGATTTTGGACCTCCTGTCCTAGTTCTCCAATTTTGCTTTTCAAAGATTTAATTTCTTCAGTGAGATTTTTTTCCAGTTTGGTCACTGTAGATTTGAATTTATCTCCTACTTCTCTAATTTCATTTTTAAAATCTCTTTTGAGATCCTCCAAGAAGGCTCTCTGGGCTTGAGACCAATTTGCATTTCCTTCTGTCGTCTCCAGTATGGATATAGAGTCCTTGTTGCCTTCTGAATTTGTTTGTTCTTGCTCACTATAAAAAGATTTGATGGCTCTAGCCTTTGCAGTTTCCTTCTTCCCCATTGTGAGCACCTATGTCCTGGAATTTGGAATGGATATCCAAGTATGGGGTGCTGGAGTGTTAAGCTTCTCAGGTTGAGAGGTAGGGGCTTGGTAGCTGTAAGCTCTGAGCGTGGAGCCTGAGGCCAATACTAAGACTCTTAGTGATTCCCCTGAGTTACCCTGAGTCTTACAGAGTAACTTGTTGGGGTCAGGTGGTCCAGCTCCTTCAGGTTTCAGAGCCTGGGTCTCTGAGATATGGTTCAAGAAGGTTCAGAGCTGGCCACAGCTGAAGGCCTGAGGCAGAGCTGTTGTTTGCTGATTGGGCCAGCGGTGCTAAATTGGCTTTTCTTGGTAGGGCTTGCTGGCTCCACCCTATTGGGCTTAGACTCTGTATTGTCTCCTTTCCCCTTTCCTCAGCTGTCCCTAGGGCTGTTTCCACTGATTCAAGATTTTACTCTGATGAGAACATTTAATTCTGGACTTTTCTTGGTCTGGGAGGGATTTAGAGGAGCCACTAAACTTTATTCCTCCATCTTGGCTTCTGGCAGTATGGGTATATAAGTTTAAACATCCAGATTGCCCCCACAAAACCTGCTTCCCCTGCTGTGGGCCCCCAATTTTTTCCTACCTGGTTCGATGATCCTCTGTCCTCTGGTGAGATGGCTGCAAACCTCTCAGGCTGGGTGAGTCTGCTGGATGCTTGGGTGGGGCTTTTTCTTGGTCTGCTCTTCTCTGCTCGAAGTTGGCACCGCTTCTTTGTGCTCAACGTTCTTCTTACACCAACCTGAGTAGGCTCTTTCCTGGGCTAGGAATCCACCTTGCTCAGTCTCTCAGTGGCTTCTGTTGCTCTTGAATTTGTTCAGATTCATTTTTTAGCCTTTTGTGATAGAATGGCTCTGTGTGCATCTGTGGCTTCTCCCCACAGACCTGGGGCCAGGCCATGGTTTCAGGCTGGGCTGGTCTCGTCTCCCGACCTGTTATGATGGGTCCTTCCTCCTGAACTGCCTTCAGTGAGAGACATGTTTCTGGTAGTTTTGTGGATTTGGGAGGTATAAAATTTGTTATTTTATGTGTATTTAAGGTGGTTGTGCAGGAGATGCTGATCCTTGCTGCTTCTATGCTGCCATCTTTGCTCTGCCCAGAATACTAACATTTTCCCCAGAACCTGGGGTTGGTGACAAGTGTATTTGTATATGCCCTTCAGAACATGTGAAAAATTTAACATTTACCAGTATTTCTAGACTGCATTGACCACACCAAATTCACATCCAAATCTGTCACTACAGCTCAATGAGTTCAAATCTCAGCTACTTTACTGACACCTAAAAATCACTTTTCACTTTGAGACATCAATGCTGGACTGGCAGGTTGTGAAACCTAGCTTGTAATCTGCTTTTTGACCTTCTGGAGAATCCTTCTATTGACCTAAGTTCATAAAGTCATAGTCTCCAACCTTTGCCTACATTTTCAACTCCTTACTCAATCCTGAGTAGTGATTGAAAAGAATACTGATCACCCTTACCAGTGGCTCATGGGAAGAGAACTAGGGAAAGGGACACCCATTTCTCCTTCAGGAAGACAAACTAGAAACAGAGAATATCTAGGAAGAAAATGAAGAAAAAAAGAGTTTCTCAGCTCAGCAGCATGGAATTCACAAGGGCTGACAATCTTCACCACATCACTGTTTCTGGCCAGAGCTGACTGTGGTATCTGGATCTATGTGTTCCAGTCACTCTTCCCCCCTTTCTCTGATAATTATACCAATGATAGCTGCAACTGTTATAGTTAAAAATGGGGTCAACATAAAATTCCAGGAAACCTGAAATAGAAAAGTCAACAGAAGAAAAATAGGATGTGAAATGTGAATGATACAATCTTTATATTGAAATTCCCCCCCCCCCATCTGATAGTTTCTTCCTTCAAGTGCACCCAGGACAGAAAACTTCTATTTCCATATGACCCAGAAGTAGGGTCTGGAAAGTCTGTTTTCAGGGTCTCACAGATTCTATTCAACCTCTTTTCCAATTTTGGAAGATTCCCTAGAATCCTACAGTCTCTACAGAAATGGGGGATGGGGAAGGAAACATTACTGAAATGCCAGTAGATTCTTTAATGCCTTTCCTGGGATGACTGGTACACTTTATTTTTTAATATCACAACAAAATCTATTAGAAATAATGGCTTTATGTAAACTTTAGTAATTTCAATTTCTTTTTACATCATTATTATCTTCTATTTCTACTGTATTGACTTATCACATTGAAGAGGAAATGGAACACTCAGAATCTATGCCCATAAAATACAAGTTATGACCCAGGATCAGCAAAAAAGGAAAGGTTATGATTACTGGCTGGTATGTGTTGGTTTATGTGTGTTTTGTCTAAAGATCATTTTCATTAAGTACAGAGAGTTACATTATGAGAGTGTTCAAATGATAAGGATGTTTTCAGTATTGGTAAATCTTAAGTACCATCTGCTAAAAGTCTGAATTTTGCAAAGATGGAGGAAGAACCATCACATAAATCATGCATCTTGGAACTGGAATCTATAACACCACAAAAGGTGTTCCTTTAGTATTGTGTTCTGATCCCTAAAAAGAAGCATGGAAAATAGAAAGGATAAATGAAGAAATGGGTAGAATGTCTATTAAAACAAAAAGAACCCAAATATAAATAGAGAAATAAATCATTATGATTCCTTCTTTTTATAGTTTCTAATATAACCTCTCCTTTTCCTACTTAATCTTACTACATCTTACACTTCACTTACTTCTAAGAAATTTCACAGTGGTATATGTATATATTTATAGGATCCTGAGTTAGCATGATATGGAAAGTGTGCAAAATTTAATGTCAGAGAACTTGCATTCTAATCCTTGTTCTGACACCCGTATAACTTAGGATATAGTCAAATCATTTAACCTCCCTGAGTCTTTTTCTTTATTTGATTAGATGATCCTTAAAGTTCCTTCCAGATTTAAATCTGTGATCCTTGTTTTAAATGGTATGAAATCTTTTAAAATAACTGTACCATAGGAGTCCAATGTTGTCCTTGAAGGTACAACAGAATTGGCATCTATTTAAAATTCAATAATCCTTTAGGATGCCAACATGAGTAATAGAGATGGAGGAGAGGAGGAACATTTAAGTTAGTGTCTTTATTTCCTAGAAAAGTTTATGATGTGGTTTAAAAAATCCATACCAATTGCAGCAGTGTTCCTACTGAATTAAGCATAAGAAGATAAGAAGTGAAAGAAAGTCATGGCCAATCCAACTGCAAAGGTTCAAGTCATTTTACTATGATGAATTAATTTTAGATAGTGGACTAACGGCACTGAGCCAAGAGTAATTCTTTGTAAGAAACTGGGCTGAGGAAAAGAAGGTATTAATTAGTACTTTGGCATCCATTTAGTATAAAAGAATGGATTCTTACTAACTGCTTTCAACAACAAATGACAGGTCAGAAAGCTTTCCAAAAAATAAATACATGAATAAAAGCAAAACTTTCTTCAGGTTACTACATCAATATTTTACACTCATCCATTCATTAAACATAATTTAATAAAAATCTATTTTGTGTCTAGCATTGTGTTAGGTGCTAAGTAACAAAATAAAATTTAAATATCACTGTAATATACAACATTAAATCTTTTGGCTTTTAACTTGACTTCTCTTAAGTTGAAATACTGGAAAAAGAGTAGAGATGTAGCTAACATTTTTTGTACTCACAGGAATACATTTGAGAAGGCTAACATTGCAAAGCTACAGCTAGAAAGGCTACTTCAGAAAACAAAGAAGTAGATGGTGGGCCACAGAGGAGATTACCTGAGGTATGGTGGTAAAAACTCTGCTGTTGTGAGTGCTTTGTAAAATTCAGCACCCTAGGGCAAAGCCCCATGGTGTGATTTTCATTGCAACTCAGATAAGCATTTCTACTAGAGGGATAAGTACCTTTTCAATATGAAATTCAAATAGAAGTTCCAATATAGAAAGTCAAGCTCAATCTTAAAATTTCTGTAAATTCTCAGGTAGAGGTGAAAATTTGTGCCACTGGTATATTTCTTGGAAAACAAATGGAAAAAAAGTGAGAGGTATTACAAGATTGAATCTTTAATGTCTAGTTTATATAACCACCATTGCCTTTAAGCTTCGAAGCAGATCACTGTATACAAATATTTAGAGATGCTAAGTGTAATGGTAATGTAAATGGGAAGATCTTTCCCATCCAGGCTCATGTAACCTGCTTGAATCACATGGAAGCCTGAGTCACCTGAGTCTGTGGTGGGAGGATCTTGCTAAATAAATAGGGCAGGAAGGGTGGAGCAGAGCCTAGCAGAAGTTGGTCAGAGAAGTTAGAGCTGAAGGAGAAAGAGTAAGCAGGCCCAGTATAGTCATTTTTCCTTTAGTGGAAGGCAGTAGCGAGGGGAAGGCTTGGGCAGTGCTCCCTGCATGGTTATTATATATAGATTTCTTTGTTGCTATGATAGATTTGGCTTTCTGGTGTTGGGATTCAGCTTTCTGTTGTCTGAATAAATGTTATTGTTCTGTCTTCTACATGAAGAGTATGTTCTATTCATAGCCGCCATAGGCCCAATATCACATTGGCATTACAGTCAGTAATGTGTAATATTTAGTATATATTTACATACATATATACATGTGTCTGTGTATGAAAATTAGAAGTAAAAAGTTCACTCCAAGATATTGTTAAAAGTTAAGGACTAGCACTTGTGTTTAGTCAGTATAGGAACTTAGAAGTGGGTGCAGTTCTCTTTGTAGAAGCAAGTTCACAACTGCTCTGCAACATACAGTCTTAGGGAGTTGACCAGAGACCTGAGAATTTAAATAACCTAGCCAGTGTCACATAGTAAGTATCTAAAAAAAAATAGCTCTTCCTAGCTTCAATACTAACTCTTAAATCATCAAGCAATACTATCTTTCTTACAAAAGCAAAAGCATAGTTAAATGAAACTGGCAGACAGCTTTAAAGTATTAATTCTGAAATTATAAGAAGATGAAAATTCAAAGCTAAACTCTATTTTTTACTTGACATGTAACCTTTGTCAAGACCCCTAAACTCTCTGGTTAATTTATTCTTTAGCGATAAAAATTCTGGTTTTGAAATTCATTTCTGCTCTGTGATTCTATGAGCTACTATTATGGGGATAGAAAAGAGTGCAATGATTACGAAGTTAGATTACCAAGTTTCACAATGCAAAAAAAAAAAAAAGGTAAACCTGTCAAGGTTTGTTTGGTTTTGCTTTATTAAGTTTTCATTATATACCTTACTCCACGTAAAACTTTTCTCAGAAACCTCTATTGAATGAGCTAACAGTGTGACAAACAAATGTATCAAACAAGCTAAACAATCATTGTTATTCTGTTTCTAGTCTAACCTATCTGCATCCTGAACCTACTGCCAAATTGTGTAGGTCTGGTCTGTAGCCTAGAGGAGAATTTGAAAGACCTGAATGAATATAAATCTACAATCCAGGTAATCTAGAAGAGTAAAGTTCTCTTTTTCAGAAAAGAAAAAAAAATGTCCAAAGAGGAAACAAAGAAAAAAAAAGTTTTGAAGAAAAAGAAACTTTCTTAGGATTTGGGGGAGATAGAATAATATATCATAAAGAAGGAAATCAAAGATGACTAAAGATTTAGACTCACACACACACACACACACACATTTAATATCAAGAATGTTTTCTCCAGAAATGTTGCACATTACTCTCCATCAAGCAGATTGTCCTAAATGCCTGAATTGCACTCTACTCAAATTCACTTCTTGAAATATCTCATTCAATTTAAGGATCGGTTTCACTGCCCCTGTGTGTGTAGACACACACACACACACACACACACACACACACACACACACACACTGCTTTTTGGAGGGGGTAAGGAAGGAAAATTGGTTTTAAGTGACTTGCCCAAGGTCATGTGGCTAGTTTTGTGTTAAGGGTCTGAGGCTGGATTTGAACTCAGATTCTCCTGACTCCAGGGCTGTTGCTGTATTCACTGAGCCACCTAGCCACCCCCAAAATATTGTATTCTTTGAATTTTTATATTTTGTATTTTTACATGTAGAATTATTTCTCAAAAAGTAGAAACTATTCTCTTTCAGTACTGGGACTGTCTTGTTTTTATATCCTCAGTCCCTGGCACACAGAGAGTCATTAATAAACTATGCAATCAGATAAATTGAATTTATTCAAATTTGTTAACATTTTATTGTACTAATACTATGGGATTGCGCCATTCTTTCTCTTCTGCTCTTTTTTTTCTGAAAATAACCTTAAAAAGACATTCATTTTAATCCTGAACAAATTTCTGTAGCCCCAGGCTATGCTGAAGGTCTTAATAAGCTTTTTATTCTGTACCTTTTGCATACAACCTACCTAAATCTCACGCTTATTGTGGAGCTTCCTGTGTAGCATTACTGCTTTCCTTAGATATCATTGACCTTATTTTTCATTTAGTAAGAATTTGTTTCAATTTTTGTGAGCTCTCAGCCTCAGTACCACATCTCCCTTTAAAAATGCAATTTTTATGTATCACTTTCAAACTTGTAAAATGTTTCATTTACATTATTTCACTTGAACCTCAAAATAAGTGCTATTGCAGTTTCATAGACAAGGAATTTGAAGCTCTGATAGGTTAAATAACTTGCTCATGACCATATAGTAAGTAAGTATGTAAGGAAAGATTTGGACCCAGGTCTTCTTATTCCAAGTCTCCCAGTCTACCTACTTTAACACTTTCTTCTTTTTTTTTTTTTTGGAGTGTGGTGTCTAACTATGAAATTATATGGCTTTTATTTAAACATTGGGAAGTGTGCTTGCTTAAAGTTTATAGTAAAACTCTAACCATTTTGCCTATTTTTCCTATCACTATTTCAAAGTTCAATATGACAGAAAGATGTATTTCTGAGGCTCACATTTTGTCACCATTCTGGTTGTTATTGTTGGGGAGAATTAAGTCCAAGATAGTGTTTCACACACACACACACACACACACACACACACACACATACTTTTTGTAAAACCTGACTTAAAATTTACCTTGTACAGGATACAATTTCTAGTTAACTTTTACCCACCCTGATTACTGTGTTACAACATCCCAATAATTATTAACATTCTGCTTACACCTTATTAATTTTCATTAGTAAACGTTTATAAATATTAATTCTTATTGATGTACTTAAATTGCAGTTTCCAAACTAGACTAAAGTCCTGCACTGAAGGAAAAAGTTTTCCTGTTTTTATTTTAAACTTTCTCTCCTCCTCCACCACCACCTATAATTCTAAGTGACTCATACTACAAATACTCATTATAGCAACATTTAGATTATTTATTCTACTGTCATACTATCCCAACTTATTTTCCAAGACTACACATTGGAATACTTCCTCCAATTTCTTCATTTATTATAGATCACTTATTTTCTAGCAACAGGATTGAAAGAATGGACAGATAAAACTCTAACCAAAGAATAAGGGATAAGTCAAACATGGACCAGAATGGGTGGCCATTCTTCATTGGACTGATTTATGGTTACTGTCACATTCACTGCACCTTTGTTATATATGAGATACAATTTGGTACTCTATCTAGAGAGGTACATATTGTGTCAGAAGAAATGTACTGAAATCCTAGTTCCACTATTTTCTATTTTTATGACCTTGGACAAATGACAATCTTTATGGACGTTAGTATCCATGTCTTATAAGGTGAGGAGATAAACTTGAAGGTCCCTTCTAGCTGTAATTGTTATTCTGTGACTTGATGTTAGGCAACAATTTTAGAACAGATACTAAATTAAAAAAACAACAGCAAGGTAACCAAAAGATTTCTGATCTATATTCATGAAGATGAGATTTTCAAATGTTTCTTCCATGTTTGTGCTACATCCTCTGAGACTTAACATGGATGCTTTGAGTTTCAATGAAAAATGTTCTGCAAAATTCCAGATGCTACATTATATCCATAGGAACATAAGGTCATTAATATGGAGCCAGAGGAGACATCAGAGACCATCATGTCTCATCTACTTAGTTTATACTAAAGAAACTGTAGCCCAGAGAGGTTAATGCATTTCCTCAAGGTCACAAAGATAGTATAAATTGGGAGAATATTAAAAAAAAAAAGGTTGGTTTTTTTTGGGTTGTTTGTTTTTACTTCAGAGTTAGTGCTTCCCCCCCCACCCATAGTTTAATCTCTGTAGAAAATTTAAATTATTTTATAGATTTTTTTAATTCCTAAAGTACTGATTTCATCAGATCACCTCTTTGATCAGGAAGCTTCAGTGACTCAATATTTCCCTTTTGGATAAGATGTGAACTTCTCCACTTGGCATTTAGAACATTTGTGCTCAGACCCAAATCTGTCTTTTCAGTTTTGTTGTTATTCCCCTTCACTCACTTTGTGTTAGTACCAAAATGGTCCACCTGCTATTCCTGTGCACAACATTCCATTCCTTGCTTTGGTAAATCTGCAGACTATTATGCAGGCCTGGAATGCTTTGCACTCTCACCTTTTAGACCTCCTCATTCCATTCAAGTTCTGTTCAGGCACTATCTCATAGCTGCTCCCATATAGGAAGGAGTGAATAATTTCCTGTTGAACTGAATTGAATTGAATCAAATTGAAAGATTAGTAAAGCTAGATATACTTATCAATAAAAACCCGTTTTCACTATAAATAGAAGACATAAGGGACTACATGTCTATTGACTCAGTCTTTCAAAGGTATAGTAAAAGATTATATATCAGTAAAACATTAAGGAACCCTTTGATGATGATAATGATGATAATGATGACGATGGTGGTGTTGGTGGTAGTCATTATGATGATAATCATAATGCTGAACCTCAAACCTCATGCCAGGAATTGTGGTTCAACATACTACTTTCAACATACTACTACTAAAGAAACATGGTTTCTTTACCCCATGTACTAATAATCCAAAAAAGTACATACTACTTATCAGGTACTGTATAACCATATTTCTCCAGGAAATTATATTGATATGTAATATTGATTATTTTATTGCTCTAGTAAATGAAATGATGAACAGTCAAAATTATATTACTGGACATAATCATCTTACAGAGCCACATTTAAGTTGATAGGTGTAATGCATTACTGCTAAATTTAAAAATTAAGGCAAATGTATATGTAAACCTTTAGAAAATAATTGCTCTTGTCTATCTGTGCATTGCTAAATCACATATATTTTGGTAGAATAATTCACTTAATCTTTAAATCTAGAAATCCACTAAATTGTAAAAAAGAAATTTAAATTACATAAATGACACTTTTAAAAGCCTGGATTAAGATGTGTCTTAGTGACATTTTAAAAAATAATTTGAATATCATTATGCTTCTCTGTTTTGTGAATGCCATGCTGTTTAATGAAAAAAGATACAGAAATATTATTAATTGTTACATAAAGCCATTACAGAAAGAATGAATTCATTAACACTAGAAAACAATGGACTTTTATGAAATGGATTATAATAACCTCACTCTGTGGTACAATGGATAGAGCACTGGTCCTGGAATCAGAAAGACTGAAATCAGACACTGACTAGATGTGTTACACTGGGCAATTCACTTAATCTTGTTTGCCTCAGTTTCTAATCTGTAAAATGACTTGGAGAATAAAATAACATGGAGAGATGAGGATCAAGAAAAATTGTGTATATACTTGCGGGCCAATGAACCACTTTCTATTACATGATTTAATTAGCCAAAATACTTATCCAAACATTTCTCTCAAAGTCATTTTCCAGGTACTGTATGAGCATATTTCTCCACTAAAAAAAAAGTACTGATACATTTAATTATATTAATTATTCTGTTGCTCTAGAAAATAAAATGATGCTTATCATTAGTGTCAGATTCCTGAAGATAACCAACATATAGAAACAAACATAATTTGAGAATTAAATGTACAATTACCCCTAAAGTATGTGGTAAATAGGGAATTGGTGGCAGAAACAGAACCAAAGTATTTAGAGATAGAAGGAAATTTTGGAATCATCTACTCCAAGATCTCCTGGTCACTTTTCATACTATGTTCAAACTGTGCATTATTGTCATTAGCCAACTCGTATTTTCCACACAGTATATAGTGTCTTTGTCTTAACAAGTTGTTTAAAATTACAATTATACATCTCCCCACATTAACTTACAACAACAAAATAGGTACTGAGCCGTCAGTTAACTATAAATGAAGACAATTTAATGATTTTACATAATTTTAATAAAATAATTTTGGAAGTATCATGACTCCCTTTGGTTTTCTAAGCCTGAGTTGCAAAATTGTACAAGATTTTATTGATATGTCATGAATAAAACGTTTTCATTAAGTCATAAATTTAGTAATTTGAATTTTCAACAAAGGAACCATAGAACTTGACAGTATTAATTACTGCTTTTCTTTGAATCAATTAATTGAGAAAATAATTGGGGTGAACCTACAAGGTTCAACTTGATTGTGTTTTACTTGGAACTGAGTAGAATTAAAAATAAACCAAAACAAGGATCTTCAACATTCAGTATTTTCTATAATACGAAAACCACTACTGAAAATAAATAGCTAATATTTATATAGTAATTAAAGAAGTAAAAACTGCCTCTTATTTAGGTTAAAAAAAACCTAAAATTATCAACATTTTATGGGAGAAAAAATTAAGAGTAGACATAATCTGTGAAAAGATTACTAACTATTAAATGTGGCACACAATCCTTCCATCTGTGTGTTTTGTTTTTTTAAATAGTTTTTTTTATCTCATTTTATTTTTTTTCAATTACATGTAAGGAAATTAACATTCATTTTATTAAGTGTTGATTTCCAAATTCTTTCCTTCCCTCCCAGTCCAACCCCCAAACAAGCTTCTGGTTCAGCTTCCTGTCAAGCTCGACACATCAAGCTTAGAAGAGCTACAACAATACTCACACACATTGCCTGCACTATCATCAATTCACTTTCTGCCTGTGAAGGCAACACACACACACATCAGCAGACAAGGCCTCTGTCTGAGAAATTAACCCAAATTGTCAGTAAAGTCTTGGAACCTCTGAAAACATCAGAAGACTGGGAGCTGCACCAGGAGCTGGGAGTTGCCTACCTGTGAATCCAGGTGACAGTTGGGTGAATTTGGGCAAGAGCTGAGAGCATGGAATAGGAACCATGAAGTTTAGGAATCAGCCCTGAGTCAAGATGAAAGGACCTCTACATCAATACTTATTGCTGACTGAGAAGATTAAGATTGTGTCCTAGGGGTGGGAGATCTTTCTACATTATACTTTGAATTCCTTAATGATGATTGCTTCTTAAGGAGATTGAGTTAAGGATGACTGGAAACCAGTCTCCAATCAAGATGAAAGAAGACTTTACTTGGGTACTTTATATTGATTGATTCAGATTGTGACTTATTGAATGATATCTGTTGTTTAAGAATATGTGGCTAAGTAATAAGCAGTTGTGTTATATCATTGTGAATGCTGAACTTGGTTTCTGTGAAAGTTTTGCTTTAGTTTAGTATTGCATAAATAGAAAGAATACTATACTATGTGATCAGAAATTTAAGCTATTCATTCACTGCAGCAGTCCTCAGGATTGCTGCTTGTGCTTGGTTTTATGATTTATTAACTGGAGTATGACTAGCAGTCTTTTAAATTTGACTCAGTTCTCTTTATATCTGAGAAATCAGGCTTTTATAGGAGACCCTTGCTGTAAATATTTGTTTCCCAGAATTTTGCTTTCCATCTAATCTTTGTTGTATTGGTTTAATTTGCACAAAACATTTTATTTTAAGATAATTATCTATTTTCCCAGATTTTTGCTTTCCAGCTAATCTTTGTTGTATTGGTTTCATTTGCACAAAACATTTTATTTTAAGATAATTATCTATTTTACAGTTTGCAACACTCTCTCTTGTTTGGTTATGAATTTTCCCTTCCCCATAGATATTATAGATAGAGTCTTATGGAAACACAATCAAGATGACAAAGGATCTAGCAGCTTCTACATTAAGGGATCAAAGGGCTTAGAATACAACATTCCACAGGTGAAAGGAGCTAGAATTAAAACCAAGAATCACTTACCCAGTAAAACTGAGAATAATACTCCAGGGAAAAATATGGACATGCAATGAAAGAGAGTAATTTCTGGCATTCTTGATGGAAAGACCAGAACTGAAGAGAAAATTTGACTTTCAAATATAAGAAGCAAGAGAAGCATGAAAAGTTAAAGAGGAAAGAGTCATTATAAGGAACTTATTAAAGATGAACTATTTATGTTTCTACATGGAAACACAAAATTTTTAACTCATGAGACTTTTCTCAGTAGGAGGAGGAATGATGAAGGGAATACACACACATACATAAATACATATATATACATATATGTGATGTGTGCATATGTATATATATGTGTGTATATATATATTATATAGGTATGTATACATATATGCATGAATAAGTGTGTGTGTATGGGTGTCTGTGTCTATACGTGTGTACACATATACACAGAGGGCACAGGATGGGTTGAATATGAAGGGATGATATCAAAAAAAATTAAATTAAGAGATGAGAAAGGAATATATTGGGAGAAAGAGAAAATGATAGATAGAATAGGGTAAATCATCTCACATAAAAGAGGCAAGAGAAAGCTGTTACAAAGGAGGGGAAGATCAGGAAGGCGGAAGGGAATGAGTCAACTTTATTCTCATTGGATTTGGTTTAAGGAGGGAATAACACAGTATACTCAATTGTGTATCTTACCGTAAGGAAAGTAGGGGGGAAGAAGATAAGAGGGAAGATGTAACAGTGATGGGATTTGAAATTTCTTCTGTATTGTTAGGCTAAGAGGTACTTAGCACCTAGTTCAGACTGACCCTCTGTTGAAGAAACAAGGCATGAACTCTGTCTCCTCTTGCTGACATAACGGGAAGGGTTTGGCTGAAACAGGAAGCCAATGCTATGTGTGTATAAGAAAAGCCCCAGAGAGGCACAAACAGAATTTATTGAGACAAGAACCAGGTTGCAGGATCTGTTCTGCTGGGCAGGGAAAGAGAAAGAGTCTCTCTCAGCAGCATCTGGAAACTGGGCTGCTGCCGCTGGACAGAGAACTGAGTCAGAATTCTCTTTGGACAAGAATCATGGAGACTGAAGTAGCTGCCCCAGAAGGCTGAAGAAGAACACCCCCCTCCCCCAAGATTGGAGCAAACTATTTTTATTTTGAAAACCTGGGAGAAGTGATTTTGATTCCAGTAGCCAGCAGAGATTTCTTCTGGATCCTAGGACTAGCCAAACTGCTGGAGGACTGAAGAATAATGCCTGTGGTGCCTGTATTCTGCCTGACTGTTTTGATGTTTTGCCAGATTCGTCTGCTGGTGAAGGACATTGCTGTTGTTGCAGGTGTCCTTGAACCTTGCTGTTCTTTCAGAATCCCTTAAGAAGGATTTTCTTATTGTACATTTACATAAATCTTGGAAGAGAGTCTTACTGATGTTTCCATGGGTCCTGAGACTGTTCTGCAGGCAGAGAGTGAATTGATGAGGACACTGCCAACGAATATCATAGGTTTTTTAAGCTTTGTCTCCCCAGGAACAGATTGCTGAGAACTTGCCTCAGGTCAAGATGAAGAAAAGACCTCTTCTTGGGTATTGAATGCTGTGATGATAACATAATTTACTAGTGACCTAGAGGTAAGGGGGTGTGTGTATTTTCTAAGGGTGGTGTTTAGTGATTAATGATACTTAGTAACTGATTGGTAAAAAAAAAAGTAACTTACTGAGTTAACCTAGTTGTTCCATCAGTGGAAGACTGACCATTGTACTCTGAGATGACTGAATGACTGAGTAAGGAGGCAAACCTTCTTAGGGATACCAGATCATTGTTCTTTGTTCTAAATATTGTGACCACTTTGGTGAAAACTATGTGGCCATTTTAATGATAAGCTATTGAGAATACTATATTGTGATTTTCTGTGATAAGTTATAATATTGGGAATGACGTACCTTGATTTTCTGTGAATGCTTTGCTTTGGTTTGTTACACTATACAGTGTAATCAAAACCTTAAAAACTATTCACAGTAGCATTTTTTTGGAAAGCTCCTGCATGGAATTACAGGGAATGACAGAAGAAAGGGAAGATTGGAGGAGAGGGTAGTAAGAAGCAAATATTTTTGAAAAGGAACAGGATCAGAGGAGAAAATAGAATAAATGGAGGGTGGGACAGGATAGAAAGTAATATAGTCAGTCTTTCACAACACGGCAACTATGGAAATGCTTGTTCTAACTACACATGTATAGACTATGTTGAATTGTTGTCTTCCCAGTGGGGATGAATGGAGAGTAAAGAAGTGAGACAATCTGGAACTCATAGTTTTTAAAACAAATGTTAAAATTTGTTTTTACATACAACCAGGAAATAAGATATACAGGCAATTCAATATGCTTGCTATTTTGGGGGGGGGGGCAGGGAAGAGATGGGGAGAAAATTTGTAACTCAGAATCTTGTGGAAATGAATTTTGACAATGAAAAAATAAATTTAAAAAAAGAAAAGAAAAAAACTGCCTTTATATCATAGAACTAGATGACCAAAGAAGTCACTAAAAGAATCCACCAGTAATCTTCTGAAACTGATTCCAAAATGAAAACACCAAAGAATATTTTAGAAAAATTCCATACTTTACCAGATCAAGGAGAAAATACTGGAAGCAGCCAGAAAGAAAGAATTTAAGCATCATGGAACTACAGGCAGTATCATGAAGGACCTAGCATTTTCAACATTAAATGATCAGAGGGCTTGGAATATGATATTCTGGAAGGCAAAGAAGCTTGAATTGCAATGAAGAATCAATTATCCACAAAAATGACCACAATTTTTCAGGGGGTGGGGAGATGGACATTCAATGAAATTGGGGAGTTCTTAATTTTTCTAATTGGAAAAAAACAGAACCAAACAGGAATTTTTATCTTTACATACAAAACTCAAGAGAAATACAAAAAATGCAAACAGGAAAGAAAAAATATTATTCAATAAGGCTAAACTGTTTCCATCTCTACATGACAACAAGATACCTGCTACTCTTGCAAATTGTATCTTTATTATGACATTTAGAAGGGGTATGGAAAGACAGAGCATGTGGGCATAAGTGAACCTTGATATTATGATTAGAAAATAATTAAGAGGAAAAAAAGATTATTCTGGGAGAAAAGGAAAGGAGGAGGCAGAAAAGGGTAAATTGTATAATGTGAACAGGTGCAAAGACCTATCACAGTAGAGGGAAAGAAGAGAGGGAGGTGATCATTATTTGAAGTTTACTTTCATCAGATTTGTATCAAAAAGGGAATAACATACACACTCAAATGGATATAGAAATCTATCTTACCCAATAAAAAATAGGAAGGAAAAGAAAAGGCAGGGGGATAAAGGGGATAAAGGGGAGGGAATAGTAATATGGGAAAGGGGAAAGAAAGGGACAGGGGCTGACAGAATGGAGGGCAGATTGAGGGAGGTGGTGGTCAGAAGCAAAATATTAGTGAGGGGGGGAAAGGGAAAAGGATAAGAAAAAATATAAATAAGGATAAATATGATATAGAGAAAAATACAGTTAGTTATCATAACTATCAATATGGTTTGATGAACTCTTCTACAAAATGGAAGCAGATAGCAGAATGAATTAAAAACCATAATCCTTCAATAAGTTATTCATAAGAAATATATTTGAAGCAGAGAGATACACACAAAAGTACAAGTAAAGGCTGAAGCAGACTATAGTATACTTCAGCAGAAGTAAATGGCAAGGATAGAAATCTCAATCTCAGAAAAAAAAGTAAATCAAAAATAGATATGATTAAAAGTTATAAGGAAGGAAACTACATGTTTCTAAAATGTACAATAGACAATATCGTAATATCATTACTAAACATATATTCACCAAGTGATATAGCAGACAGATTCTTAGAGGAGAATTTAAGGTACTTACAGGAAGAAATACAGAACAAAACTATAATATTGCATGACCTCAACCTTCCCCTCTCTTAACTAGATAAATTGAACCACAGAATAAAGAAGAAAGAAGTTGAGGTGAATAGAATTTTGGAAAAGTTAGATATGATCAATTTCAGGAGAAAACACAATGGAGATAGATGGAATATGCCTTTTTTACCTTTTTCTTTTTTCACAAGGGATAAAATATTTTATTTAATTTTAATTACATGAGATTGAAAAGCTTTTGCACAAATGGAACTATATAAGATAAGAAAAGCAACTGACTTGGAAAAATCTTTTTATAAAATATCTTTCATAAGGATTTGACAACCATGATAGTTAGCTAAGAGAAATATATAGGATAAAAGACATTTTTTTCCAGTGGATAAGTAATCAAAGGATATAAACACACAGCTCTCAAAAAAAGAATTAAGCTCTATTAGCAATTTAGAAAAAAATACTCTAAAGTATTACTGATAAGAGAAAAATAAATCAAAGCAAAATGTACATATGTATGTATATTTATGTATGTATGTATATATAAAATCATATGATTCATATACACTAAAGTATTTATAGCATCACTTTTTATAGTAGCAAAGAACTGAGAACTTAGTGGATGTCTATTGACAGGGGAATAGTTAAACTGTTATACATGAGTGCAATGAGATATTATTGTAGAGTAAGAAATGATGATATTGAAGCAAAATGATGTAAGCAGAGCCAGGAAAAAATGTTTTCTAACAGCAATGGAAATGAAAAAAAAAGAACATGAAAAGAACAACAACCACAAAACAATGTTAACTAAATGTTTTAAGCATTTCTGTATAATGAAAATATTTGTGTTTTCAATTCTTTTATCAATCAATCGGGAATTATTCCATTAAATGCCTACTATGTAGCAGGCACTGCAATAGGGATAAGAGTGCAAAGAAATACATAATCTTACTACCAAGGAGTTTGCATTCTAATGAGGGAGCCAACAAATACATATAAAAATAGTGCAAATCTTATTGGTTAAGGAATTCATGCAGTCAGATCTATATTTAAGAAAAATTACTTTAACTACAGTGTATAGGATGCAATGTAGGGAGAAGAAAATTGAGATGGAAAGACCCATTTAAGCATCAGTTGCAATAAACTAGGCAAAAGGTAGTTAAAGTCTAAACAATAAGATATTAACTGAGTGAATGCAAATAAAGAGGTGGATGTGAGAAATAAATTAAGTGAAGGTAGAAATATCATGTGTAGTTATGTTTTGCCTGTTTCAGTGGTGGGTCAACATAATTTGCATTGAAACATTTCTTGCTGGCATGGTATTCATATTTTATTCTGTCCAATATATCTTAATTTCCTGTGGTACTAAAAGATCGAATGCCACTTACTACCACTGTCCGTGTGTAAAGCTGATCATTACAATGATTTTGAGCAGATCTACCTTGTAATCTTAGGTACCCTATTTCTTAAACCATTAACTGGATCATGATTGTTATTATTCCTGTCTTATTAGATTCAGCCCAGAAGCCAAAGTCCAATCCACACCTGAAAAAAGGAATCTCTTTACAATGCATCTGAAAAGTACCCAAGCTTTCTTTAAAGATCTCAATAAGGAAAGGTTCACCACTTCCCAAAGCACCTCATTCCACATTATGATCACTCTTTTTGTTAGAAAGTTTTTTTCATACATCACGTATAATTCTATTTCTGCAACTTCTACCCATTAGTCCCAGTTCTTCCATTTGGGGATAAGCAGAATTATCTCTCTTTCAAATGACTACCTTCATATATGTGAAGACAGCTAACATGTTTTCTATTCTTTAAACTACACGTACCTGGTTAGTTCAACTGATCCCAACATGACATAAACTTGAGGAATCCTCTCCATTCTTTCAACTTTTTTTTGTCAATACCCTTTTCAAAATATGGTACTCAAAACTGAACACACAATACTTGATGGTGCAATGGATGGAGCACTGGGCTTGCAGTCAGTAAAATCTGAGTTCAGATTTGAGCTTAGATACTTATTGGTAGTGACCACAAACAAGTCACCTAACCACCATCTGTCTCAGTTTCTTCAATGGAATATGCCTTTTTCTTAGCACTCCATGGCACCTATACAAAAATTGACCATGTACTAGAGCAATAAAACCTTACAATCCAAAGCAGAAAGCCAGAAATATTAAATGTATCCTTTTCAGATCAAGATAAAACACAAATTGCATGTAATAAAGGGCCATGGACAGATGTATTAAAATTAATTGGAAACTAAATAATCTAATCTGTAAGAATGAGTGGACCAAACAACAAATCATAGAAACTATTGATGAATTTCATCTAAAAGAATAACAATTATGAGACAACATACAAAACTTATGAGACGTAGGCAAATAAGTTCTTAGGGGAAATTGTATATCACTAAATGCTTACATGAATAAAAAAAGAGAGAAGAGTATGCAACTAAAAAAGGTAGAAAAGGAACAAATTAAAAATACCAATTAAAAACCAAAATAGAATTTCTAAATATCAAAGGAAAGATTAATAAAAGTGAAATAAGAAATCTACCTACTAAGCTAATAAATAAAACTAAGGACTGGTTTTATAAAAAAAAACAAATAAAATAGATGAACTTTTGGCTAATTTGCTTTTTTTCTCAGTAATTGTCTTTTTTTTCAATTTGAATTAATTAATTTATTTTCTTGTTTGTACCACTCATTTCCACCACATTTTGAGTTACAAATTTTCTTCACATCTTTCCCATACCCTCCACCCCAATAAAGAAATCCTACTGTATGGCCCTTCCCCAATATGCTCTCTCCTATGGCCTGCCCCATCACCCCTCTGACTTTCCAGTAGGGCGGGATGGGTATACCTACCTAAATATATATATATATATATATATATAT
>CM053600.1:102088099-102180215 GCA_028646575.1 Pseudocheirus occidentalis
TTTCCAGTTTTTTGCCACCACAAAGAGAGCTACAATAAATACTTTTGTACATATGGGACCCTTTCCCACTTCTGTGATCTCTTTGGGATACAACCCCAAAAGTGGTATTACTGGGTCAAAGGGTATGCTATTTTTTATAGCCCTTTGGGCATAGTTCCAGATTGCCCTCCAGAATGGTTGTATCAGCTCACAGCTCCAACAACAATGCATTAAAGTTCCAATTTTTCCACATCCTCTCCAGCACTTGTCATTTTCCTGTTTTATCATCTTAGCCAATCTGACTGGTGAGATGTGGTAACTCAACGTTATTTTGTCAAATCAACTTCTTATAGCAAATTAGACACTTAGACAGGTCCATTAATTGTTATGTGACGTTAAGACCTTGTTTCATCTGGAACCATAGAGTCAACTGAACCAATCACTTGTATCTTGAACACATAACTGCAATCAAGACATCAGTGCCTAAATTACCAGGACAGAATAAGGATGGTAAAGCCTATTTCATCAAAGACATTGTCTATACCTTATATGAAAAATAAAATATCAAAGAATCAAAGAGTAAATATTTCAAAATAAGAGGTAAAATTGTATTTTACACTAAGACTTGTAACTTGTTTTGGATGAACTATTTCACATTTGCATTTATTTTCTTTCCTGATGTTCTTTTTTTTTCTTGAAACAAAAGAAAACTGACCCTGCAATATGTTTTAGGAATCTACTATTTGAACTGTCTTTTCACTTATGGCAAAGAGAGATTCCCAACTGATACATATGATTGCTTTAGCTGGTATATTTGATTATTTGCTTAAAGGGAGTGAAAAGACTATAATGAGAGAATTACTTTCATAGGCTGCCTGTAGCTATTGGGCTTGCCCAACACTAAGAGTAAATTTCAAACATCTATCTAGACTAAAAGAAGAATGCAAAGAGAGAAATCAATATCACTACTTTAGAATGTGTATTAAATTGAAAGAAAAAGCTAAAGAAAGTGTGTGTGGGGGGGGAAGTATAGTCACCGATGATTGTTTTAATGTTATGAATCAAAACTACATTTTTGAGAGGGGAAGGGAAGACAGTTGGGATTAAGTGACTTCCCCAAGGTCACGGAGCTAGTAAGCATGTCAAGTATCAGAGGTCAGATCTGAATTCAAGTCCTCTTGACTCCAGGGATCCTGCTTTATTTATTGTACCATCTTGCTGCCCAAGATGTAATTAGTTTTAGGGAATCTTTCTTCTCATTTTACTTTATATCCTGGTGTTCACAAAGAGCTTCCTTTGTTTATATGTATTTGCGTGTTATCTTCCTCATTGAATTGTAAGCTCCTTGAAATCTGGGATCAGTTTGGGCCCTTTTTGTAGCCTCAGCTGTTAGTAGAGTCCCTGCCACTTAGTAGGCACATAATGAATGCTGATTGATTGATAGGACTGCCTCTCCTTATTTTACTCATTATGTTTTATTAAAAGTTCTGTAAAATGGCATTCTGATGCTTCATCATAATGTAGGCATGGCACTGAGTTTTTCTCAAATATTATACAAGTAGGAAAAGTTGTGCTATACTTGAAAAGCATTGTGTGACCAAGGAGCAGATTGAGTTTCTTTACTGAAGGTCAGTCCAGCTAATCAGGGAGAGGCATACCACTTGGCTAAGTACATGCAATAATGGAGTATAGGGATCTTTTAAACAACCAAAATAAAATGGAAAGACCCTCAGTCCCATTAAGTCTTCTTGCCCTTTGATAGTGATGGTGGCAGAGTCATAAAAATGATAGGTAAGGGTAGTAAGAATAACATTTTTTAAACTTTCAACAAAATTTAATCTGACTTTAATATAAAATTCATTGTCCATTAATGATGAAGGAGTGGACATGTTGTTGGAGGTATTGAATCATGCCATTCTTGTCCTTATCAATATAAATAAAATCATAAGATAGAAGAAACTTATGGATAAATAGCTCAAGGTGTGACCAGGCAAATTGGAGTGACAAAGAAAACTGATTCAATAAGCACAGTGCCCTTGATAAATTGAGAGCATTATTATTAAAAAGAAATCTTTCTTCTTATTGTATTTTGTAGCATGGTATTCACAACTAGATTGCTTTGAATATATCTGTTCGCATGTTTTCTCCTCTTTTAAACTGTAAGCTCTTTGGTGGCAAGGATTAGTTTTTGTATCTTTTCGTATCCTCAGCACTTAGCACAGTGCCTGGCATATACTAGCTATTTAATGAATTTTGATTGATTGATTGATTGATGGAGCCATCTCTCCTCATCTGTGAGAATCAACCTATATGTGAACCATATGATATAAAATCAGATGGGAAGAAAGTTTCCCTTTAAATATTGATGTCTTGTGATCTCTCTGATTATGTATGATAATGTGCTTATTGAATGAAGTTCCAGAACACTAAGGTGAGCTAGGTGGTAGAGTAGATAGAGTGTCACATTAGGAGACAGGAAGATTCATCATCCTGAGTTCAAATCTGTCCTCAGACACCTACTGGACAAGTTCCTTAATCCTCTTTGCCTCAGTTTACTCATCCTTAAAAAATCTGGAGAAGGAAATGACAGACCCCTCTACTATCTTTGCTAACAAAATCCCAAATGGGGTTCTAAAGACCCCAGCGTGTATAAAATAACTGAACAACAACAAAAACAAGCCCTACCATTAGAGCACTCTTCTGTCTCCTAATTAAAGTACACAATTTATTCAAAGGTGCTAACTCAATTATCATTTATGCAGAGAAGCCAACAAAAAATAAAAGAGTTGGTAGAATTTTATTGTATGCTGAAGAGCTATAAGAAATATTTCACGGAACATTTGGATATTATATTTTGAAATACTATCATATTACATATATATGTATATATGTATGTATGTATATACATATATGTGTGTATATGCATGGGTATGTATGTGTATATGTATATATGTGGGTATGTATGTATGTATACATATATACACACATTTCTATCTATCTATATATAAACATTATATATTAAATATTTTCTACTTCTGAATGGGTAATTATGTATGCATACATCTCAAATAATTTTATTTTAAAGCAATTATAAATGATTTCAAAGAAAACTGTCATGAAAATAGTTTATTAAATAATTTCTATTAAGTACTTCATAATTCTGTGCTTAAGCAATTAACTTACACTCCAATTTTGTTGCTGTTGTTGTGGAGTCATTTAGACATGTCCAACTCTTCCTGACCCTGTGGACTATACTGTTTAGGGTGTTTTCTTCCCAATGATATGGAGAGGTTTGCCATTTTCTTCTTTACTGGATTTAAGAGAGGTTAAGTGGCTTGCCAAATCGCACAACTTGTCAAACAGGTAAAAAGTGTCCAAGGCTGGAGTTGAACTCAGGTCTGAATCCAGTTGCAACACTTTATCTATTGAGCCACTTAGCAGCCTCCTCTGATAATATTGGGTTCAATGTAAATGTAAAAAATATGTGATGAGGAAATAAGAATGGAAAAGTGGTTCAGAAGAAAGGAATGAGAAGAGTTAAATAATTCTTGCTTATTTAGAATCTCCAGGTCAAATGTCATCAATGCTTTCTTCCAAAAAATTAAAAAAAAAAGGATTGGGAGGAGCAGAACATGGCAAACATAAGATAAAATCAGAGTATATAAAATGTGTATATTTAATCTGGCAAGAAAAAAACTGATGTGGGAGTTAAATATCTATATCCTATTATACAATCAGGTCATGAAAGCTAAAGTCAAAATTTATAAGAAAAATATTAACGAGAAAAATACAATCTGGGGACACAGCCAAGATGGCGGCATAGAAAAAGCAAAGTTTTGCAGCTCCCCCACAGCCACCTTAAATACCCATAAAATAAAACTCTAAACAAATTTGAGGGCTCCAAAACTCTCAAAAAAACCAAACAAACCAGAAAACACATCTCCTGCTGAAGGCAGCTCGGCAGGTGGGGCTCATCACAGCAGGCTGGGAGCTGACCATCCCAGCCTGAAATCCCTGGACAGGCCCCAGGGAGGTTGGGCGAACCCAGACCTCAAGCCTACAGGAGAGTCGAAACACAGCACTGGAGGCAGCTTCCACACCTATCAGGCCAGAAGAAATAAGGCTAAGAGAAAAGTCAATGGATTTTGCTAAATTTGGGGGAAAAAAGTGGTCTGGCCAAACTGCTCCCAGGGCATGGAAGCAATGGGAGGTGGCTGTAGCAGCAGGAATGGCTGAAAGCAGCAACTGCCTCCACTGGGCAGAGCTCCTGGCCTGCAGAGAGAGTGTGTGTGTGTGTGTGGGGGGGGTGAGGTAATTGATCAGGGCCAAGGGCTCTTGTGTTGAGCAGCCTGGATCTGGATCATGGTCTTGAGTGGTGGTCCTGGGGTGCCCTTTCAGTGAGACAAAGCTGGGGCGGCTGCAGCACCCCCCTAATAACTCTGACAGCTGTGAAAATGCCAGCAATTTGGTACAGAGCTTTCTCCCCCCCCCCAGAAGGAGAGTTCCATAGAGCTAAAAAATCAAGCAATTAATTGACTAGACAACATGATGAAAGGATACAAAGTAAGAACAGCCATAAAACTCTAGAATCCTTTTTTAGGGACAAACAAGATCAACGCATGGAGCAGGACGAAGACAACACAGTTGGAACTCCCACACCAAATGCTTCCAAGAAATATGAAAATTGCCTACAAGCTATAGATTGACTTAAAAAGGACTTTGAAAACCAAATAAGACAAGTGGAGGAAAAATTGGAAAGAGAAATGAGAATGATGTGAGAAAATCATGGAAAGACAGTCAATAACCTGACTGAAGAAAATAACACCTTAAAGAACAAAACAACTGAAATGGCAAAAGAAACCCAAAATGCCAATGAGGAGAAGAATGCCTTAAAAAGTCAAAGTTGCAAGATGTCTTAAGTTGCAAGACTCTCAAAAGCATTCTGAAGAGAATAATTCCTTCAGAATTAGAGAGGAGCAAGTGGAAGCTAATAACTTTATGAGAAACCAAGATATTATTAAACAGTTACAAACAAATGAAACAAAATAGAAAGCAGTGTGAAATATCTCCTTGAAAAATCCACTGACCTGGAAAATAGAGCAAGGAGAGACCATCTGAAAATTATTGGATTACCTGAAAGCCATGACCAGAAAAAGAACTTGGAGAACATCCTTCAAGAAGCCCTCAAAGAAAATTGCCCTGATGTTTTAGAATCAGAGGGCAAAATACAACTTGAAAGAATCCACTGATCACCTCTTGAAAAAGATCCCCAAAAGAAAACTCCTAGAAATGTTATAGCCAGGTTCCAGAATCCCCAGTTAAAGGAGAAAATATTACAGGCTACCAAGAGAAAACATATCTGAGCATGTGTGTATATGTGTACATAGAGGGATTAGGATCAATTGAATACAAAGGGATTATACATTAAAAGGTGAAATTCTGAGGTGGGAGAGGACTAAAATGAGAGGAGACAAGGAGAGACAAAATGAGGTTAATCATCCCATATAGAAGAGTCAAGGGATAGCTGTTATGACTTTACTTTCATTTACTCTCATTGATTTTGGCTTAGGGAAGGAATGACATCAACTCTAAACTGGGTATCTTGCCACACAGGAGAACAAGGGGCATGGGGATGAGAGACAGGATGATGGAGGGGAGGGCAGGATCTGGGGGAGGTTTGCTGGAAGCACATACTTCAGTAAAGGGACAGGGACAGGCAGGGTAGAGTACAGAATGGGGGGGGCAGGATAGGAAGGAAGGACATATGATAAGACTGTCATAATATGTTGACTGTGAAGCCATCCTGTGTCGTTACACATGCACAGCCTGTATTGAATTGCTTGTCCTTCCAGTGGGGGTGGATGACCAGGTAGGAACCAAAACAATCTAGAATTTAAAGCTCTACAATACATGCAACTAGGAATTAAGATATACAGGGACTGGGGTAGGGAGACTCTCCCTGCCCTATCAAAAAGTTAGAGGGGTGTTGGAGGAGGGCACAAAAAAAGAGCAGATCTGGGGAGGGGCTTTACAGTGGGATTGCTGTTTTGGGGTTCAGGGTAGGGGAAAGACAGGGAGAAAATTTGTGACTCAAAAATCTCATGGGAAAGAATGATGTAAACAAGAAAACAAATTAAAAAATTATATTAAAAAAAAGAAATTCTGAAGGAAAATTGCCCCAATACTTTAGAATAAGAGGGCCAAATAGAACTTGAAAGAATTCACTAATCACCTCTTGAAAAATATCCCCAAAAGAAAACTCCTAGAAATGTTATTGACAGATTCTGGAACCCTCAGATCAAGGATAAAATAATATAGACTGCAAAGTGAAAACAATTTGAATACTGTGGAAACAAAATTAGGATAACCTAGGATATGGCAGCTTCTTCACTGAGGGATCGAAGGGTCTGGAATATGATATTTCAAATATCAAGGGAGCTGGGATTAAAACCAAGAATTACCTATGCAGCAAAATCGAGTATATTTGTTCCAGGGGAAAAGATGGTCATTCAATGAAGTGGAGGACTTTCAAGCATTCTTGTTAAAAAACCAGAACTGAACAGAAAATTTGACAATCAAATACAAGAAGCATGAAAACGTAAACATGTGAAAGAAATCATAAGGAACTTATCAAAGTTGAACTATTTACATGCCCAATATGTAAAAATGATAATAGTAACTTATAAAACTTTTCTTAGTATGAAGATAGGTGAAGGGAATACAAATGTACATATATATACATATATATGTATATGTGTATATATATGTGTATATATGTATATATATGTGTGTATACATATATATACATATATATACCCACATGTCTATATAGGAGGGTATATATGGATATGAATACACATTTTAGCATTTGTGCTTATGTGTACATAGACCTTTCAGGATCAATTGAACAGGAAAAGATGGTATTTTAAAAGGTGAAATTCTGAGGTGGGAGAGGACTTGAATGAGAGGGGACAGGGAGAGACAAAATGAGGTTAATCATCCCTTATAGAAGAGGCATGCGATAACTGTTATGACTTTACTTTCTTTTACTCTCATTGAATTTGGCTTATTGAAGAAATGACATAAATTCTAAATTGTGTATCTTACCACACAGGAGAATAGGGGGATGGGGATGAGAGGGGGGATGATGGAGGAAAGGTCAGAGTCAGGGGGAGGGTTGCTAGAAGCACAAACTTCAGTAAAGGGATTGGGATTGGGTAGAGAATAGAAAAAGGGGGGGGCGGGATAGGAAGGAGGGACATACAATCAGACTTTCACAATAAGTCCACTGTGGAGATGTCCTGCATAATTACACATTCACAGCCTATATTGAATTGCTTGTCCTTCTAGTGGGGGTGGGTGACAAGGGATGAACCAAAAGAATCTAGAATTTAAAGTTGTACAATTAAATGTTAAAAAAAAGAAAAAACATATATGTACGTATATGTATGTATGTATGTATGTATATTATATATGTGTATATATTATATGTGTATATATTATTATTCTTATTATTATTATCATTAACTACATGCAACTGAGAATTAAGACATACAGGGACTGGGGTAGGAGATCCTCCCTTCCCTATCAGAAAGTTAGAGGGGTGTTGGAGGAGGAAATAAAAGAGAACAGACTGGGGGAGGGGCTTTACAGTGGGATCAGTGTTTTGGGGTTGGGGGTAGGGGAAAGAAGGGGAGAAAATTTGTAACTCAAAATCTTGTGGAAATGAATGATGTAAACAAGAAAATAAATAAAAATAATAAAACAAAAGAAGAAAAAATATAATCCAAAATTAATATTATTTTACTTGGAATAATTTAAGCTTTTGAAAGTAAAAAATGGGAAATACACAATAAAAATGATAATGATGGGAATGATTTATAATTTCATCTAGAAGTTAAACCTATGTTAATTAATTGCTATACCAAAGGGTCCAGAATGAACCTTGCCACACAGTTGATTTACTTGTGAACCAAGAAAAATGACTGTCAAAATGTAGTCTCTAGGGCTGGCTTGGTTGCACAGTGAATAGAGCACCGATCCTTCCTTGCCCCAGACATTGTGGTCTAGGACTAAGTCATATCTGTCTGACCACTTTTTGATGATCTTTATAGTAGCGCTACAACTAGGATTTCATCACTAAGAGATCTCCCAGTAGGAAAATTGTCTCTATGGATACACATCAGTAACTCTTCTGGAACTTATATGCTTAATTTAAGGGGGTCGCTGAAAGTTTTGGAGACTTATTCAATAACAAAGACACTATGTATCAGAGTTAGCATTTGGCCTAGATCTTCTTAATTCCAAGACCTGTATTAACACTACTATATCATGATTCTTATTGCAGCTGTATAAATAAAAATAAAGTGAAATATTTTCAAAGTTAGAAAATGGTCTCTTGTAGACATTTATTACAAAAATTCTTTACAAAACTTTCTAGTACATATTTAGCTACTCTCAAGAAAACAATAAAGAGATCCACAAATGAGTTACCTACCGTACATTGCATACTCTGTGGCTTATATTTCCATTAACAAGAAATTACACAGAGGGGCAAATAGGTGGCACAGTGGATAGAGCACCAGTCCCAAAGTGAGAAGGACCTGAATTCAAATCCAGCCTCTGACCAGACACTTGACACTAACAAGCTGTGTAACTCTGGGCAACTCACTTAACCCCAATTGCCTAACAAAAAAAGAAAAAAAATGCTCAGAGAAAAACATTCTTTGTCAGCATTATGAGTGGTCTGTTTAAATTTTGACAGTTGTGAGTCATTTTCCTCTTTTGAAATTGAAATTCAATTCAGTATTGAAATTCAGTATTATTTATATTACCTGTTGTATCTATAATATTTTAATTAGATCCACTTTTGCTTTTGCTGTGTCTGAGATCAGGATAGCTTCACATGCTATTTTTTTTTAAAGTTCAGTTGAAGCATATTATGTATTGCTTCAATCTTTTTACCTGTACTCTGTGTGTATCTCTCTGCTTCAAATATGTTTCTTGTAAACAATGTATTGTAGGGATTCTGGTTTTTAATTCTCTCTGAAATCTGTTTCCATTTTATTGCAGAGTTCATCCCATTTGCATTCACAGTTACAATTGCTAACTGTGTATTTCCCTCAACAATATTGTTCTTTCCTTTTATATTTTCTCTCTTCTTTCACCCTAACCCTCTTCACCAGTGTTTTGCTTCTGAACACCATCTCCCCCAATTTTCCCTTCCTTCTTTCAGTCCCCCCAATTTTTTCTCTTTCTACTTCTGCCTTCTCTTCTATCAGTCCCCCTTCCCTTTTCTTTCACCTCATTCCCTCTAATTTCACTATAGAGTAAGATAAATTTCTGTACACAATTGAATGTAGGTAGAAATAGTTAGTGGAACCTGGAAAGTGATTTAATCTCAGGGGGCAGTTGGGTAAAGGAGGAGAAATCAAAAGTTATCTGAGCCTATCAGCTCAGATGATGCCATGATTATGTCATTAACAGAAATAGAAGAAAAAAGTAAGAGGAGGGGTGGGAATGTTTTGTTTTGTTTTGTTTTGGGATTGGAATCATCCCCATCCAGTTTGATTTTATTAACTAGGTTAATGAGGCATTTTTGCCTTGTTTTTAAAACTAGTCTTAATCACCAAGTGGACATTACCTCACTAAAACTGAGACCTGCAAAAGATCTTAGCTTTAAGAGACCAAGGTCCTTCAATGCATTTTGGGGCCATCTCCAGTCCTCCTGATACATATCTGGCAACTTGAACCTTTTTTCCAGAGGACAAAGGGAGGCTGGTGACTTACACAGCCCTCTCTCACTTAAATCCAATTCAGTTGCCTGTCATGATATCACCTCCCTGATGTCACAGTCTTCTTTGAGAATGAGGGACAAACAACATCAACAAATTATATCCCTTGTAAAATGTTAAAATTCCATGCCTCTGTATATACAGATCATACTTTATCTAGTATGTTATTTCTGCAATTCTTTGAGAATCTTTAATTAAAGAATGATGTCACTGGAAAATACCTATTATCAAGTGGTTAGGAATGTGCTAACTTTGTTTAACCTGCACAATTTTTCTTATACTGATTTGTTATACCAATTCACATTGATACTGGAGTAAAGAAATCAGCTGTCAACAGCTTCCAAGGAAGAACAGATTGAACTTTTTGGTTTGTATAGATAAGCTGACTCAATTTAAACCAAATGATTCTGGTGATGCATAGGGTGCAAGTGAGGTTTCAGGTTTGGGTGCAAAAACAACCTCCAAAACATTGTTTTGAATTTCTGGCAAATTGTGAGGGAAGAAGAAGCATCATTTCAGATGTAAATATATACAATTGGCCCTTTTTAAAATCAAGATATGCTTGAAATATGAAGTAAATAAACACTGGTTGAATAGTTAAAATATGTGTAGCTCACTGTTCGTTTTCAGAAATTATTACTGGTAAACATGAAACAAAAATTGGAATGATTCAGCCTTCATCATTTCTGAACATTAATTTCAGCTGTGACCTTGATTCTTTTGATGTGTCCTCATGACTTAATGTGACTCTAAGTTCACTTTAACATAAATGCTCTTATATAAAAGAAATCATAAGTTTGTTTATTGTTTGTTTTCTATCTTGTGCTATCTGCTAGTGCTCAGTATGAAAGAGCATTAATGTCATCTATATGAAAGGCTTTCCAAATCAGTGACAGAACTGGGCCAAACATAAGTTGAACAAATTAAATGACAAAAATGATGCTGCCCAGTTGGTAGTTGATACTACTATTTTTTGGAGGAGAAATAACTGGCTGCCTTTTGCTCTTTCTTGGGCTACTGTGCACCAAAAGGTGCCAGTCACAGTTTGGGGAATCCTATCATCAAGATATGTGCTATTAACCTATCACAGATGATTAAGGTAAAAATTGCTTCAATTATTTCTAAACAATTCTGACAAATGAGGTTTAAAAAAGTCTCAGTCAGTTTGAAAAACAATGGGATGAAAACAGTGAAATTCAACGAATTGAGAAAGAACTGTTGTACCACTTTCCTTCTAGTTTAAAATCACCCAATCACAACCATGCCCATCTATAGATTCAGCACTCTGACCCTATTCCCGTAATTTATTATTTTCCCTATGTTTTTACCTACCCCAGTCTGATGCTCTCAACAAAGCTGATTCAAAGGCACAGGGGAATGCAACTAGAATAAATTATATAAATATACTCCAAACTTTTCATTCCACAGATGAATAAACTGATACCTTGAGAGGGCAAATGATCTGTCAAATGCCCAATCATAACATACTCCTCAATCTGCTGTGCCCAAAGCCCTTTGATGTTCTTTATCAGTCCAACTTTGAAGTAGATACCTCACTCTAACCAAACATTTCTCAAATGCCTGCCTATATGCCAATGGCTCCATTCATGCATCCATATACTCTCTCTACCTTTACCTACATAGTGAAAGAATCTCAAATGTTATTTGGGGCTAAATTTCCTAATTTGCTTAATGAGGGGGTTTTATTAGATGATCTTGGAAGCTCCTTCTAAATCTATATCTATGATCCTATGACCATTCTCATGGGATCTAGTTTCTTTTCCTCCAAGTGACCATTCTTTTTCATGACTATAACTCAATTCTAAGAAACCTCTAGGCCACTTTGATGAGACATTATTTAGATTCTAATATTAAATCATCAGAAATGTCAGTGATTCTAAATAAGCATATTAGAAAGCTCTAGATTAACTACATAATAGGAACATTTAAAAGTGGGTTAAGTAAAGAAAATTATAATATGGAGGAATCCTAAGGAAATATATAAGAATGATGTGCCATTCTGTTAAAGGTATATCTTTGGGATTCTATTTTATTTTCTCTATATTCTTTTAATTCTATGTATGGAAGATGACATCTTAGTCTTGTGAAAACTTCAGGATATCTAATTTACATGTTTATTAGTAATATTGTAATCTATCCAATTATCTATTGAATTCTTACATTAGATTATGCTTGACTCTAGGGATGATATAAAAGACAATTGGTGTAAGTCTAGTCAGTCAGTAAGAAAACCTTTATTAAGCATCTAATATTTGCCAGGGATTGTGATAATTGCTGGAGATATGAGGAAGGACAAAAACTAAACAGACTATCCCTATCATCAGGCATTGATATAAATTCTAGGTTTTTTTTTCTTTACATGACAGCAGTAATTGTGACCAAACATAGTGCACCTTTAAAACTTTCATTTCTCAAAAGGCAGTAGAAAAGGGAAAAGATCCTGTAATTCTGGATCACATATTCTATCAAATAAGAATGCCTTCTTGACAATGTACATATGATGTGAATCTTTGCAGAAAGCAGCCATGACATTAAATTTCATGATTTATACAGAAAGAAAAGCCAGACATAGGCTAATGAACATATTGCTTTTGGATTGAGGGGACTGCAAAGATTTGAGAGAAAGGCAGGTAGAAACTTCAAGATTATTTGACTCTCAAGACAGTATACAAAGCACATTTTCCAAAAACCTTTAACTTTCTAGTCATTTATAAAAGGAATTATATGTCACATATAGAGCAATAATAAGCTGAATCCACCTAACAAAGAAACAAGAATGCTATTAAGTTTAAAATGCTTATTAACACTGAAATCTCTTATCCTTAAAACAGACACTCATCACCTGTTTCCTACTACCTTCTTTGAGACTGTGACAGAGACACAAGTTTCTACCTGGGTGTTGTCTTGGCATCTCACACTGCTACACTACAGCAGAGATCCTGTTAGGAATACCCACTTTTACTCTTTCCCAGACACTTTAAGTTGAAGAGGGTTGGAAGGTATAAAAAATATTCTGCCTTGGTACATCCCTACATTAGGGACACCCCAGGTTGATTAACTCTACCCAGACATCATCTTTTTCCCTCTTTACCTCATAAAAGTGTTAGGTGTTATCCTGCATAAGTAGGTATTAACAGAAAGAAAATGAAGGTAGGAATTGGGTTGGCAAAGTGAAAGAGATGTGGAGATGAATAGGTATACTTTATCATGCTGGATTGAAGGAAAGGAAACTGAAATCCAGAGAGGAGCAGTCACACACCACCAGCATCACCTCTGCCCCACTCAGGGAATATGTACAGGTCAGTGGATTTAGAATAGGAGGACAAATTAAAAGAGGAATGAGGATTTTCTTAAAGAATAAAGCACCAAACACTCAAAATTTAAAAAGCCAAAGTAAAAGCAGATAAATTAACCCTTAGACCAGAATGAAGAATTACTTGTATATCCTCAGAAAAATAGAAAGATGCCTAAACAAATATTTTAAGAAAAATTCAAGTTAACTAACATATTATTTCATGGAGTAAGAACCAAAAGCAAGAAACTACAGAAGCTTCAAAAAAGAAATGAAATTCTGAAAATAAATTAGGATTTATGTATTTGGGATGTAGAAAACAGTCAATGAGGTAGGTAATCCCTTTATTCTGGAGGATATAAAGTTATCTGAGTGTGTATAAATGACCTTAATATGGAGCTGGACAGGACAGAGTAAAGTTTTAAGCATGGAAATTTGGTAATGAAGAATAGGAGTAGAGACAGGGAATTGGAAAGTAAGGGTCATGAGAATAATTTCTCTTCACTTTGTGTTTCAGAGAGTATAAATAAAGGAAGAGCTGTCCTTGAAGAGATGACAAGAGGTGTTTTATATTCAGGAACAATTGCGACTTCACAGGGAACCAGAAAATGAAATTAATAGGAAACTATGGATAAAATGAGAGAATTCAGAGGGAACAGTAGAAAGGAAGGGCTAGAGAAACTTAAAACTCCTGAGGACTAGGGCTAAGTTCAATGTAAATAAATGAGGAGGGTGTGTGGGCGTCAAACAAACTGTAGATATTGCATCACTGAACCCTCCTTCATCTTTCCATTTATATCAGATGCTTTCCATGGTTTTTTTTTTCCCCAGGTCAGGACATGAATGTCATCATTTCATTTTGTCCCATTACATTTGGACCTCAGAAGAGGAGAATAATGCATGCAAGACTATGGGGAGAAGAAATGCAGAACCAGATGAGTGAGAATGCCTGTTAGATAAAGAACTTCATAGGGAAGAGTGGGAATCAATTCCCTTATCCCTCTCTAAGTATAAGACTATAAGGGGGAAAAAGCTCCCGTTGTCCTATAGTAATTCCATTTTTTTGAGAGATGGGCTACAGTACATGGTAATAGGGATGTCAGCATGTCAAGAAAAAAATGCAAGTGATGCTGCACATATGATTGGGTCTTTAATGAAATCTTCAGCTCTATGACTTTCTAGGATTAAATATAACTCCAGTGAAAGACTAAGGCCATAATTGTGCTAGCATAGATTTGAGCTAGAAGAAGTGTAAATTCCAAGATAATCTTGTGTAGGGGATTAAGTGAAAAATTGTACTTAAGAGAAAATGGGACGGATATAGTTTTCATTAATTAATAACTTCTCAATTGCCTGTTCTATTGTAATAGTGAATAACTAAATACCTGCCCTTCTGTCAATAAGCAAACATTCTCAAATTTCAGAATGGAAAAAGGAAAATTATTCAATGTAGGTAAATTGCCGTCAATAGTCGTAAAATAGTGTTTTCCTATATTTAGAACTGGATGAGATATTAGAGATCAACTATTCCACTGCTTTCATTTAATAGAAGGCACACAGGTCACCAACAGATGAAGTAATCTCCCCCCCAATTTGAACCTAAATTTACATAGTTCCAACTCATGGTACCCAATGGTTTTCGTGTTATTAAATACGTAATTGAAATAAAGTGATCACTGAGACATGGCAGCATAAGAGCATTGCTTTTTTGACAAGATTACCAAGCTAGAATGTAGTAATGAAGTAGAAATAGGATAATTGGATTTTCAGCCACATAATTTACAAAATGCCTCATTATTATAAAATATGATTGGGTATATATGTAAAAGAGAAGGTATGCATATACATATATATGTATATATATACACATATATGCATGCACACACACATAAATTTGAAGTACAAGTGTATGTAAACAAATGCAAATAGACCAAGATCTGTAGAGAGAGAGAAGAAAAAGATAGAAAGGTGTATACAAAGATACACACAGTCACACACACAGTCTCTCTCTTTGTCTTACACACACACACACACACACATATACAAACTAATATATAAAGACATATGTATGTATATATTTCTTTGTGTTTGTGTGCATCCTAAATCTATCTCCTCTCTGAGAAGAGTTAGTTTCATCCTTGGTTCTCTGAAATCGTAGATTGTCATCATATTGATGATAGTTCATACAGCTTTCAAAGATGTTTGTCTTTATGTTGGTGATATTTTTATGTACATTGTTCTCCTGCATCTTCTCATTTCATTCTTCATGAATTTATAATAGACTTCAAAATCATTTGCTTTTATAAAGCTGGTGTCATAGTATCAGTTTGTATTCTCGTTCTGATTCTGAACAGGTTTTAACAATGTGGGCTGAATGATTCCATTTAGATCATCCTCAAACTTGTTGAGTGACTAAAACCAAGAAGTAGTCATTAAAATGATTACTGCTATCCTGGAAGGATGCAGAATCTATCTGTAGTATATTTCTTGCCTAATTCTAAAACATTTACAGAAGTGACCCATAGAAAAATATAGATCCAAACTCATTGAATGCACGAATGAAAGGAAGCTGGGAGGGAATACTGACTGAAATTGAAGACAAACTCACAGTAAAAAATAATATAGATAATTTTGAAAAGAGAAAAATGTAATAAAATTAAATATCATAAGGATTCCCACATTTGCATTAAAAAACTAGTTGAAAACATATAGGAGGGAAGTGTCAAACACTGAAAGAATACTCTTTTAAAAAATTAATCCTGTTTACAGTTAGTTGATTTTGGCTTGTAACTTCCTAATTCCTGTTTCTGCATTTAATTCAAAAATTCAACCCGTCTGTAATGAATTAAGTTTAGCAATCCAGCTCTCTGTTTATCACTGTTGTGTTTTTGTGTCAAAGAAATCTGTTGCCTTAAGACCTATATGTGGACACCAGGAAGTCTGGTACCGTATCTCTATACTACTCAACTATCCTTCAAGAATGTTTTCTTTGTTAGCCAAAGAATTGTGGTACACTATCTCTAACCTTGCCGGTAGACTGAAACAATTAACATTTCTTAGTCAGGAGAAGGAAGGAGGGAGTTGTTGGTCACCCCTCCCTCCCAATTTCTGATGATGTCATTACCCATGCTTCAGCCCTATAACCAATCATATTATTTTGCCATTCATAATATAGGGCTCTTTTAAACAATTATGAGTTTTTAACTGCCTTTTAAGTTCTGTTCTTTGTTTTGTTCTTCCCAAAAGTGTAAAAGAGAGCTGTTCCCCTCAGTTAGGATATTAGCTTAGCTGGGAAAGTTGAGATGCTATTTATTGGTAAATCTACACTTTACTAATGAATTGATCATGCTCAAGTTGCCTCAGTTTACATTCCTTTGACAATTGTATGACATTAGATCAAACACTGAAATTAAACTATGAAAAGCTAAGGGATTTTATAGATATCCTGCTCAATGCAAAAGCTGAAAAAAAAAGTGGCCAGTCTTAGATTGCAATTTTTAATATACATTATGCAGAATTAGCATGATAGCGTCATTGTATAGCATCTAGAGCAGTGTCATCAAAGTAAAAAGGAAATTTCACATTCAGCCATATATAAGAACTGCTGTAGGCCACATGTAGTAAAGCACATATTAACATTATCTTCTTCTATTTTATGTTCTGGTCACACTGACACCTAAAATCTAGAGGGTTTTTTGTCTGTTTGTTTTTTAGCATTAGTATTTTTTTTTCCTTTCTGGGTGTTACATTTCAGAACAAAACAAAACAATCTGGCAGCAGTTCTCAACCTGTGGGTTATGTTCAATTTGTAACAATTAAAATACATCCTGCATATCAGATATTAGGGGCCAAGACTTTCTGGGGTCTTGGCACACTAGCTCCCCAGTTCTGCAAGGCAGATAGGAAAGGAAAGTATAATCTTGTTGGGTAGATGCTCTCATTGGTTTCCTGAATATCTAAAGAAAATACTGAAAGTTAATTTGCAAGTCTTGATTAGGGACTCCAGGTTTGTTGTGCCTCAGGAGGTGGTTTTAGGATAAAGATCTTAATGAGTGATTATCCCTGGGCTGAAGTCATGGAAAGGCAAGACCCCAGTCACATAGACACCCCTGCAATAAAGAATATAAGCTCTATGATTTTCTTGTATCCTTGGGATGGTATGGAATAGCTCTGCAATAAACAGACTATGAAATACATCCCAGTCTCTCTGTCTCTTTCCTTTATTCAGCTGCAAGCTTTCTCTCACTTTCTCTTTGTTTTCCTCAACTGGGAGCTAGGTCCAGTCTGTGCTGGCCGCAGCACCAAATATTTACATTACAATTCATAACACTAGCAAAATTACAGTTATGAAGTAGCAACAAAAATAATTTTATGGTTGAGGGTCACCACAACATGAACAACTATATTAAAGGGTCGTGGCATTAGGAATGTTGAGAACCACTGATCTAGAGTTTCAGAACATTGAAAACCATCTAGAGTGAATTCAGAGGACAATAACAAGGAAGTTGAGAATACTGTGAGTCAAGTTATTGAACAACCATTTGAGGGATTTGGAGATATTTAACCTAGATGAGAGATAACTAGGAAGAGTATTATGGTTGTCTGAAGGTATTCAAAGATCTGCCATGTGGAACAGTATGTAAATTCATCCATCTTGAAAAAAAGAGCTACATATACCATATGCTTAACTATAGCAGTCTTGGTTTGGAAGTTTTAGGGTGGTAGGTTTCAACTTGATACCAAGAAAAACTTTCTAGCAATCAGACTGCTTTGAAAGTGGAAGGTGCTGCTAAAGAAGAGAATGAATTTTCTATTTTTAATAATAAAAACCTCATTTTAGTAGGTTTTTTTTTATTGCCATAGCACATTATGCCTAACAGGCATGCATGTTGATTGAGGGATTATTTCTTGCAATTAAATATTTCCATTGCTCAAAAAATCTCCAGCACAACTTAAAACTGAGATTATTTCTTGTCCTTATGCAAAAGCATAAAGGAAAGTATGAAAAGAAGCTGAGAAAGATCAAAAATATATGCTGGGATGAGAACAATTCCAGCTAATTTTAATGGATGTGGTCATGCTTTATAGCATAGTAGCACTCGAAGGCCAGATTGATTGAAAACACTGAACCTGATGAGGTTCTAACCTAAAATAAGGTCTGAATTATTTTTTTTCCTAGACTGCTGATATTTAGGAGGCACTGACAACTCTTTCATTTCTTTAGTAGGTAGACCCTACTGAGCTTAGAGACTATTTACAAAGAATACTTAGATCAAACAAGAACTGCCAGATGATGGTAACAAGCCAGATAACTCCCTATTCAGCTTGACTCTATTCTGAAGACACCCCAGAAGGCAGTCAAATCTCAAAAAGTGAATCATTATAACTTTCTCTCTCCTACCACATGCATACATATGTAGAGAACAGTTTCCACAGTTTTCCTCTTCCCTCACAGAGCTTTGTATCATGGTCTGAGATCTTGCTGTCTTCTAAAAATTTGTTATAAAAAGCTAATTTGAGCATGCCTAATGCTTGCACATAATGCTCTCTGATCTTCAATTATTTTGTATTCTTCTGTGGTTCTATCATCTTCCTTCATATACTTTTTCTATGTCTTGTCTCCTTTAATATAATGTAAAATCTATAAGGGAAAGTACAGGACCTAGTCCTTCATATCTTTTATACTAAACTATAATCATGTGAGTTCAATAAATATTTTTGAGTTTTTGATGTGATAATTACAAGTGGTGTGTCTTAAGAACTACATTATGGGAGGAACTCTGCCATTGCATATAAAAAGGTTCAGAGATAATGTAATAGACTAGAATGTGTAGAGGAAAATTATCCAAAATTTGTGGTTGCCAATTTGTTTTGTTAGAGTGAAACATTCAAGAACATTGACATAAAAATAGGTCATGAATAATGAAATTAAATAACAAAATAGTAACTTGCAGTCATAAAGTTTCTAGGTACATTCTTTGGGGTTATCGGTGCTCAGGAAAGACTAGTTAGTACTTCTGGTGTAAAGAGTACTGAACTCCTTTCAGGGATGATTTCTACATTTTGTGTCAGGTCTCAGCTGTGGCTCCAAGAAACTGTAGTATGTGCAGTAGCCATACCTTTCGTTGACCAGTTTGGCAGATGGACTAAACCAGATTGAGTTTCAACCCCCTTGTTGAGTTAAGAGGGTTGTCTTCCCCAAACATGTAAAGACTTCCTCTGGAGGAATAGTGAGATGAGAAAGTTAGTCCCAACAGCCATGAAGGTAGCTGAAGCAGGTTCAGGAGTGTGTGGGGGTTGCTTAGATCTTGATTAGATGTCAAAGACACATCTCAGTTTTTGTTGGAGGAATGACTTTAATATTAGTACCTGCTTATTTTAGGTTTGATGTTGGTATAAAGTAAGACACTGTCAATTCATTGAACTATAACATGGCAAGAATATTCCACTATGATATAGTGGCACATAGTTTCTTTTTGAATGCTCATCCCTCTCCATTTGGAAACTCATATGGTCATCAGGGTATAGTAACTTGAATAGTCTCAGCAAGTCTGAGTGTCCCTGAATTTAAGTGGCTAGATTTTTTTTTTATGTTCCTATATTACCTGGGCTAATGAGGGAGCAGAGTCAGGATCTAATTTCCTGGAGACTGACCAGTTAATAGGGTGTGACAGACTTTGGAGTAAATGGTAGGACAAATGCATCCAATCAGCCAAGCTTAAGTCCTTTAAGAGTGTCATCTCCCCCACCCCCTTGCAGATCCTCTTCTGGGCATTCCTATCTACAAGGCCAGACATGAATAATTCTCCATCTGAGTCACCTAAAAAAGAAGAAAAAAAAAGATTTCCCTTCTAGGAACTCTAATAAATTGACTTGGCTCTGAAGATAGTCAGAAAAGTAGGTTGTCAATTTTTTTCCCCAAGCCAAAGAAGTCAGTTATTCAGTCAATAAACACTTATTAAACCCATACCATTTGCCAGGATCAGAGCTAAGAGCATAATATACAGATAAGTAAAGAAAAAGAACTCCAGTGTTAGGAGAAGCTTACAATCTAATGCTGAAAATAACACACAAAAGGAAGATAAATTAGTAGAGGTAGGGGAGAGGAGGCATAGTGGAATCCAATTTAAGAACTGCAGTTACTAGGAAATAAGGAACTGGTTTGCCTGGAAGACTTATTTTCTGTTATAAGCACACACACACACACACACACACACCAACACATGTGGGTGCACACACACCATCAGACAAAAGAAATTGTCACATTTACCACATCCAGAAAAATGATCTCAATTTGCAAAAGAGTATATAATTACTTCTTGGGAGGTGAGTATCCTGTTTCATCATGACTTTGGAATCATGGTGTGTTATTGTGCTGATCAGAGTTCCAAAGTCTTTCAAATGGTTTGACTTTGCAAAATCGTTATTATATAAATTTTTCTCCTGGTTCTACTCACTTGCCTTTGCATCAGCTCATACAAGTCTTCTCAGTTTTTTTTTCAGAAAGCACCCCACTTGTTATTTCATGTGGTACAATAGTATTTTATCACCTTCATATAAAATAATCTGTTCAACAATTTCTCAAGTGAGGAACACTCTCAGTATCAAATTCTTTGAAATCTTCTTTACTAAAAAGCAGATATAAATAATTTGGTAGATCAGGGTCCTTTTTTGCCTTTTTCTTTGATCTGTTTGGGATGAAGATATAATAGTGGTATTGCTGAGTCAAAATTTTTGCACAGATTTTTGGGGCAATGTTCCAAAATGCTTTCTAAAATGTCTGGGCTGGTGCACAGATTCATCAAGAATGCATTAATGTATTTTCCCCCACAAACTTTCCAGCATTTGTTGTTTTCCCTTTTCATAAAGTTTGCAGGCCTAATCAGCATGAGGTAGTACCTCTGAGTTGCTTTAACTGGCATTTTTCTAATTATATGTGATTTTCAGCATTTTAGAAATGAGATCTTTATGAGAAAATCTTGCTACATTTTCCCCCATTTATCAGCTTCTATTCTAATTTTAACTGCAATAGTTTTGTGTAAAATCTTTTGAATTGGAGCAGCTAGGTGCTGCAGTGAACAGAACTGGCCCTGAAGTCAGGAAGACCTGAGTTCAAATCCATCCTCAAGTCACTTAACCCCAACTGATCTGCCCCCACCCCGCAAAAAAATCACCTTTTAATTCTATGCAATTAAGATTGTATATTTTACCTTGTATGCGTCTCTCTGTCTCCTTTGGTCATAAACTCTTATTCATGTATCTGAGAGGTTATTTCTTGCTTGAGATCTTTCGGTTTAGCAGACACTGGCATACTGTTCTTTGTTTCTGTATATAATTATTTCTGGGAACAGGTCTCAAAATCTAATGCCACTTCCAAGTTTTCTCCTATTGTTCTAAGGTCAGCCTTGTCACTTTCACCACTTCATCCTCAGGAGTTCTTTGTTCTGGGCCTGTGTGAGTGGAAGATCTAGGTTCACCCAAATTGGGGTTGAGCAGGTATACTGCCTGGTTTTGGAGTCTCTCTGGAAGCCTTCTTCGAATTGGAGGTTTGCAGAAGATTATTTTGATTCATCATTCAGCCTCTCACTAAGAGAGGTAGAGGAAAGTAAGAGATCTAATGGGGTATGTGGAAGTTGATGCAATCTCAAAAGATGATGAGTTTCCTATTGATGAGGTTTCTTCAGAGAATAATCATAGTGGATTGCTGTTCAATCTGTTCAACTGATAGCAAATGAAAGTCTGTAGCTGAGATTATCTCAGCATTGACTCCACTTGATCATGTTCTGGGGAGCTATACCTCCAGGGACTCCTCAGGTTTCTATTTGAATTCCTCCTACAATCTCCTCAGCTTCTTGATGGAGACAGTACACCTATAACCTGATCCCTCAGGGTAGGGAGTCAGTGCCTCCTCCAGGGAGTAGAGCTTTCTTAAAATCATTAGGAGTTCCCCAGACTCTGCCCCAAGTTTGATTTCCTATTCCAGGTTCATTGTTCAAGTTTCTGAATCAAATGGAGTCTCCTGGTCAGACACCAAAAGGTGGGTTATCATTTGGGGTTTCCTGTATGACCTGATCAGCATAGATGTAGTCACCCTTTTGAGTCAGTAGGTCCTTTAGCTGCCCATGAGCTTTCATTGAATAGTTTTGGAAAGCTAAGAACTGGGTCTCTAGATGTCAAATCCTCTGGCTCACTTTAATTTCAGCCTGACTAAGCTGGCAGACCATTTTCTGTAGACTGATCAACATTAACTAAGGAATGGTAACCTTTATGCTTTCTTCGTCCTTCCAAAAAACCACTACAACACCATTTATCTCTTACTTCTACCACAAGAGAGGTCTGTTTCTTTTACCTCACTGAGAACTAACCAAATATCATCAGAAAGCCTCTGGTAATAGGGATTCATGTAGTATCCCAACATACAATCACTTTTCCTTACTTACATGGTTCTTTTCCCCAATTCAACCACTACATGAGACAAGAGACTATCTGTAACAGCAATCAATTTAGCAGATACTTAGCACTTCATAGCAGGGCCAAGTAAGGAGCTCTTCTCCTGTCCTGATGTGGCAGGAGGGGATTGGCTGAGACAGGAGGCAAGTGTGTGTATATAAGAAGAATTCTGGAGACAGAGAGACAAAATTGGAATGTTCCTCCTGGTGGCTCCTTTTGGAGGAAGCAGGATTGTCCCAGCATCTGGGATCTGGGCTGCTGGACTGAAGAAGTGAATTTGAATTTTCTTGAGAGAGAGAGAGTTTCTTTCCCAGCATCTGGAAGCTGACTGAGAACTGAGTTGGAGATTTTCTTAAGACCAGAATCTGTTGAAGGCCAAAGTGGCTGTTGCTGCTCCCTGGAAGACCGGTGTTGCTGCTGCTGCCTGGAAGGCTGAGGTTTCTACTGGGTACTGGGGCCAGCTGAACTGCTGGAGAACTGAAGAAGCATGACTGAGATAAGACTTTGTTTGTGGTCTAGCTGATCCTCCAGTTCCTGGCAACAGAAGTGGTGAAGGGTCTGAGATGTGCCAGACTCTGTGAACTTCAGTGTGTGCCAGGGACTGTCCTGAGGACTGGACAAGGACTTGAGAGCTGTCCACCTCTGAGAACTGGAAGAGAACCTGGGAGCTGTCTGCCCCTGAATCCAGGTAACTGGTTGGTGGATTTAGGAAGGAGCTGGGACCATGGATGGGGATCCAGAGAATCAGGGAGACCACCCCCAGTCTAGATGAATAAAAGGTCTCCTCTTGGGTGAAATTGAGGTTTGCTGGACACTGAGGGGTGGAGGATTTTGTGTAATTTTCTTATGACTTTACTTATTGATTAATGATATTTAGTAATTGTGAATCTAGATTAGTGACGAACTAAGTTGCTGGTTGCCGCAAGAGTGGAAGATTGATTATTGTATTGTGAATTGACTGAATGATGAAGTGAGGAAAGTTTCCCCCTTAGGGAAACCATATGATTACTTTTTAATTCCTTGTTCTAAATATTGTGGCCACTATAGTGAAAACTGTGTGTCCATTCTAATGTTAAGCTGTTATGAACATTATGTTGTGATTTTCTGTGATAAGATATAATGTGATGAATATTGTGTTATTATTTTTGTGATGTTTGCCTTGATTTGTAATGGAATAACTGGAGTGTTCACTATACTGTGTAATCTGAACCTTAAAAGCTGTTGACAGTAGCATTCTTCTGGGAATTTGCTTGTGCATGGTGTTACACTATCCTTTCTCATCTCACTCTCTTCCAGCCTTGGAGTGACAGCTCAAGTCATAAACCATGCATAATTCAGGTTCATATTCAGGCTGAATATTGGGATGAAATGAATAACATTTAATAAAGGAGTTTTGTCTTGTTTTAACACAGTAAGAATAGGCATCCAGGATATAATGGCCTTTAACTTCTCCAACTTGTCTCTTTCTCAAAACTTGCCTGATTGCCTGATCAGTATGTCAGCAAGCTTAGGCATCACAGTCTAAGATACCCAGCCTCCCTGTAACTAGAATTTCTTATATCTCTAGAGGACCAAGAATCTGGGTCAGAAAATCCAGCACCAATAAGATCCCAGGAGCAGCTTGTCTTAAGCACACTTCATGTTGTTTGACTTGCTGTGGAAGAAAACAAATGTCTGAGAAGCTGAGACCAATCAGCTCAAAAGAACAGCTTTGTCTTGTAACAGTCTCTTTTCCTGTGTGTCTGTCTGTCTCTTTCTGTGTCTCTCTGGCTATGTATATATGACCATCTGTCTCTGTGTCTGTGTTTCTCTGTTGTTCTGACTGTGTGTGTGTATCTGTCTGTCTGTCTGTCTGTCTGTCTCTCTCTCTGTATCTCTGTCTCTGCATGTATCTCTCTCCCTCTCGTCTCACTTCTTTTTCCTTCAATATTTTCCTCAGTTTTTCTCTATTAATGCTGCTAATTCTTAATTCTTCTCCGGAGTTTTAGTATGCTGTGAGCTGACTTGTATAAGCAAAGAATCTTATTTTCCCCTATGAGAAAACCAATTATAATGCCTGGAGAAAGTTTGAGAAATCTAGAATACATGGGAACAAAGAAATGGTAGAATCTTAAAACATCTCTATTAAGACTTGATCTGAATAATATAAACTACGGCTGAAATATTCCAAGTCGTGAAAAAATAAATATTGCCAGTCATTCCATCAATAAACATTTATTTAGTACCTATTATGTGGTAGGTCAGTGGTTCTCAATCTTCCTAATGCCATGAACCTTTAATACTCATATGTGGGCATATCTTCATGTGGGCTCACCCACCTGGAGACTGATAAAAGAGTGGTGTACTAGTTTCTAAGACCATTTGAAATGTATTTTCCGATGGTCTTAGGCGACTGTTGTGACCCCTCTGAAAGAGTCGTTCAATCCCCAAAGGGGTTGTCATCCACAGGTTGACAACTGCTGCAGCTAGGTACCATACTAAGCCAAATGGATGCAAAAGAAGCAAAAGGTAGTCCCTGCCCTCAAAGAATTTACAATGTATTAAGGCAGATGACATGTGAACAAATATATACTGAACAATCTAGATAAAAGATCAATAAGAAATAATAAAGAAAGGAAAGATCCTCAAAATGAACGGGTTTGGTGAAGGCTTCCAGGAGAAGGAGGCATTTCAATTGAAACTTAAAGGAGGACAGGGAAGTCCATTGTTGGAGTAGAGGAGGAAGAATATTTCATGCATGAGAGAAAGATAGCCAGAGGAAAATGCCTGGAACCCAAAGACAGAGTGTGTTATGTTCCAGGAAGCCAATTTCACTGGATTAAACAGTATGTATCAGGGAATGTTTAGGAAGAATGTAGAAGAAAGCAGGGGAGAGGTTATGAAGAACTTCAGTTTCTGACAATACTTTTTGTATTTGACATTTGAGTTGGTAGGTTGACCCTAGTCTTTATTGAGTGAGTTGGGAAGGGGTGTAAGGTGTGAAAAGATTTGATTTGAGCTTTGTGGGGGAAAAAAATCACTTCAGTGACTGAAAGGAGGGTGAAGTGAAGTGGGAAAAGTCTTGAGGCATATAGACCTATGAGAAAACAACTGCAATAATTCAGACTTGAAGTGAAGAAGGCCTGCACTATTGGGTGGCAGTGTTGTAAGTAAGGATCATATTTGAGAGACATCTCAAATGTGAAACTTAGAGATATTAGCTTGTTTATGAAACATAAGAGATAATGAGAGGCCGAGATTGCCTCCTAGCTTGTAAGTTTGAGAGAGTGGAAGGACCATGTTGCCCTTTCTCATAAAAGAAAGGTAGGATTGAGGTCAGGTTTAGGGGGAAAGATAGTGTATTTCATTTTGAGCATTTTAAGTTTAAGCAGTCTCCTGGACATTCAGTTAGAGATATCCAAAAGTCAACTAGAGACACAAGACTGGAGTTTAGGGGAGAGTTGATAACAGTATAGATATATTTGAGAATCATAAGCATAGTAAAAATAATAAAATCCAAAAGGATGCAGAATTAATGAAAACTATCACTACTAGTTTCAAACTACCATCTTTACTGAATCACAGCATTTGGAAAAGTGTTACAATGCATCTGCCTTTGCTGAAAACAAACATTTTAAAATAATAATAATACTAAACAAACATAAAAAAGGAAATAATGGTTTTTTTCTCACACACTTTTTATTTGAATGTCTGAGACTCTTTCAACGAACTTCAATTTTTAAAATGTCTTTTTCTTGTAGTTCTCTTTCTCTGTCTCTCTCTGTCTCTGTCTCTCTCTGTCTCTGTCTCTGCCTCTGTCTCTGTCTGTCTCTCTCTCTCTCTCTCTGTCTCTCTCTCTCCCTCTTTCTTTCTCTCTCTTTCTCCACCCATGTGTGTGGAGGAACATGTACATGTGCATGCACATGCACATGTACACAACCTTTCTCCTCAAACTGGTGAATGAGCTAAGGCTTTTATTTGACAGTAAAATGTTAATACTTTTAGATATTTCATAGACTACTTTTAACTTTCTAAAAGTTATTTTGTTGTACTTGAAAATGAAATATACATATATATATATTTATATATGTGTGTGTGAGTGTATGTGTGTGTATCTTTGTGTATATGCACGCATATATGCATGTGTGTGTATGAATGAAACATTTAACCCAAAGCCAAAATCAGCACAATATTTTTTTTCTGTGATTAACCTAAGGAACTGATTTTTTTTTAAAGATGTGGTTTTCAATGTAAGGCTCCCCCTGTTTTATCCCCTTTTTAATCCTTAATAGTGATTGATGGACAATCTATAATGTCTATTTTTACTAGCTCATATCTCCTAATACATATGTACTACCAAGCTAATTCTTCATCTTTCTAGCGACATATTACTGATTTAACTAAAAGTAGCATTATTGACTGAAAACGTATTCTTATACAGTTCTTTGAACATCCTAGATTGCTTGACAAAATGATATTTAGTAATAGGAGAAATTGTAATAAGAATATATGAAGGTGGGGAAGGAGTAGAGAGCAAATATTTGTGATAAACATTTGGTTCAGCACAGAGAAAAAAAATGGTCCTAAAACAAGTGGTGACCCATACAAAATATGACTCTCAGAAGCAATGCTTTCTTAATGTTTTTCATTTAATTTCCTTTTTGCTCCCACGTCCCTGGATGATGCTCACTCTAACTAGTTTAAATGAATATTGGCTATTCGCTACTTCCCCTTCTTTTTTATCCCCCCCCCCATTTCTCCTCTTACCTGCTCCAAGTTATGAAATTCCTTTAAAACTAGTCCTGCAAATTAAAAGGAGAAATTACTAGAAGAAAATGGCTACAGTTTTTCTAGTGCAAGCTTCATTAGAACTTTAGCATCTTCTTAGGATTTAGAGTGACAAGAAGTAGTATTAGAGACCATTCACTTGAACTCAATAATTTTACACATGAGAAGGACTAATCCTAGACAAGTTAAATGATTTGTCCAGTCACAACAGGAGGTAGTAAGTTAATGTAAGTCCAATACACGATAAATTCCTCGTGGGCAAGAACAGTTTCTTTAGTAGTGGTAATTATTGTTGTTCTTTGTTTTTTGTTTTTTATTTTAATTTTGTCATCCAATGCCTAATAAAACAGAAGGTTGAATCTGCACAAATCTTAATAAATGCTCAAAGGTTGAACTGAATTTAATTAATAAATGGCATAGTCAGTATTTCAACCATGCCTTATTATTTCAGACTTGGTTTTGCTTCTACTGCAAAAGTTAGGAAACTACTCAACAATGTCCTCATCATAACCTTCACTGGGGCACTTGTCACTAATATTCTGTCAAGTTAAACTCATTTCTCTAAGACAGTATTGCTCACAATGATACTCCATAAACTGTAGTTAATAAAAATATGCTTAGCAAAATGAAGACATACTTTGAAATACTGATAAAGTTAGAATTTACATTTATTTGATCATTTCCTCTTTTAAAAAGATATCTGGAAAGAATTTATAAATTCTTGGATGGATCATCTCTCAATATTTTGGATTGCATTTTTGGTTGATCATTCTAATATTATTTTAAGGTTAGTACCAAATCTTGATCCATGTTTATTTATTTGAGAATTTTGTGATGAAGTGTAAGCAAGTTTTGTGGTAATAATAAAGTTCCTTATCTTAAGTTACAGAGGATGGATCTCCAGAGAAGGTCTCAAACCAGGCTGGACCCCTGGAACACCTCCTAAAGTTCAGGGTGCAATGAGAAAATACATCTCATCAGTGTGATTATTTTTAACAATGTAACATTATCTAATAAATACCTTAGATATTCATTAGTTGTGTGATGCTTATCAAGTCATTTAATCTCTATTCATCTCTGTTTCCCCATCTTAGACATGGGGATAATATTAGCATATGCCTCCCAAGGTTGTTCTGAGAATCAAATGAGTTAATGAAAGTAAAATGCTTGTTGCCATGTCTGCCACACAATAAGCGTGATATAAATGTTGGCTATCATTATTTTCAGAATGTACAAAGTATTGTGCTAAGTATGAGGATGAAAGAACCAAAATAAATCATGTCTTCAGGAACTTTAAATTTAAGGGGGCAGGTTGGAGAAGTACAGGATATTGACACTGAAAGAAATATAAGGATATTTGAGGATGGAAAGAATTATTTTTATAGGAATAATGGAAGGCTTCCCAGTGGAGGTGACACCTGAGCTGAGTCTTGAAATGTAGAGGGAAAAGGGTCATGAATATTTTATCTGAGAATGAAATTGTCTAAATGTATGAAGGTCAGAGTGGAATGCCGTATCTGAAGGAGTAATAATAGTGTCTGTTGCCTAGCATATGGAAAATAGACAGAGGGAACATGTGAAATATGTCAGGAATGGTAAATTGGAGCCAGACTGTGAAAGGCCTTATAAGGAGGCTGAGCAGTTTACATGTAGAGGTTTTAGAGACTCAGAGAGAAATAGTCAAAGCAGAAATAAGCTTATTTTGACCCATAAAGACTTACATGAACTTATGTAGAGAGAAGCAAATAAAATAGAAGAATAATTAATACCATATTAAGTGTTATAACATGCACAATTTGAAGGATATAATATACTGGTAAATGAAATAAATAAAACCAGGAGAATAATTTTTCCAAAAACAACACTATAAAGACAATCAATTTTGAAATTTCTAAGGACAAGGTCAGCAGAATGACTATCAATGCTTCTGGAAGATCAAAGATAAAGCATACCGTATATTTTCTCACAGAGATGTGTCAGATTTGGGGTACAAAAATATACATATGTATGTCTATATATAAATACATGCATTTGTTTGTGTGTGTGTGTATGTGTGAGAGGGAGAGAGACCCCTTTTTAAATGTTTGCTGACTGAACAAAATTGAATTAGTAAATATATCTATGACAACGCACACACTTTTCTTTCATTGTGCACATTAGTTAAGGAGATTTGTTTTCTCTTTTTGTTTTTGATGCAATGGGAAATGGTTAGGAGATAAAATAAAATTTTATGAATGTAAAAAAGCAATTAAAATAGGAAGTATTGGAGGTTGCTACAGATCTAGAATATATGCATTTATGCAATATTACTATTTATTACATTTGCATTTGCATGTATATTTACAAACAGGCATTTTAAAAGATTATTTATACTCAATCTGTGATGTCAATGGTGCAGGAAATTCTTTTTAAGGAAAATCTCTTCACAAGCAGATCAGTAACTGCTTTGAATCTTATAGTTTTAGTGATCTGATTTAACATTGTATATCAAAATAAGAGATTATGCTTTTTATCTGGTGATTTAACTGAATTATTAGAAGAATTTAGCAAGATACGTGAATATACTCACAAATGTCATACTTCTGATCTATGGCAATTCATGAATATTATAATTCTGTAATATTATAATTCTGTAAGCTTCAAGTTGTCAATCTCTTCTTTTATTTCAACTATAAAGGACATGGACATATATATATGTATATATTTATATAATTTGAACATTATTTTTTATTGTAGTAGGACATGTATGATTATTACTTGCCCACTCTAATGTCAGGTCTGTATTTTTTTCTCCTGCATTGACATGTTACTGGCTGCTTTAGAAATAGGTTCCAACTATCTTCTAAATTAAATGATAGAATTTGCATAGTCTGAACTTGGTTTTCTCTCCATCTGTGGTTGGCTGATAGCTATTGATTTTGTTCAGAATTATAACACTTTAGGCTGCTCCCATCTGTAATTTTTTTTAGATTTCTTGGCATAAATATCCTGATATAATTACTTTTTCCAGCAATATCATCCCATTTTCATCATCTTCCTCTCTACTCACGAAAAAAACCTTGAATGCACCAGCTTTCATTACTAAATGAAATTAATAAGAATTCTTCTAAACAAGATGGTGTTATTAACCAAATGTCCACATATTGGCAAGCTTTTGTTTGTTTTTTGGGGTTTTTTGTTTGTTTATTTACAGGTAGAAAGAACAGAATTTTTCAGAAGTACAAATAATACATTCTCATTCTTTCTACTGGTTCTTATAGTTACTGATAGTATATACTGAAAATATGGAAGGTTATAATTCAGAATGTGAATCACAAATGAAATTTTATCTGTCCAAGTGTTTTAATATGCTCCTTTCCATTGGGAAGAGAATTTGAGGGAGTATAAATCAAATTAAATCAATAAGCATTTACTAACTTTGAATTTTATGTCAGGAGCCATACTGAATGCTAGGGAATAAAAGAAAAGGTAATCAAATAGTTGAACGAAGGAGATAGCACACAACTATGTGCAGATATTATATACATATATTATGTGACACATATTATAAGTTAATATATGCTCTACATAATGTGTATTACATATACAGGATGAATTGGAAATGATTTCAGCATTAAAGGAGATCAAGAAAGACTTACTGAAAAAAAATTAGGATTTAAACTGAGAATTGGAAAAAAAAACAGGGAAGCCAGCAGACAGGGATAGGGAGGGAGAACTTTCCAAGAATTTTGGATATGTGAATAGAACAAGAGGGGGGGATAGAAAGGAGGGACATATAAGCAGTCTCTCACAATATGTCCATTGTGGAGCTGTTCTGTGTAACTACACAAGTACAGCCTGTACTGAATTGTTTGTCTTTCATTTGGGGGTTGGTGATGAGGGATGAAGGGAAAGAATCTAGAATTTAAGTTTTATAATCAAATGTTAAAAAATATATGTGTATATGTATATATATATATATATATATATTCATATATATAATTATTATTAACTACATGCAACTGGGTATTCAATTATATAGGCACTGGCCTAGGGAGATCCATCTTGCCCTACCAGAAAGTCAGAGGGGCAATGGGGGAGGACATAGGAGAGAACAGATTGGGGGAGTGGTTATACAGCGGGATAGGGCTGTTTTGGGGTGGTGGGTGGGGGAAAGATGGGGAGAAAATTTGTAACTCAAAATCTTGTAGAAATGAATGATGTAAACAAGCAAATTTTTTTAAAGTACAAAAAAGAAAAAATGCAGAATCATGATACATAGGAATGAGAAGGAGATTAGTGTCTTTAGATCACAGAATATAAGCAGGGAACTAAAGTATAAGAAAATTGGAAACAAAGGAGAAAGAACAGGTCATGAAAAGATTTTCTTATGCTTTTTTTTCTGAGGGGGTATAACTGCAATCATTTAGCAGATACTTAGCACTTAGTGACTTGGGGATAAGGATGGAAGGTGTGAACTCTGTCCCACTGTTGTGAATGTGTGAAATCCCCTGTTGACATAGAAGAAGGGGACTGCCTGAGACAAGAGGCCAGTGTGTGTATATAAGCAAGAATTCCAGAGACAGAGAGACAGAATTGGAATGTTTCTCTTGGAAAAGGAAAAATCATGGAGACTGAAGCTCGCTGAGAGAGAGAGGGAGAGAGAGTTTCTCTCCTAGCATCTGGAAACTGACTGAGAACTGAGATGGAGTTTTCCTGAGACTAGAATTTGATGAAGGCCTCCCAGAAGGCTGAGAGGGCTTTCCTGTAAGGCCTCCTGGACAGCCAATATTCCTTCTGGGTCCTAGGACCATCTATACTGATAAAGGACTAAAGAAGCCTGACCAGGATAAAACTTTGTTTGTACATGGTCTGGCTGATCCTTGAGTTCCAGGGAAGAGAAGTGGTAGAGGGTTTGAGAAGTGCTGGACCCTCTTAATTTTAGTGTGTGCCAGGGACTCCCTAGAAAAGGGCCTGGGAGCTGTCTACCTCTGAGGACTGGATGAGAATCTGGCAGCTGTCTGCTTCTGAATCCAGGTGACTGTTTGGTGGATTCAGGAGGAAGCTGGGACCATGGAAGGGGATTCAGAGAATCAGAGAGACCAGCCACAGTCAAGATGAAGAAAAGGCCTCCCCTTGGATGGAACTGAGGTTTGCTGGACATTGAGGGGTGGATGGTTTGTGTGGTTTTCTAATGATTGTATTTAATGACTGATTAAGTTGATGTATGATTGCCCCATGAGTGTAAGATTGATTACTGTATTATGAATTGATTAAATAATTAAGTTAATGATTTGCCCCATGAATGGAAGACTGATTATTGTACTGTGAATTGATTAAATGATTGAGTATTGATTACTGTATTGTGAATTGATTGAAGACTTTGTTCTAAATATTGTGGCCACTGTAGTGAAAACTGTGCGGCCATTCTAATGTTAAGCTGTTATGAACACCATATTGTGATTTTCTGTGATAAGATGTAATGCTGTGAATATTATATTGTAATATATTGTGAATGTTTGCCTTGATTTGTAATGGAATGAATGGAGTGTTCACTATACTGTGTAATCTGAAACTTAAAAGCTGTTCACAGTAGCATTCTTTTGGGAATCTGCTGGTGCATGGCATTACATAGGGGGAAGGCAGGGCAATTGGGGTAAAGTGACTTACTCAATGTCACACAGCTCCTAAGTGTTAAGTGTCTGAGTCCAGGTTTGAAGTCAGGTTCTCCTGACTCCAGAGCCAGTGCTCTATTCATTGTGCCACCTAGTGGCCCCAACATAATTTTCTCACTTCATTCTACAACAGTCCTCAAAAGTCTTCCCAAATTTCTCTGAAAATGTTTCCTTCATCATTTCTATCAATACAAATAATATTGCATCCTGCCAACATACTATAATTTGTTTGCCCTTCCCCCCTTGTCTTCCAGTTCTTTTCCACCACAGAAAGAGCTGCTAAAAATATTTTAGATATGAATCTTTTCACCCTTAATCTTCTGGAATCCCAGGCTTAGTAGTAGTAGTAGTAGTAGTAGTGGTGGTGGTGGTGGTGTCATTGTCATCATCATTGTAGTCATAGTCTTAGTAGTAATAGATGTTGTGTAACTGAAACAAAAGTTGAGCATAATGTAATACAATTTATAATATAGGTTCTGGAATAAATGGAGGAATTTAGAGCTCTACTAACCACGAATCGGCCTGTATGCCTTATTGCAGTCAGTCTATTACTTTTAATTCATGTGGGGGTCAATATTGTTAATTTGATTAATATGAAGTGGAACCTCAAATTAATTTTTTTAAGTTTCTCTGCTTCTTACTGACTCAGGACAGGTTTTTGTGTCTATATAAATTTATTTTTTAAAAATAAAACTGTTGGTTCAAATACTTTGACTAGATCTACTTATTAAGAAAATAAAAATGAAATCTTAAAAGTTGATTGACTAATAGGAAAGCAGAAAAGGTGGAAAATATCTGAGGGAATTATTATTATATTTCAAATGAGTATTAATGAGGACCTGAAATAGGTCAAAATGAACATCATTATCACTGTAGAAAATAAAAAAAATGTGAAAGATTGATCTGTCTTCAGATATTTAAATTATCATCAGGGAAAAGAGGGATTAAATTTGTTTGGATTTTCACCAAAGGGAAGAATTAGTTCCAATGGGGGGAATTTAGAGAATATTTCTCTAAATGTAAAGACATCTGCTTACTATTAGCCACTAGTGCTTTCAAGGAGTGAAATGGGCTATTTTAAGAAAGAGGTCTTTGTCACTGGAAGTCTTGAAAAAGAAATTGGGTAGTTATTTTTTCTAAATATTCAAAAGTAAATCATGTTTCACTTAGGAATTGAGCTAAATGCTGCCCATCATCAATTTTGAAAATGGGATTCTGTAATTCCTATGTGTATGTATGTATTCATATTCATATATATACATACATATATAATATTCATATTCATATCAGTATAAAATACTTCAAGTATTTAAATAGAGACTTTGAATTAATTTGATAATATAATGAGACATATTTTTTCTAATATCTGATGAAATTCATAGAGAAGTATAACTTGATTGGTAGAGAAATAGGCCTGAAATTGAGAAGATATGGATTCAAATCCCATATCTGATACTTATTGTGTAACCATGGGGAAATCAAGTAATTTCTTTGCGTCTCAAGCAATTCATTAATATTATAAATTATATGTGGGCTTAAATTGGCATCATTAGATGAAATCATATTTGATCATATGCTGATCATATTATAGAGGTTTGATATAATGGGGGTATGTATAGTTGAATATAATGAACAAATGTATCATAACTTAGATATTAAAGCAAATCAAAGCAACTTTCTTTTTGTTATTCTAGTATAGTGAGAAATAAAACAATTAAGCTTCATTAATTTCCTCTATAGTAACTTCATTTTTGAACTCTTCTTGCATTCCTTCTACTTCTTAGCTTTAGCTGAAATCAAGCATTCTCCTAAAGAAAAGAAACAATATTAGTATCATGTTGCATCAAATTGGAAGAAACCTCAGAGGACATCTAGTTAAATTCTAATTAAATTATGAATGATAAAATTTCCCTTTAAGCTTACTTGAACACCTAAATTCTCCTTAAGAAAGCTTCAGAAATGAGGCTAGATTATTTTTTTTCCTTTAGAATTGATTATATAGGCTAGGTGAGCATGACACATGTTATAAAAAGTAAAGAAAATGAAAGAGATCTTTATTTTGGTCTACATAATACTTAAAGCCAGCCACCTATAATTACACTTCATTCCCCCCAAAAAAAACAAATTGTGGTTTTAGGTGTTTATTTTTAAAAAACACTTCAAAGCAACACTTTTAAAAATTACATTTGGAAATAATTTAGGACACTGTGTCAAGTCTAAAGAATCTGACTAAAATGTAAAAACATTTTTACAGTAAAGAATAGTACTCTGATTACTCCAAAATCAGCATAATTCTAAGGAAAGGAAAAACAAACTGTCAGAATGGCAACATAGATAATCTGGCTTTGTTTCTGTCATGTGCTCATTGTTAGTCTAGTAATCTTACAAAATTACCCAGGGCTGATTTCAAATGCCTACCATTTTATAGCCTACTAAAAATCTTAGTCGTGGTTAGGCATTATTCTCAACAATTATTTTTCCTCAGAAGGAATACTAGTGTTTAATACCTCACCATGAACCTTTCTGTATCATTTTTCAGCCAAGTTCTATACAAAAAAAGATAAAATCTGCTGCCAGTTGGATTTCCCCTTAGATTCCTTTAACTACGTTCCTCAGTCAATTTCCACTGAACCAGACTAGTTGGTGTTAATAGTATGTGGAATAGAAGCATTAAAGAGCCCTTTATTCTCCCTGTCTCCACTTTCAGATGCACCACTGAGAGTCAAGATTCAGTCATGCTGAATAAGGCTGAGGTATATCAAACTGATGCCAGAACAACTGGGTCTTTTAGTCAATAAAAGTTTTAAAGTATCAGTTAAATCATTAGGTGAAAATCAAAGGGAAAATTCAATATATTTTTATTCAGTATTGAATAAGGGGCAACTAGATACTCAGAAAAGAAAGCAAAAATAGTCATATTTTTAAAAAAACCATAAAACATATTTCAAGAAGCATAGGGCAAGATGATAAATTGATCCTCATTTGATTTTTTTATTTTTTGCTCTTAATAGTTAATGAAATAAAGCTACCCCACTTCTAGGTTCAGGGGAATATTTTGCTATATAAATTCTTTTGTATTCTTTCTAAGGAGAGATGTGTTTGGTCATTGGTCTTTTTTATTTTCTTCTCTCTTCTCTATATGACTCTATCTGTTGATGTTTTACTTTTTCTCTTAAAAGAATACAAAATAATGCATACTATCAACAACCATAGGAATTACTCACATTCACTAAACAAAGACAACTAACCATTATCTCATCTGTCCCTGTCAATGCCAGGTAAATTTTCACTGCCATGGTTCATTGCACTCATTGTAGCTGAATGAGAGAAGACATCCCCCCTCCCCAGGTAGCCTTTCCCCCCAGTCTATTCTCTTTGCTCCCTCTCCTTTTTTACCCCTGCCCTTGGCAGTGGTCACACAAAACCTATCTGTGCTGGAGGCTTCCTCACATTAATTGGATGAGATGAGACTCATCCACCTTTATTCCAGATAAGAGGGGGGCCCTCTAGACCTTATTTTCTGATCTGCAGGTAAATTTTCTTTTGTGTGTTCTCCAATTAGACTGTAAACTGTTTGAGAGCACAGGCTGTCTTTCTTTTTCTGTTCCCAATTTACCACAGTACCTTGCATGTGGGGTGTTTAATAATAGATTTCTCATTCATTCATTCATACAATGAAAGGACATTAAATCACATATTAAATAACAACAGAATGCAAAATAAATCAGGTTTGAAACAAGGATTTAAAGCAAAAGAAATGTTTATTTACTTTGCCTGACTGTAATTATTTATCAAAAGGAAATACTTCTATTTAGGGGAGCTAGGTGTTTCAGTGTGTAAGTCACAGACCTGGACTCAGAAAGTCTCATCTTGCTGAGTTTAAATCTATCCTCAAACACTTACTAACTATGTGATCTTGGGTAAGTCACTTAACCCTCTTTATCTAATTTTTCTTACCTGTAAAAAGAGTTGGAGAAGGAAATGGCAATCTAATATCTTTAGCAAGAATCACAGAGAGTAAAACACAGTAAAAAATGACTGAACAACAATAACATTTTTATCCAAGGGTGTTAGTAGTTAGTGCTAGAATTTTAAAGTTAAAAGACAATAATCAACAACTTCAAAATACACAGTAGCAAGTCAAAAATAAATTCAGAAGAGCACACAAATAAATGGGACAAGTTTTTACTACCATGTCAAATTTAATATAAACTTAACATATTTTAATTTCATATTTTCTTGGGTGATCTTTTTCACCAAAGGATTAGTGTTTATTGATAATTAGTAAATTCATAATAAAAAAGATTCAAGTTATAAAAGTAAAAGTGAGAAAACTCTTCAATTAGCCTGCAAGTTACCATGATTTATATATTTAGTTATGTTAAAAAAAAAAACATGTGGCCTCCTTGAAAGCAAATTGTGTTGCAAATGATTTTATTTGAACTAGAGGACAGAAAACTGAAATCTCCAGAAGAATCCTAGCAGACTCTATGAACTACTAAGACTGTTTTAAGCATACAGGGAGAAGAGGGTGAAGAGAAGAGGAATATTAGAAATATTCTCAAAGTGTTGACTTTAAGCTTTGGAAATATTTCCACACAGAAATGTCCACCACCATTTTAAAGCTTGGAACAAAAAACTTAAAGAGTATGCGGGGTCTAGACAGAGGGATTTTGGAGTCATCTGCCCAGAAATGGTTGTTGGAATAGTAGAAGTGATGAGAATGCCGGAAATAATATAGAAGTAGAGTGGAAATAAATCTAAGTAAACTCTGCAAAAATTAAATGAGCCTCTCTGTTGTACAATATAGCATGATGCACATGCAGTTTAGTTGTGTTGCTAGTGATAGTCCTTGCCTTCAAGAAACGTATATTCAAATGGGGAGTCCTGCAGACATGAAAATAAAACAAAACATACTGTGTAATGCAAAATAATTTTTAGATGTAGAGAGAATAACAATGGGGGAGTCTAAAAAGTTTTGTTGTTGGAAATGTTACCTTAATATTGTTTTATTTGATTTTTTAAAAATAATTTCTTTATAATTCTAATTTTATTTTTTATTGTTTACATCATCTATTTCCATGAGATTTTGAGTTACAAATTTTCTCCACATCTTTTCCCCACCCACTACCCCAAAACAGGCATCAGACTGTTTAACCTCTCTGCAAATCTACTCTCTCCCATGCCCTCCCCCATCACCCCTCTGACCTTCTGGTAGGGCAAGATGAACCTCCCTACCCCACTGCCTGTATATCTCAGTTGAATGCAGTTAATAATAATGATAATAATAATAATTATTATTATATATACATACATATATATATATATATATGTTTTTGTCATATGATTATAAAACTTCAAATTCTAGATTCTCTCCGCTCCTCCCTCATCACCATACACACTGAAAAGACAAGCAATTCAATACAAGCTGTACATGTATAGTTAAGCAGAACATCTCCACAATGGACATTTTTATATACATATACACAGATATGTATTCATATGCATATACCATCCTATATAGATATATGTGTATATATATGTATATGTATATTTGTAATCCCTTCACCTATCCCCATACTTAGAGCTATTAGGATGCCGCTATAGCCCCCACCAGCTTTGTCTCACTGAAAACGATCCCCAGGACTACCACCCAAGACCATCATCCAGATCCAGGCAGCTCAAGGGAAGAGCAGTTAGCCTCTGAATGATTCTTTGGGACCCCTTGCAACTGGTAGGGAGGAGATTCTGAAGCAGCTACTGGGCCACTGCTTCTGCTACTTCCTTGCCCTAGAGACAGTTCAGAAAGACCACTTTTCTCCCATTGAATTTAGCTGAGGTCTACTGACCTTCCACTTAGTCCTTGTTTCTTATTGGTTGATAATTCTGGAAATCTCTACAGCTGCTGCTGATCTACTTCCTGAGGGCTCCAGCTATGGCTTGTCCTGGTGACCCCAGGGCCAAGCGACAGTTTCAGGCTGCACTGTTTTTGGCTCCCAGCACACTGCAATGAGCAGTTCCTGTCCCACAACTTCAGCAGGAGATGTGTTTTTCTGTAATTTTGTGAGTTCTCAAGCCCTAAAATTTGTTTAGAGTCATATTTCATGGGTATTTGAGGTTGTGAGGGAGCTGTGGAATTTTCCTGCTTCTATGCCACTATCTTGGTTCTGCCCACCTTGACTCAATTGTTTTGTTTCTTTTTTTATTAAATTAATTAATTAATTAAATTGTTTATATCACTCATTTCCACAAGATTTTGCATTACAAATTTTCTCCCCATCTTTCCCCTACCTACCACCTCAAAAACAGCCATCCCACTGTATAGCCCTTCCCCCAATCTGCTCTCTCCTATGTCCTCCCCATCACCCCTCTGGCCTTCTGGTAGGGCAGGATGGGTTTCACTATCCCAGTGCCTGTATATTTTAATTCCCATTAGCAAGTAGTTAATAATAATTATAATTATACATGTGTATATATACATACATATATATATATTTATATACACACACATATATATTTTTAAGATTTGATTGTAGAAGTTAAAATTCTAGATTCTTTCCCTTCCTCCCTCATCACTCACCCCCACTGGAAAGACAAGCAATTCAATACAGGCTGTACATGTGTAGTTACACAGAACTTCTCCACAGTGGACATACTGTGGGAGACTGATTATAAGTCCCTCCTTCCTATCCCAACCCTGCTTTGTCCTGTTCTCTACCCTGTCCCTGTCCCTTTACAGAAGTGTGTATTTAAGCAACCCTCCTCCCCAACCTGCCCTATCCTCCATCATCTCACCTCTCATCCCCATTCCCCATATTCTCCTGTGTGGCAAGATACCCATTTTAGAGTTTATGTCATTCCTTCTGTAAGCAAAATTCAGTGATAGTAAAGTTGACCCTTTCCCTTTTACCTTCCTGTTCTTCCACTCCATTGCAACAATAATCCATAGCCTCTTCTATATGAGGTGACTAACCCCATTTTGTCTCTCCCTGTCTCCTCTCATTCTAATCCTCGCCCACCTCAGAAGTTCACCTTTTAAAGTAACATCCCTTCCTATTCAATTGATCCTGTGTCCTCTGTATACACATATATACACATGCTCAGATGTGTTCATACACATATATAAACCCTCCTATATAGACATATGTGTATGTATACACACACACACACACACACACATATATATGTATATACTTTTGTATTCCCTTCCCCTATCCTCATACTGAGAAAAGTTTCCTAAGTTACCCTTATCATTTTTCTATGTAGGCATGTAAATAGTTCAACTTTGATAAGTTACTTATGATTTCTTTTCCATGTTTACCTTCTCATGCTTCTTGTATCTGAATGTCAAACTTTCTTTTCCATTCTGTTTTTTTTCAGCAAGAATGTTTGAAAGTCCTCCACCTCACTAAATGAACATATTTTCCCCTGGAATATTATACTCGATTTTGATGGGTAGGTGATTCTTGAGTTTAATCCTAGCTCCCTCAATCTCTAGAATATCATATTCCAGGCCCTTCAATACATCAGTGTATAAGCTGCCAGATACTTGGTTATCCTGATTCTGTTTTCACAGCATTCACATTGCTTCCTCTTGGCAGCCTGTAATATTTTCTCCATGATCTGAGGACTCTGGAACCTGGGTATAACAATCCTAGGAGTTTTCTTTTGGGGATCTTTATCAATATGTTATTGGTGAATTCTTTTCAAGTTCTATTTTGCCCTCTGGTTGTAAAATATCAGGGCAATTTTCCTTGAGGATTTCTTGAAGGATCCTTTCTAAGTTCTTTTTTTGATCATGACTTTCAGGTAGTCCAATAATTTTTAAATTGTCTCTCCTGGATCTATTTTCCAGGGCAGTGGTTTTTTTCAAGGAGATATTTCATATGACATTCTATATTTTCAATTGTTTGGATCTGTTTAATAATATCTTGATTTCTCATAAAGTCATTTACTTCCATTTGCTCCACTCTAATTCTGAAGGAACTATTCTCTTCAGAAAGCTTTTGAGATTGTTTTTCTGTATGGCAAAATCAACACTTTAGGGCATTCTTCTCCTCATTGGCTTTTTGGGCTTTGTTTGCCTTTTTAGTTAATCTATTTTTTAAGGTATTATGTTCTTCAGTCAGGTTGTTGACTCTCTTTTCATGATTTTCTTGCATCATTCTCATTTCTCTTCCCAATTCTTCCACCACTTCTCTTATTTGGTTTTCAAAATCCTTCTTGAACTCATCTAAGGCTTGTAGGCAGTCTTCATGTTTTTTGGAAGGTTTTGGTGTGGGAGTTCTGATGGTGTTGTCTTCCTTCTATTCCATGCTTTGATCCTTTTTGTCACCAAAAAAGGATTCTAGAGCTTGATTGCTGTTCTTACTTTGCTTCCTTTGTGTGCTCATGTTACTGGTGAATTACTTGACTTTTTAGCTCTGTGGAACTCTGCTTCCAGAGGGGAAAGCTCTGTCCCAAATCACTGGGGTTTTTGCAGCTGCCAGAGGTATTAGGGGATCACTGCAGGCCCCACCAGCTTTTGCTCACTGAAAACACACACCAGGACCACCACCCAAGACCATGATTCAGATCCAGGCCACTTAACACAAGAGCACTTAACCTCTCAACAAATGCTTGGCCCCGCTGCAGTTTGAAATCCAGGAGATCTGAAGCAGCCATGTGGAGGCACCTGCTGGGCTGCCACTTCTGCTACTTCTTTGTCCTGGAGGCAGTTCTGCTGGACTGCTTTCCTCCCCCAGATTTAGCTGAGTTCCACTGACCTTTCATTTAATCCTTTTTGTTATGGCTTGATGATTCTGGAAACTGCTACAGTTGCTGCTGATCCAGTCTCCTGAAAGCTCCACTTCATCCTGGCCCCTGTGGGGCCAAGCAGCAGTTTAAGTTTGGGCTGGTTTTCATGCTCAGTGCTGTGATAAGACCTTCCTGCCAAGCTGCCTTCAGCAGATGTGTTATTGGGTATTATTGCGTGAGTTTTGGAGCTCTAAAATTTGTTTAGAGTCATATTTTATGGGTATTAGAGGTGGCTATGTGGGAGCTGAAGAACCTTGTTTCTTCTAAGCCACCATCTTGGCTCCACCCCCCATTTCTCAATTTTTAATGAGACCTATTCACTGAATTGGCATTACCTTACTCTAAGTAAGTACTTGAAAATCCTTTAGCCTAAAAGTGCCAGGATCTCCTACTGTATCCTAAGTCATCTCCTGTCATCCTGATTAATATCTGGTCAATGGACCCTGATGTCTCTGCAGGAGAAAGTGAGGCTGATGACCTTGCACACCCTTCCCTCACTCAAATCAAAGTCAACTGCAAGGCATGTCATCATTTCCCGGATGCTATGGTCCTCTTTGACAAACAAAACAAGTCAAGACAGAACCAAAGAGAAAATAGTATAAGAAAGAAAAAAAAGGAAGTAGTATGTTTCTTTCTTTCTTTGAAGGTAGGTAGCATTTTCCATCATGAGTCTTTTGGAATTGTTTTAGATCATTGCATTGCTGAGAAGAGCTTAGGCTATCAAAGTTAATCATTGCACAATGTTTCTATTACTGCATGCAATATTATCCTGGTTCTACTCACTTCACTCAGCATCAGATCATATAAGTATTTTCCAGGTTTTTCTGCAGTCTACTTGCTCACCATTTTTTATGGAAAAATAGTATTCCATTACTGTCATATGCCATAAACATGTTCAGCCATTCTGCAATTGATGGACATCCCTCAGTTATCAATTCTTTTCCATCACAAAAAAGCTGGTATTTATATCTTTGTACATGCATGTCTTTTTTCCATTTTTATGATTTCTTTGACATACTGGGCTAGATGTGGTATTCCTAGATCCCAGGTTATGCAGAGTTTTATATCTCTTTGGGCATAGCCAAATATTTGTTAAAATATTTTTTATGTTAAATTTTTTTTAATGTGGACATATAGAGTGAATTCAGTACAGTTGTAATGCTACCAAGAAAATGTAGGGGAAGGATGACTCTAGGTAACATACTTAGGAGTCAGCAAGGTTGAAGTAAATATTTGAGTTAACACATCCTAAACTATATATGTAATCACACAAACAACTTTAAGAATGTATTTTTCATTATTGTTCTGTCCTATTCAACTCTTTATGATGCCATTGACCATAACTTGCCAATACTGTCTATATTTTGGGGGGGAAGGTTGTTACTGTTCATTGGTTTCTTTCTTTCTTTTTTGCTTTTTGGAGGGAGGGGAAGGCATGGCAATTGGGCTTAAGTGACTTGCCCAGGGTCACACAGCTAGTAAGTGTTAAGTATCTGAGGCCGTTTTTGAACTCAGGTACTCTTGACTCTAGGGCTGGTGCTCTGTTTACTGCATGACCTAGCTGCCCCTCTTTATTTGTTTTTGGAAAATATACTGAAGTGATTGACCAGTTCCTTCTCTTGTAGGTTAAGGCAAACAGAGGATAAGTGATTTTTCCAGGATCACATAGCTAGTAAGTGTCTAAGGCCAGATCTGAACTCAGATCTTCATAGCTCTATGCCAAGGGCTCTGTCCACTGAGTTGTCTAGCTGCCATAGATGAAGTAAAATATTTATAAGGGAATTAATTATACTTTTGTGAGGTTAAGTCTGTAATTCAACTGGTATGTGCAACTTAATGTGGAAATTTCCTTTACCAATAGAAATCAGTTATTTTTCTGCACTTAGTTGTCTTGGAGAGTTATTCCCAGCAGGTTTGTTCAGTTAATATGTATCACAGATTTAAACCTGAACCCACATTTCCTACCCTTCCATGCACTGTCTCTACTCATTCTTAAAGCTAGTAATTAATATTAGTATTCTTTTCTTTCAGTTAGTCAACAACCATTTATTAAGTACTTACCACTTTCAAATACTGTGTTAAATTCCAGGAATATAAAGAAAGCAACATACAATCATTGTAATCAAATGTGTGTGTTGGAATACAGGAGTCAATGAATATATAGAACAGATAAATTCTAGATAGAGGGGAATCTAAGAACTGAGAGGGGAAGTTATTAGCATTTGGGGGAGAGGGTGATCAGGAAAGCTTCTGTCATAAAGAGGGATTTGGGCAGAATTTTTAAGAAAGGGAAACTAAGAAGTGGAGAAGTGGACAACAGGGGGAAGGCTTTCAGTGATAGGGCACAATCAATTTGCTTCTGGGAAACTTGATATTTATACCAAGAAATATAATACCTAGCTTTTATGATATTCTGGTTGATGTAAGAAAAAAGGCTGCTGTTTTCTATTATGGAAATTTTATTTTCTAATGTTCTTTAGCTTTTAAAAGAATTTTTATTTCTCAGCCCTTTTATGAGCATATCTTGAGAATCGTAATTATCCCCATTAGTTCATTAATTTTTAATAAAGAAAGTTACATAGATTTTTGTAAGTGGACTTCCTTGAGGAGCAAAATATGGTCCACCTTTTATAATACTTCTTCCTTCTAAAAATTGCATTGAACCATTAAGTAACTCTCTCAGACTCATAAAAGTGTCAAAAACAAAATGAGTCAAAGTTACTTATTCATTTTGCTTTTTGTTTTTGTGTCAACATACCCTCCCATAATTTATTCTGTCTGAGACTGACTAGCATAAACAGAGAGGTAATATGTGCATTAGGAAAATATATAGATATTTGATGACTTGAGACTGTAAATGAGGTCAGTTAAATTCTATGGTTATACTATATCTGTGACCACCCCTCCTTCCATCTTTCTGACTGACCCTAGGAATTTGTTCAGGAACAGTGAAATTCCATCATTCTGTCACCCGTCTGTAAACAAATAGGGCAAGAATAGAGTAGTGGATAGAGTGTTGACTTATAGTGAAGGATAAAGGTGTTTGAATTCTTCTTATTACTTACTACTTATGTGATTCTCAGCAGATAATTTAAACTCTGTCATAGTTTTCTTCACGTCTAAAATGGGGTTGATAATAGCAATAACACCTATCTCATAAGGTTGTTATGAGACTTAAATAATATTATATATAAATATGTTTTATACATCTTTTGGCTCTATATAAATGTTATCTATTGTTTTCTATTAAGTATAAGTATTAGTTTAACACAAATGCTTTTTAGTTTCACAGCCAGACCTCTTAATTTCTAAAGCATAGTATGTTTAAAATTCATCTGACTTCCTGTATCACCTGTTATTGGTTGGCTAATAATAGTTTTCATTGACATAGGGCACTTGGGGGCTCAATATTATTTAATTATCAAGGGATATATTTCATGTTTTTGTGTGACAAAACAATTACTATTTGAATCACTTGCCAGTTGACAAGCACTAAGACCTTGGGATATATTAAATTGAAAAGTCTAGGCAACAAAGAAATGTCTTTCTTTGATGTTGAAACCTCCAAGAAGAGTGGTGCCAAACTATATAAAACCAGTTTATTTTGTCAAGAAGCAGGACATCTACGATTAAGGTTCCAACTGACCCTTCTCTAATTGATTTGCATCAGTGGCATCCAATGTCTTTTTTTTAATATCCAAAGATAAACAAAAAAATAAAAGCATATATAACAAAGGCCATTTCATAAATAGTATGCATTATAGGTGTTTTATTCTTGAATTTCAGAATCATGTTTTATAACAATTTTATAACAATACTATTTATAACAATACTATTGAAAATCTCATTGACTTGTTCCTACAATTTTCTATTTATATAAAAGGGGACCAAAGGCTGTATGAATTATCCCTTAAGGATCTTTGAGCAAACTGATGTAACCCTAAGTCTCTGAGATTCTGATAGATATGTTGAACACAAGATTTAACATAATTTTAAAAAATGCTCTTCCTTAAAAGAAAAATCATGTAACAGATAATTTCATCTATCTTAGTTTCCTCCAACCGCATAATTATAGTTTTTTTATGTTACTAAAAATATGAAAACAAACTTTCTCTATTATGTTGTCATTCAAGTAAAATGTCAGTCAAAAGAGAAATGACACTTCTGTTAGAAGCAACTAATTTAAGACATTTCATATGATAAGTGTGTGGGGGGGTGCGCTACTTGGAGGTAAGAGTCACTACCAAAACACCTTTAAATGTAGACTTTTGCTACCAGCAAGTTCATTTGCTATAGAATATAGGTAAGAAATCCTAAATTGTAAATAACTATTTCACATTTTGCAATATAGTTGCAGTTTCCTATTCAATTCCAATGAAAACCAATCATAAACAAAGGGAGGAGGGAAGAGGGAATAAACATTTATAAAGCACCTACTCTAAGAGGTGCTGCGCTAAGCTTGTAAAAAAATATTATCTCATTTAGTCATCACAACGTCCCTAGGAGATAGGGCTTATTATTGTCCTCATTTTGTAGTTGGAGAAATTGAGGCAGGTGGAAGTTAAAGCCTGAGGTGGATTTGAACTCAGATCTTTCTAACTCCAGGTTCAGTTCACTATCTATTGTGCCACCTAGCTATCTATAAACAAGGAAAATAAAGTTTAGAGTCTGCTTGAACATGGGAAGTTCTATGGAAGAAGGAAAAAGAATATTCAAGTTAAACTCTTTGCTTAATTGAAATAACAGAAAGTTAATTTAATTGAAAACTATTACAGGTCACATACTGAATTTTCTTATATACTTGAGCTCAAGAGAGAAATGAACTCTGAATAAGTAAGGGTCATCTGTAAAAAGGTGAAAATTTATTCAAAGGAAGTACATGGGATCACTAAGGGAGTAAAGAGAGAGTAGAAAAGAAGTCCTAGGATAAAGTTTTAGTGTGTGCACATATATTAGACATGTGACATGGATGATAATCTTGAAAAGATTACAAAAGTTTTGGGGGAGGGGTCATATAAGATTAGATAAACAGTTAGGGGAAAAAAGCATAATAAAACAATATCCCAAATGCCAAAAGAGGGGCATGAATAAGGAATAAGTGACCAATAGTACCAAACACTGCAAAAAGATTAAGGATAAACAATTAGCTAAGACTATTATATTTATACATGAAGAGATGTTTGTTGACCCAAGACAGAGCAGAGAATAGGTTCAATAAGAATGGTGGGGTTGGAAACTAGATTGTAAGAGTTTGAAAGGTAAGAAACCATATACTTAGAAAGCAAGTAATTTAAACAGATTTTTCTTAAAGTTTACCTGGGAATTGGGAGGGGGAAAATATAATAATAATTTTAGAGGTTGCTCTGGTCAACTGATACACACATGTACATATTTTTCTACACAAATGTACATATATATACGTGTGTGTGTGTGTGTTCTGGGAGATCCAGATTGTTTATAGAGAGCAGAGTGGGATCTTGTGGATAAATATGTTAAAAGTTATGGAGAGAGGATGATTTACAGGTCAAAATCCTAGAAGAAGCAGGAAATAGGATGAAAGACATAACTGGAGATATTTGGGATTGACAAGAATTCCCTATAGAAGAGTCTGGAACAACAAAGGAAAGAATATAGATTATGCAGAGAACATTTGAACTATAAAAGTGGGAAATAGATAAAGCTTAACATTTGTTGTTTTTCATTCATTTTCAGTTGTGTCCTACTCATCATGACCCCATTTGGAATTTTCTTGGCAATGAAAACTAGAGTGGTTTACGTTTTCTAAATTATTTTACATATGGAAAAATGGAGACAAGCAGGATTAAGTGACTTGCTCAGGTTTACATAGCTATTAAATATCTGAAAACAAAGTTGAACTCAGAAATATGAGTCTTCCTGTTTTCATATTCAACACTCCATCCACTGAGCTGCCTAGCTGTCCTCTAGTTTAGTGTACTGGCCTCCGTTTTTTCAATGTATTATGCAGAGAGCTGGAAGAAAATGAGGTTGTGTAGATTATGATGAGATTAAGAATATCTCTATTTTCTTGTTTATGACTGCTATAGCCAAGGGACATATCAGGAGAGATCAGCACGTGATTATTCTAGGAAACAGTAAGATTTTTGACACATAAATTGGGTATGAGGTATCAAGGCAAGGGTTGTGGTTGAGAGGAATTTTGTGAATAATCATTGAGAAATGAGAGAATAATTTTGGAATTGGCAGAACAAGTGCCAGGATTTAGGTGATATATCTAGATAGGCTGGAGTTCCCAGTGTTTCCTGCCATGTACAAGGAAAACAGCTATACCAGAAAACAATCATCAAATAATAGTTCACAAACTAAAATTGCATTGCATTTGACCAAAAGCCATTGCAAGATTGCTTTATGACTTAGCTTAGAGAATAAAACTGGTAAAGTATGGCTAAATACTACTTGTATGTCCTTGAACAAATCATTCAGTGTCTCTGGCCTTCAGCTGATTCTTTTTAAAAATGAGGAGGTTGAACTAGCAAATCTATAAAGTACTTACCAACTCCGAATCCCATAATTCTGTGGAAACAGTTATGTCTTAGTTTGAATTTGACTCAGATTCCATAATTCTAACATATCACAATATTTGTCTCACACACATGTGTAAATAAAATGGTTTTCATTAGTTTCAATTTCATTATAGTACATCCCTCTATAATTTCATAAAATCTCTTAACAATATTAAACATTTGGGGGCAAGTTATTGATCTTATTTATAGCCAGCAAATAAGCTTAGTAAACTGAAATACCACCAAGTTCTTTTAGATACCAAGTTTTAATGAACAACAGAACAGCTGGAAATATATCATTGTGTGGTAAGAAAACTGTTTTCACTGCTGGGTCATGAATTTTCAGTACTCTCTACATAATTCTACAAATAGGCATATAATCATAAATATGCTAGGAAAAACATTAACTTCAGTCTCTTGGCATCTGGTAACTTACCTTTGAATTTATTACAAAATATAATGATGTTGCATATTTTTTAAATTGGTTGAATAATTTTATAAGGATGATATTTGAAATGGATCAAAGTTCTTAGGTATATGGTGGCAACAAACTGATCTCTGAATATCATTTTAAAATGAGATGAGATATAGAAATGAGTAAGAAGCAACAATGTAATGGAAAGAGCTATGAATACAGAACACTTGGCTTTAAAAACCAATTCCAACACTCCTCAGCTCTGTGGCCTTGGGCCACATTCTATGTGTCACAGAGTCGATTAACTGCTTTGTGTCTCAATTATATTATCTGATGAAGCAAATACTTGTACTACTAATTGCATAGAGTTGTTCTGGAAGGCATGTGGCCACTTTGGAATGTAAAAAGCATTATATAAATATGAGCTTACTTTGTATATGTGAACAAAATACTTTTGAAAATATAAAGTGCCAATATCCTGAATCCTTAATGTGATTTTTCATAATGACCGTTAAAGGTCACTAATTATTAAAAAGTTAAAAAAATTAAAAAATAAAGCAGTTATTTATTTTAATAGTTCTCTGTCTATTCAGTAATATTTAGCTATCTTCCATTTTAAATTGTTCACTTGTTGTCTCTTGAATTTCATAATAGTACTTTTTTTGACAAAAAGTATTTTTATTTTGACATCTGAATAAGTGTTGATTCCTTAGGATGTGACCTTTGACATCTTTCCCAACTTATTCATCGGCTTCTTGCATTGTGTCTTTCTCAGAAACATAGATGCCATTCAAAAATTTTTGGCTGTCTTTGTTTTTGAATGTGGTGGCCTGTTGGATCAGGGCAGTTGAGTATGAAATAAGTTCAATATCATTTCCTTCAAGAATTAATTCACCACTTACCCAGCAAAACTGAGTATGATGTTTCAGGGGAAAATGTGGTCATTCAATGAGGTGGAGGACTTTCAAGCATTCTTGAGAAAAAAACCAGAACTGAGTAGAAAACTTGACATTCAAACACAAGAAGCACAAGAAGGAAAACATGGAAAAGAAATCATAAGGAATTTATCAAAGTTGAACTATGTACATGCCAACATGGAAAAATGAAAATTGTAGCTTATGAAACTTTTCTCAGTATGAGGATAGGTTGATGGGAATATAAATGTGTGTATATGTATATGTATATGTAAATGTACATATATGCATACACATACACATACAAACATATACATATACATATACACATACACATACACATACACATACACATACATATACACATACACATACACATACACATACATATACATATACATGTGGGAGTGTGTATATATATGTGTACTGGTATACATAGACATAAGGTATGGGATTAATTGAATAAGAAGGGGTGATATTTTCAAAGGTGAAATTAAGAGGTGGGAGTGGAATAGAATGAGAGGTGACAGGGAGACACAGAATGGGGTCAATCATTTCATGTAGAAGAGGCAAAGGATAACTGTTACAATGGAGGGGAAGAACAGGAAGGCAAAAAGGGAATGGGTCAACCTTACTCTCATTGGATTTGGCTTAGGAAAGGAATGACAAACACTCTAAATTGGTTATTTGCCCTGCAGGAGAGAAGAGAGGAAGAGCAAGAGAATGGGGAGGATGGAGGGGAAGGCAGTATTGGGGCAGGAAGGGTTGTTAGAAGGATACACTTTTGTAAAGGGATAGGGACAAAGTAGAGAATAGAAAAAAGGAAGAGTGGGATAGAAAGCAGGGAAATATCTTCAATGTTACACAATATGTCCTTTGTGGAGATGTTTTGTGTAACTACACATGTATGGCATGTATTGAATTGAATTGCTTGTTTTTCCAAAGGGGGTGAGTGACAAGGGAGGAAGGGGAAAAATTTAGAATTTAAAGTGATATATATATATATATATATATATATATATATATATATATACACACACACACACATGCATATACATATAGATTTGTATATCTACATATATGTATACATACATATACTTATATATTTTAAAGTTATATATAATTTGAACATATATATATGTATGTGTATGTATACATATATAATTTACATGCAACTGGGAAATAAAATATACAGGCACTGGTATAGGGAGATCCATCTTACTCTACCAGAAAGTCAGAGGGGTGATGGGGGATTATTTGGGAAACAGCAGGTTGAGGGAGGGGATTTACAATAGGATTGCTGTTTTGGGGGCATGGGTAGGGGAAAGACAGGGAGAAAATTTATAACTAAAAACCTTGTGGAAATCAATGATGTAAATTTAAAATAAACAAAAGTTAATTTAAAAAAGAATTAGTTCATCTCTTTGGACTTGAGAAACAGCACAAGCAACACCTTGTCTTATGCGCACTCTTTGTATATATTTTTCACTCAAGAAACTTTTGATTTTTAGCAAGTGAACCATTCTCTTGAATAACAGCATTAATGGGGAAGTGAGCATACACAGATCTCTTCTTGTAATGCAAAACCAGGGTAATACCTTTAATCACATTTTGCACATGGCTACAGATTGTGCACACTATTGCAAGTTGTTTTTTTTTTTTAATTTCCCCACCACATGTCTACCTGGAACCTTTTTTTGTTGTTGTTCTTTCTTCCAAGGAGACTGAGCTCAACATTGATATGGTTGAAATCCCTTTTGAGGAATTTTCTGGGCCCCTTCAAAATAACTTTCTGAACATTAAGAGAGATGTCTGCATTTTCTGGGATGTCAACTGTCTGGTCATTCAGGTAGTGAATGGGCCAAAGACCATGATACTACATTCTTAAAATTCCCATATCTCATTGATTGTCCCTTCACTTTTTCTTTAGATAGTTCACAATTTTCCTTCTGCTTCTTAAATTTGAATGTATTTTTTTCCTTTTTAGGAGAGGAGAAGGTTGAGCAATTGAAGTTAAGTGATTAACCCAATGTCACATAACTAGTAAGTGTTAAGTGTGTGAGGCTAGATTTGAATTCAGGCCTTCCTGACTCCAGTGCCAGTACTCTATTCACTGTGTCACCAAGCCGCCCCTTGAATGTTTTTCCAAGACTCTATCTGATGACTTTCTAACTCTTCCTTTTCATATTCTTCTCAATCCGTTTTCCTGACTTCAATTATCAGTTCTATGTAGATGACTTGAAAAACTGATATTTCCTCTCACAGCCTCTAGTGGCACAGTCCCATATTTACAATTGCCTGATAACTATCTCCTCCTGCTTGATTTACTTGAACTTCAAATACAATATTTTTACAGTTAAACTCATCATCTTCCCTATTAAAACTATGCTTCCTAACTCCTCTATTTCTGTTAGTGCTGCCAGGAATTTTATTTTTTTTCTCAATATCATAACATTGGAAGTATCTTTGAATTTTCCTTCCCTTCTCTCCATTCACTGAATCAGTTTCCATGTCCTATTGTTTCTATCTCTGCAGCATCTCTCATTGCAGCCACTTTTATTCATTATCTCATGTTATATTAACTAAGCTCTCATAATAGCCTACTCTTTCCTTCCTTTCTGGTCTATTGCTTCTTTCACCCATTTTAGCTGAACAAACTCCCTATTGCATAGTTACACTTACATCACCCCTATATTTAAATTACTCCCTGACTTCTAGTTGGCAGATCTAATTGAATCCTGCCAATATCTTTCATATTATTTTAATTTATCCTACATGAGAGCCAAACTGTTCTCCAGTCTCTTTTTGTTCTATAATCTTCCTACATTCCTTTGGTCTATACCACACTTCTGTAAGGGGCTCAGCCTCTGTTCCCCACAGCTAAATATCATGTCTACTGCCTCCATTGTATATTGAAATCTCTTTTCTTCAAGACTGGACTCAGATTACATTCTCAATTTATTTTATCTTTCTCCCCACACTGTATATCCTCTACTATTTCACTGTCACTCTACTTTCAACTAAAATCCTTTTCCCTAAAATCCTTTCCCTAAAAATGTTGTCTCTTCTCACTTGACTTATTTTTGTTTTAGAAACTACCTCCATCAAATTCCCATAGCTCTAATTCCAAGCATCATCTCTGAGACTTCTGTTTTCCTCTCTCCTTACATTCAATTGTTTGACAAGGCCTGTGAAATTCTTTCAAAGAATTTCTTGCAACTATTCACACTTTTGCACTCATATGATCACCATCCTAATTCAGACATTCACCACCTCCTGTTTTGGGGATTTGAATAGCTTCCTAACTGTTCTTCCTTCCTTTAGCTTCTCACCTCTCCAAATTCACAAGAACTGCCAAATCAAAATCTTCAGTGACTTCCTATTGCCAATGGAATTAAAAATGTAAAAAGAAGAGATCACAGGCTGGTTTTCTGATTTTGGCATTCCTGTCTATCTGTCTATTTATCTATCTGTCTATCTATCTATCTATCTACCTATCTATCCTATCCTATCTTCACATGTGCTTTTTTATCACCTCAACTGTATTTCCTCTATACAAGAGACTGTTTAAATGTTTTCATTCCTTTAAGACTTACCAGAGATGAGGCCTCCTAAAAATATTTAAGATTGTTGAAGGTAATATCACCTTTTATTTTTTTAACTTTCTATTGTATTTAGTTATGTGTGTGTATATGAAATCTCCTCTCCTTGTCCCTTGTCAGAATGTAGCATCATTGAGATGAGTTGTATTATTTTTTCTTTCAATACCTATATATGAACTTTCTTGTTTGCTTGCTTTCTTCCTTCTGACTGAATTTGTGATTACATTATTAGAGAGATTACTGCCCCTTCTTCTGTTCCTTTTCACAATCCACTGAACATAGCTGGAAGGAATCACACAACCATATTAACAGTCACGTCACAAATTCATGTCATTCATCCTCAACTGGGTCTTTACACTGAGAAGAGAATCCTTTAATTCTTCCCTAAATCATTTAACTTTACAAAAATTAATATATATATATATATATATATACACACATATATACATATATATATATGTATGTGTGTGTGTATAAATAACCTTTTATTCTGTCCTCAGGCTGCACATTTCTTCCTTCTTGAATCTCAGCTGAAAAAGTTGCCTCTTCCTTTACTGTAAAAAAAAAGCCTTTAATGTGAGCCATTGTTCCATTTTATTCACCCCAAATCTCTTGTAATTATTTTCTGCACTCTCCTCCTTTTTTCTAGTCTTTGAAAATGTAGTATTCCTTATCCTTACTAAAGCAATATCCTCTACACCCATCCATTCCAGGTTTCAGTGAGTAAATTACATCCTCAATCATCCTCTTCTTTTCCTGACTCTTTACTCTTTCTATTAACTGGTTCTTTCCCCATTGTTTGCCTTCAAGTTGGTCCAAGATTATCCATCTTTAAGGAAAAAAAAGCTTTCACTAAAATCAATGATCCCTTTAATGTATCATTCTATTGTTCTTATACATTTCTTAGGCAAACTGGTTCAACTGAAGATTTGACCATCTTCAACTTTCCCTACTCAATCAACTTTTATTTCCTACTACCTCTATAATAAAATACAAACTTATTTTATAGGCCATAAAACCTCAGCTGTGATGATCTCAATCTGCTTTTCCAGATTTGCTGGGCATTATTCCCTCTCCTATTTTCTCCAATCTAACCAACTGACATTTATTCCTTTCCTCACTCATGACACTCCATATCTCACATCCGTGTCCTTTAACTGACCATTCAGGATTCCTGGCATGTATTCTCTCTTTACCATTTCTCCCTCTCTCTCTACCTCTATAATTACTATTATTATTATTTTAAAATACCACCAATATTTCTACTTAGTACAATTTCAATGAAATTATCAATAGTACAAAAAATTGCAAAGGAATCTATACAATTATGGTGAGAGTCATAATGGACCACAATCCTCCATAAGAGAGCCTTCAATATTTATACCAATCAAAAGTCTCCTGTGTGACATATGCACCTATATGGACCTATATTCTTAATAATGTTACTAATCATGCCATTCTGTATCCAGGATTTACGATTGATTGTTTATGATGGCACAATTACCTTACCACTCAGAAGAGCAATGTTGAGTATTAAGCTGCCAACAGCATTCACATTTGATTGTGATTCTTCAAAGGTAAGTTTTGATATTCAATAGCCTTGACCAATACTTTGAGGTTAATTAGACCATTAGATTGACAACAAAGGCCTAAAGATGCCTCACTGGGCAAAAAAGGAGTGTCCATCTAATAAGCTATCTATAGAATTCAAGCTATTCCAAAACTTTTAGAAAGAATTATCTTCCCTCAGAGAATATTATTATTGGGAATGACAGTTGGTGATTGTACATCTAACTTTTATTATATACTGTATATACTGCACTATCACCTGGACTTATGTCAGTAGACTATATGTATACACATATTTAATACATATAGTGAATATACATACATACATATATGTAAGTGTATATACACTTATGTGTGTATGTTTGTGTCATCTGTAGGTTATTGCCCTGTCATGGTTAGCCATTATAGTGTAGCTATTCAAAAGCAAGACCTGTTATGTTCTAGGCATTTGTTGTTCTCTAAAATACCTAACATCATTCTACATGCTACCACACAGTTTTAATTTCTTATGTTGGCACTTTTACTCCTGTGTGATAGTGTGAGTCATCATTGTGCTGGACCCAGATGGAACTAGTTCATTAGAGCTTATTATTACATTTTCAGTGTTAACATGCACACATTAGAAATCACCAAATGCTACAAATCATAGTTTGATTTATTGTTTTGTTTATAGTGTAGACACAAAAAAGTGTTGGAAAGAAAGTTAATGCAGATTAAACTTAAGTATCCTTTGTATACATTTTGTGTGAAACATTTACCAGAATATGGAGTATAATGTTGGAAGCACAAAAGTAGTAATTCTTGAGTCTTATTGCTGTGTTCTCTGTAAACTGTTTTGTTCTCAGGAAAGAGATATGCAATGCATCCAAGAGATTTTATCTCTGATAACATTTGAAGGAATACTAGGGTGACTCCTTCAGGCTCCTAAATGTTTTGATGTATTGACATATAAGGAATGGGTTGATTTTGAACAATCTTTGTTTGCATGGTGGCTGCTCATTAGCAGATGATAATCCTTCTACATTAATTCAGATCTAGCATTTGCCTAATGAGAGATCGTAGAACAGTTGACTTTGTCAGCCTTCTTTTCTTTATATACTTATTTGTTTTTAATATCTTTAAAGACTGTCATTTTAATTTACTGAGCTTGGCTTAGAGAAGTATTAGTCTATCTTCATACATTATAGTGATAGTGCCAAATGTATATCACAGTTAATAGATATGTGACTTCATTTAAAGGTACTCTCTTGCCCAAATGCAAGGCCATAGAAAAAGATTTCACAGTCTAATATGTCTCTGCAAAAAAGTACAGAAGTTTTCTTTTTTAAAAAATATTTTGTTTTTGAGCATTCTTATATCACAGCTTGAGACTGTGGATGAAATATATGCCTCTAGGTGAAGTTCTGTGCCAGTGTTCAAAATCAAAATATAGGAGCTTATGAGAAAATTAAAAAGTCCTTTCATTCAGAGCATAAGAATATGGTCACCATTTCTGAGATATATGAAGTTAGACTTACACCTTCTCTAAGCTTAATCAGTGAATCATAATGATAGACTTGTGATCTCATTATCATAGAGAATGACTTGTGCAGTAATTCCCTCTCCCAATGAAGAGAGGCAATTTCTCTGCTACTTATAAATTTACCTAAAATGCTAAGAGATTAAGTGGTTTGTCCAAAACATCCAATCAATATGAATAAGAAAAAGTATTGAAACTAGTTCTTCCTAGTCCTAAAATTTTATTCACTGTCACAATGACTCTCTCCTTAATTTATAAAAGTTTTAGCTATGATTGTTTAACTTCATTTAATATTTTTTCACTAAAATATTCCATTTTTTAATATCAGTGCCTATGTGATAGCAGGTATTGGTTTTTAGTAAAGATAGCAAAAAAAATAATGCCACTTACCTAAGCATGTTTATACTTTTGTTTGTATTTCACAGGCATACTTAAGTATAACATAAATAAATATCTTTTCCTAAATATCAAAGTAATTGAAACATGTAGTCTCACTGAAGATAATCATTCACTGTGATTTCTTGTGCAATAGTATTAATAAATATTTTATTGGTGAATAATTCTTTCTTCTAGACACTAGCCACTAAATTATCTCTAACAGAGATTTGCAAATGAGAAATTTGATTTATTAGTAGGTTGAATGCTTTAGAAAAAATGTCTTGCAAATGATTACTACACTCACACACCCCTCATTATCTTTTCTTAATCTTTCAAGTATTTATACTTTCACAGCTCATAGATTTTCTTTTATGTCATAATTGTCTCTAATTCTTAAAGAGGAAATGACTATCTCACATAAGTAGTAAATCTCTTTATATTAAATCTATCAGTTTACATGCAAATGAAAAATCTCATTTTGCTTTTTTTTTTGTATAACCTGAATTTAACATGAGCACTTACTTTTTAAACTTCTTCACTAGGTGCCAATAACCCTAGGATATTATTACTTTTGTTGCTGTTATTGTTCCAGGAATTTTGACAGAACAAATCTAGGGCCAGAATCTCTTCAGGCTATGATATCTTCCCTAGCTGTGAAACTGCCCAGAATGCAAAGAAATTCCATACAGAGAGGGGAGGAAAAGGCATGCAGAAGGAAGCAGGTGCTAAAATGGTGAGTAATACACAAAAGACTGCTTTGCTCACCTGGCAAAACATTTCCTGACTGACAGGAATTGTTACTTTAGAAGAGAATAAGAGAGCTATTTATTAGATGCTATCCTGCTTTGAATGTTCATTTGGTCAAGATGATTTTTAACCTTTGTGCATTAGTATTAAGTAATGATAGTATAAGGAAAAGACCTATTTCTCATCATTCTCCTGGTTACTTTCTCCGTCCACATTTTTCTCAGTATTTATTGTACACCAGTATACTATAAGCATGATACCCTACAGTCACTAAAGTATGATTTTACTTGAATTGATTATATGCACCAATTTTTCAGTTATTGCAGAAAAAATACACTCATGGTTTGTTTTCATCACTCAGCACTAGAAAATTAAGGCAAATGGGGTTCACTATATATATTTTTCTATTGCATGTTTCTTATACATAAAATCCATCATTATATCAAAGCATTAGCTGCTCCAAATTCAATGCCATTCTAAAGACTTCATTCTCACTCATTCCACATATCTAAGAAGTTGTTAAATATTTCACCATCTCCACAGCATCTTTAGAATATAAATTACTCATTTAGAAAGACCTAGTTCTGTGCCAGGCACTGCATTATGCACTAAGGACAGAAATATTAAAAAGAAACAACCGCCTACCCTCAAGGAAGTTACAATTTAATGGGAGAGGCAACATGCAAAGAAACATGTAGAAAACAGGCTGGCTATGTAAAGAATAAATAGATAATTAGCACAGAGAATACATCAGAATTAAGAAAGTTTAGAGGAGGCTTTCTGTAGAAAGCAGAATTTTATTTGAAACTTAAAGGAAGCTAGAAAGATTTTTAGTCACAATATAGAAGTGGGAGCAATGAAGATATAGAGAATAGCCAGAGAAAACACTGAGTGCTGAGAGGTGCAAGGTTTTGTTCAAGGACAATTTGGAGGACAGTATCACTGGATGGGAGAACACATGTTGGGGAACAAAGTGTAAAAATGTTGAAAAGTAGGAAGGGAAACAGTTACACATAACTTAAGATATGCTCACTTTTCTTTACATACATTGCTACTTCCTTAGTTCAGTTTTTCATCATCTCTCCCATGGAATATTACAATAGGTTTAAGGTTACTTCCATTCCAATCCATTGCCCACACAGTCACCAGAATGCTTTTCCCAAAATGCAGTTCTGTTACCTCACATCCCTACTCAAGAAACTCATACAAACACACACACACACACATACACACACACACACACACACGGGCATATCCATTTCTCTATATACACATACATATGTATACATACATAATATACAAAACATATAAATACATATACATAATGTATAACAAACACACATAAACGCATACATATAGAAATATATACACATATACATGTTAGTACATTTACATACATATATGCATATGTGTGTACATATGCATACACATATATCCTTTTATGTAAATCTTGACTCCTCCATGAGAATGTAAACTCTTTAAAAAGAACTTATGTTCATTCACTATTCATTGCCCAAATTAATTGATATGATATTGGTCTTCCATACTTTGGAAAGCAGTTTATGTTTATCTTAATAGTCATTCAAATATTGATAATTAGCCATTCTGGAAGGCATTATCATTGTTTTCAGTAGCAAAGGGGGTTAAGTGAATACTGGAGAAAATAGACATAATTTTTATCATCTGCCTCTTTTAGTGTTTATGTGCTTGTTTACCACTCTCCAGTTCTTTCATTCTGTTATAGAATGAAAATCAAAGGGATTTCACTTGCTCAAATTTCAGTTTCTGCACCAACACAATTTTATAACACCTTTATTCATTTTGTCTTGAAGAATAGCCTTGGTCAGCAAAGTTGTTTGTCAAATAGAAGTCAGAAATTATAAAAATTATATATGCATATATATAATGTATTTTGCTAAATATTTTATATCACTGACTTTTCAAAAAAGATAATGAAGTAGAGGATATTTCCAAAACTACTACTGAATGTTTTTATACCCTAGCACCACAAGTTATCTGAGGGAAATATCTCTAGATTGGGGGGGAAGAGGTGGGTTGCAACAGTGTCAAGAATTAAGATGTTGACAGAAAGTCTAGCCATCATCAATTTTCTGTTTAAATCCTATGATTGCTTGTTGACTTCTACAAAAAAGTCCTAGTTCCTTGGGTTAACATTCAAGATCCTCAAAACCCCTCTCTCTCTCTCCCAGTCTTATTTATTTATATATTTGTCCCCAGATCTTATCTACATTTCAAGTTCAAATGTAACAGAAAAACTGAACTTATTTATTTATACTTATTTGTACTTATTTGTCTTATTTATCTTATATTTATGTTATTTATTTATCCCAAGATCTTATCTACCCTTCATGTTCAAATGTTACTAAAGCTCTCTTGTTCTGTCCTCTTTTTCCCCCTGGTATTATGCAACACTTATTTTATATTTGTATATATGTGTACATTATCATATTCATCTTTATAGAATATAAAAAAGTACAACATCAAGAAACTTCATATTTCCTCCAGTTCATATCCTTTGTAAGTTATGAATAATGACCAAATTAACTAATTAATTAGCATATTGGGCCGGAACTCAATCAATTTTGGAGATAGAGTTAAGTGACTTACTAAGGGTCCTACAGCTAGTAACTGGTAAGATCCTCCTGACTCCAGGGTCAGTACTCTATCCACTCTACCACCTGGCTGCCCCTAATCATTTTCATTATATTGAATCACTCTGAGATTTCAAATTGAAATACTAGAGGAGATTCATAAAATAATATTGCCATTAGGCTGGTAGTTTTTTGATAGTTTTTCAAAATGGTGGGAATGAACTAAGAAATGTGTCAGTAGGAAAATACGGCAGCTATAATTCTTCTAGTAATGCCTGAACCCTATATGTATAAAAAGACCCAGAGGCCCTCTTTAGAAGACACTTCAAGGGATTATAGAATCTAAAGAATATACTTTACTTGCATTAATCAGAAATGAGCCTTCTTTAAAATTTGACCAGGGAACAGATCATCTGTCTGTCTGTCTATCTATCTATCCATCTATCCATCTATCTATCTATCTGTAATTATCTCCTTTAATTATGTCTATATTCTGAGATTATGATTGTTTTGATGCCTTTTTTTGCTTCACCTGAAACATGAGAGATTATATTCAATTCCCGTATTTTAACTTTGTATGTCTCTGTTTATTTTTTACTATGAAACAGTGATGTTTATTATCCTAATTTTAAAGGTAAGCTTTATGAAAATTTTAGTAGCACTTATTATTTATAACCATCTCACATCTTTCATCTGCTCTAATACTCTGCATACATGTAACTGCAAATACTTCCAACTAAATACACTAGCCATTAGACACATCAAATGTTTAATTCCTACCTTGAATTGACCCATTATATTGATAACTTACTTTTTTAATGTTACTTTAAACTTCATCTTTACATTCACATATAGAATAAGCTGTTTGAAAGTTTTTGAAGTAAATAAAAGCTTTTATCTGTGCTCTTAAAATGATAGTTCATATTTTCAATGCTTAAAGTGTCACCAAATGATTGTTTTCTACTAAATCAGAATTCAGGATCCCAGCCTACTAAGTACAGATTGTATCAAAGAAACTATAGACTTAGTATTAGCACAATTAAGCAAATTTATAGTTTTTCTCTTTGACATGAAGCTGAATGGTAGTAGATAAAAAAAATTAGCTCTCTAAAAAATAACACCATATTTTTTCTAAAAAACAAATGAAGTTGAAATGTAGACAGCAACAGATTTAGACTACCCATTCTTAATTGAGCTATCTTAAGATAAATTAAGACATGTCTTAATTTAACCATGTTTCAAATGCTGTTTTAAAAGGGTTGTTTTAGATTCATCCATATCCTATTAATACTTTCTAAGATATAATCATTTTTTACTTAAAATTAGTAAATTTTAATTTTGTTCACTAGTCAAAGACTTGTGTATAAAGTAACCAAAGTCACCTATTAAGCTAAATTAGATAGTAGGGCTAGTTACCACTAATGTTTATGATTTGGAGCTAGCATCACCTTAGCAATGTTTGTAATATTTTTTATTTTAAATCAGCTGACCTCCAAGATGATTTTCTGATCTGTGTGTCTCTCTTTTAAATGTTTGTGTTTTGTAAATAACATAGTATTACTTTCTGATTTCTAATCCTTATCCTATATGCTTCCCTTTTATAGGTGAATTTATTTTTTCATATTTATAGTGAGAATTACTAACTATGAATTCTCTTCCAATCTGTTTTTTCATATATCCCCCTCCCTCTCTTTTCATCCTACCTTTTTTCTAAAGTCTGTTTGGCTTCTGATCATTGACTTCCTTCACCTACCTTCTCTTTTATCACTCCCCCTTTTTTCTTATCACATTCCTACTTCCCTATTGGGAAAAAAAATTATATTCCTATAACCAAATTGCATCCACATGTGTGTGTGTGTTTGTGTGTGTGTTCCCTCTTTGAACCAATTCAGGTGAAAGTTGAATTCAAGCATTGCCCACCTTTTCAATATTTTCTCTCCCTTATAAAAACATGATTTTATCACTTCTTTTATATGATGCAATAGCTTCCATTCTTCCATCCCCTTCTCTTTTTGTTGAGGGTATCCATCATTCTCATCCATTCACTATTATATAATTCCAACATAATTTATATAGAATAATTTGATGCCCTAATAATTGTGAAATTCTTAAAAGTTCTGTGAATCTTCTTATGTAGAAAGATGCACAGTTGAATCTTATTGAGTCCTTATGATTTTGTTTTCATGTTTACCTTTTTATGCTTCTCTTTTAGTCTTGTTTTTGAAAGTCACGTTTTCCATTTAGCTCTACGTTTTTCCATAGGAATGCTTGAAAGTCCTCTATTTCATTAACTATCTACTTTTCCTTTTTCCCTTTGAAATAACATACTCACTTTTGCTTGGTAGGTTATACTTGATTGTAATCCTAGTTCTTTTGCCTTTCATAATATGAATTTCTAAGCCTTCCATCCCTTACCATCACTGACTTGAGAGTTTCCAAAACTGCTCCTGCTTCAGTTTCCACCATTTAGGCCTACTACCTGTGTTGAATCCATGTGATCTCCAGGATAGCCTCTATCTCCATGTCACAGATATCTTCTTATATCCTCTTAATCTGCCTTATGTTTAAAGAATGTCTCATCTTCAGTGTCTTACTCCACAATTCAATTTGAGGGGTTATTTTAAAGTTGTTTGTAGGGGAATTTTGGGTAGACTTTGCTGAGTGCTTCCTCTACTCTGCTAAATTGTCTCTGCCATATACAATGTATGTATATTTACATGTATGTGTGTGAATATGTATGCATGTATGTATATGTCGGTGTTAATATATGTGTATATGCAGTCATACATATGTGTACACATTTAGAAATTATGTGACGAATTAGGTACTACTGAGTAAATACTAAATAGAAAGAGGAAGGTGAGTCAATACATATGATTGAAATGGTGTGGGGCCAAACTTAGCTTAATGAAAAAAAGAAACATGAAACTAATGTTATTTTTATTAGTGCTTTGAACAACACAATGGATGCACTTTGAAGATTTCTGCAAATAATTTCTAATGACTGTATAAAAAGTACTTGTGATAATAATAACTTTAGTATTTAGTGTTATTATTTAATTATTGTTTGCTATGATTTAGAATGATAGAACTCCAATATGGAGTCAGTTAGGTTAAATGTCCCTAATGTTCATAGAGGGATATAGGTGAAAAAGACAAGTTGTACTTTTCCACTGTTTACTCTGTGTTAGGTGGATAAGACTTGCTCTCATACATGTATGAATTCTTGATCTGCATTATGCACTTTGAGTCAATTTCCTTCTGCTGAATTCATTAACAATAGACCCCTCCTATCAGGTTGTGGTCAAGATAATGAAACCTTCCCTACCTGAGTTTTAACCAGACCTTTTTCAACTTCATCTGGATCTGATTAAGAATGCTCCCTCCAACAACTGCATGTATTATCTGTTCTCAATTCAACCTAATTTTATCATATATTACCTTGAGATGTTCTTTGAGCATGCACTCTCAAAGCCCAAAAGTTCTCCCTTGCTTTCTGACTGAGTTGTGTTTCTTACATGTGTGGTCAAACCACTTTCTGTATATATTGATGAATAACATGTATTGATATGTTTTTTGTTTCCCTACTTGCTGCATGTCATAGTGATGAAGTTCATGATTGCATCCTTTCCCTGAATATCAAGTTATAGAAATCTCAAAATCAAATATGTTCTTTAACCCAAGTCTAGAAAGGTTGAATAAAGCAGCATTATATTATTCTTCAGTCATTTTGATTTCTATTTAACAGTGCAATTAAAGAAACAAGAAACACCAATAACAATGTCATTATGAAAAACCTGTCAAGTTATGTGATTCAATTTCACCAACCCAAAGTAATTTCTTCTAAACTCCACAGTTACTTGAAGCAAATTTTCCCCCATCATGAAGCAGATCATGTACACATACTTACCCACAAATATTTTTAAGTACTTTCTTATGTATAAATGCCATTTTGCAAGTATATAAATTAAAAATAGATATTATCAGACATATTATCCTCTAGTCTATTAAAGTTCCTTGCAAGTTTAGAGATCTTGAAGTATACATTGCTCTAACTGAAATAATAAAAGCATAGTAATTGTCCATTTTAATTGGCCTTCAGCATTTTAAAATTAAAAGCAATTATGCCAAACTATAGAATTGAAATATAGTGTAAGCTTTGAAGTATCTGCTGGAATGATTATGTGCAGTAATAATAGAATGATGTTTTCTTCTATGACAAGAAGAAGAGAGTAAAATGGGTACAAGAAAAACTCATCTGAGATGCCTTAAAGGCAATGTCTTTACTTTAAAATAAATACCTTTAGGAATAAGGATTCGTGACAAATTTATTCAGTCTATAATGAATGAATAAAAAGATAAGTTGGAGAGGAAGAAAAAATGAGAGTAAAATTGATCAACACATAAAACAATGCTCTAATTCTTCTAGTATGCATAATTATACAACATAATTTATAAGCCATGATGTATGAAGCATCAGCTTTTTCTTACTATATTGTATTGGTTCACGTTAAGAAGTATGAAGTTGTCCAATTATCCCAGTGCTATCACTTCAACTAACTGAACCAGTTATTATAGTTTCAACTTTTATTCTGATATCGTTGCTTTGACCTAAATTTATAAGCATCAAATGCAAAATTAAGTTCACTGATTGTGAGTTCTGGGAGCACAATAAATATATTGCCAAACAAAAGTCATGACAATTACAACTCAGTATCATTGATTTATGAAAATGATAGTGTCTGTCCTTAAAAGAAAGATGGGTTATCAAGGATTACTATTTTTAAACAATTTAAAATTTATTTATTTACTTTGGGTTTACAACATTCAGTTCCACAATAACTTGAGTTTCAAATATTCCTCCCTCTCTTCTCCTCCCCTCTCCTTCCACCATGACAACATGCATTCAAATACAGGATTTACAAATACCTGCACATTAAACATTAGTGAGTTTGTAAAGAATGATTATAGCCAATGGAATGAGCAATGAGACAGAAGAAACAAAACAAAAAAAAGAGAGAGAGAGCTGGTAGTTTGCTTCAATCTGCATTCGGACTCTGTAGTTCTTTCTCTGGATGTGGATAAGGGATTAGTATTTTTTACTGCAAAACCAGTCCAAGTATTTCTTTTAAAATTATTTCATCATTGAAGAAAAATCAGATGTAGTATTGATATAATTAGTAATAAACTAATATACATATACATACATATTTACATATATGTATGTATGTATGTGTGTATACATACATATGTGTGTATTGCATAATTGATTCAATGAATGGCAGACAGTGTTGGCAAAGATACACTTAGATCCATTCAGGAATGAATGTGCTGCCAAATGTGTAGATAAAATGTAAACAAGGAGCAAATGTATATTTGTAATGTATATTTTTGTTCTATTTCTCCTCAAATATAATATTAATATCCATGTTGCCACTGTCATCACTATCATTTCCCTAGTCTTATATTTCACTGGTATAAGAGACCAACTGAAATACTCTTCCTTGATTTCTTAGTTCTTCAAAATTTAGCTTCATCAGGCATTTCTAGAACCTTCTTTTCTGTCTTAAACACGAATTTGCTCCTGTTCCTTGATAAGATAAATCCCTCTACTTGTGTCCTTGATTTCATCTATTTCTGGGCTCTGTAGAAGAGAGGTCTACAATTATCCATTATTTCATGCATATTCAACTATTTTGTCTTCACTGGCTCTTTTTGTACTGCTTAGAAAATGGTTATGTCTCCCAAGTCCTAAAACAATACCTTAACCCATCATTCTAGCCCATATGGGAAGCAGATCCTCTCCCTTACTGCCAATTTTCCTTTTAAAAAGATTTGTAACTTTTTTTTCTGTTGTTTCTGCTGAAGCATGTCTGCCTCCTCACACTATGTCTTTGCAATTTCTGGAATTTGACATCTGCCCACGTGACTCTATGGAAACTTATCACTCAGAAAACATTGATGATTCCTAATCAACTAGGCAAAGTTCTTATTGTTTCTGATTTTATCTTCCATGTTATCTCTTCAGCTTTTGACACCATTGATCGGATTTTTCCACATTTGTCTTCTGATAAATCTCACATCATTGGTATACTTTTCTACTTGTAAATCCTTTTCTCCTGATGTTCTTCCTTACCTCTTTAGGAGAATATTCATCAAGTTTATGTTACTAGCCCTCTTCCCTTTTCTCTCTATGTTCATCCTTAGTAATTTCATTCAATCTGATTTTTTTTTGTTTACCACACTTATATAGGTAATTTCTGTCTATACTTGCATTCCATTTCATTTTTATGAGATTTATTCAAACTTCTCCAATTACTTCTTTCATATTTTAAAATAGATATATTTATTTTTAAAATACCTTAATTTCCAATAAATCTTTCTTTCCCTCCTTTCCAAAGAACCATCTTTCATGATAATTAAACAGATGAACAAACAAATGAATAAATAAAGAGATAAAAAAAGACAATTCAACAAAATTAAGCACAATATCAACTATGTAGGACAGTAAAGGATATTACAAATCGGCAACTTAGTGGTGCAGTGGGTAGCATCACAATTCTGGGATCAGGAAAACTCATCTTCCTGAGTTCAAATCTGGCCTCAGATACTTACTAGCTGTGTGAGCCTGGGCAATTCCCTTAACGCTGCTTGTCTCAGTTTTATGATCTGTAAAATGAGCTGGAGAAGAAAATGTCAAAGCAGTCAAGTATCTTTGAAAAAAAAATCCCAAATGGGCTCACAAAGAGTTGGAGACAACTGAGAATAAGTTAACGGTAACAACAACATAAACCCATAGTCACACACATTTAAAGGAAGACAAAAAGTGTAATTTTTCATCGTGTCTTCAAGGTACAAACTTGGTCATTATAATTATGTGACCTTCAGCTCCATTATGTTGTTATTATTCTCTTCATTTACACTGTGTAATTAGTGCATATACTATTTCCTAATTCTGTTTACTTTGAGTAAGTTCACATGCCTTTCTATACTTCTCTTGAATTATTCATGTTTATCATTTTTTTAAGAGCAGTATTACTGCATTACATTCATGTACCACATTTTGTTTGACCATCTACTAATTGATACATTGATATCTAATTGAAAGTAGGTTGTTTCCAGTTCTTTGCAACTACAAAATGTGTTAGTCTTAATATTCTGGCATGGATGAAACATTATGCATTTGACCTTCCTGTATTATATATCTAGTAGTTTGATCACAGGATCTTTAATGCAGAACTATAAAGGACCTTAGAGTATATGTATTCCAAAACCCATGTTTTACAGATGAAGAAAAGAGGTAAATAACTTGTTTAATATCACACATCAGATTAGAATTCGAAGTGAAGTGCTCTAACTTTAGAGTGATTACTCCTTCTACTATGCTGTGCTTACCTCTTAGGCATAAAGTATTAACAGTTTCATTACTTTCTTAGCATGTATGTGGTATGTTTCCAGTTTTCTGTAGTGGGGGAAACCAAAAGAGAATTTCATGCCAGGTATATCTATTGTACTTTGAGAATCTGTTATTAACATTTGGCACAGCTTTGACATGATCTTGTTTAAGCTTTTCACAAAATATATACATGGAGGAATACATAGAAGAATATAGTGAGGAAAAGAGGGAAACTTATCCAACAAGAATCAGATTGCTAACATCAAGCCTGTTCAATACTATCCTCAAGCCTCTAGGAGGCCTGGTTCAAATGCATGTCAGTATATAAAGACACCTAGTTTATAATATATATATATATATATATATATATATATATATATATATATACGTATAATTTTTAACTAAAATAAAAACTTTAAACTAAAATAAAAAATATTATGGGGCAAGATCTATCTCACTGAGAATCTAGAATGGGGTGACAAAGAAGCAAGAAGAAATATATTTGTATATTCAGGTATGTATATGCACATATGTATGTATGTATATGTGTATATAGATACACAAGTACATATATATCTGTATCTATAGTTTATAACACTTTGTATTTGCTCTTCTAACTTACATTAATACTGACTATTTAGGTCATAATCCTCCATACACAATAAACATATATGTGTATGTGTATGCAGGTGTGTATAGATAGATAAATAGAAAGATAGAGATTTAGATATAAAATTTTTCATATATGTCATCATCTTGTTTCCCCTCCATAGTGTGGAAGTTTCTTGAGTACAGAAATTGCTTAATACCAACTAAAACAAACTCATCTTAAAAAAAAAAACACATGCAAACCCCAAAGCATATTTGTCTCTTCATCCTTACTTCATTTAGACTTTCAACAGAAGCACCATCCTCCCAATCACCCAGACTTGCAAACTAGGTGTCATACTAAATTCCTCATTCTCTCTCACCTCTCATATACAATCAGTTGTCTGTCCTGTCTTTTTGGCCTTTGAAATATTTGTCATATACACCTCTTTTTTTTCTTCTGACATTGTAACCATGCTAGTATAGGTTATATTCTCCTTAACCTTGAACTGTTGCAACAGCCTACTTATTAGTCTCCTTGCCTCATATATTCTCCCACTCAAATTCATTCTCTATTCAGTGGCTATAGTAATCTTTCAAAAGCATAATTTTGCCCATATAGTCCTGGTATTCAATAAAGTCTAGTTTTTCCCTATTAGCTCTAGGATCAAATATAAAATTTTCTCTTTGACTTTTAGATCCCTTTTTAACTTGATCCCTTCCTACCTTTCTGGTCTTCTTACATCTTACATCCCTTAACACAGGAGAGTCACCACAGATATAGAGGCAACTGGGTAGGTTAGGGCTTAAAATGAAGAAGTGGATTCAGGGAAAGGAAATAAAGTAGGACTCCTGTAATATTGTGATCTCCACCAACAGCTACCATTCAGCATATTAGGCTGTGGGATGGAAGCATCTTAAAGAATGTAAGGATTTGACAAAGTGGTAAAGTCCTGGTAATTAAATCACCTAGGAATGAATTAAACTTGACTGGGGTCCCTCATGCAATGGTGGTGGAGCCAGAGACTACCCACTCAAAAGGACAGCTCCATGGAGAAGCCCATAAATTATGTTGGTATATTTGTAAAACTTGTAACTATGACTAAAAAATTAGCACACTATGCATGCCCCTTAACCAAAGAATACCACTACTAGAATTAAATCCTAAAGTAATCAAAGGAAAAGGACCTATCATTACAAAATAATTGAGCAGCTCTTTTTATATTGACAAAGAACTGTAAACTAGGGGAGTGCCCATCAATTGGGGAATGGTTGATATGTAAATGTAAAAATTTTTGTGTTTTAAGAAATTATTTATGCTATAAAAATATGAAAATGATGGTTTCACGATATCCTAGGAAGATTTGTATGACATTTTTCAACATTCAAAGACCAGAGCCAGGAGAATAATTTGTACAGTAAATAGTAGCAAACAACTTCAAATAATTTAATAATTCCAATCAATGCAATGACTAACTATAATTCCAGATTACCACTGATGAAGCATGTTACCCACATTCTGAAAAAACAGTTGATGGATTCAAATGAAGAATCATATATCTACACACAGACTCACATATTTGTCAAATATAGATATATGTGTACACTTATTTGTCATTAGGAGTACTATGTTTTGTTTTATTACTCTTATATACTGCATGTTTTGCGTTATTTTTATTCCCAATGAGTAAGGAAAGAAAATGTTTTTTAATTGAAAAAATAAATTACAAAACAATAAAATTTTGTTTGGATCTCAATAAGAAAAGCTCAACATTCAATTTGACATGATGACATATTACCATATGGTGTCTTAGTTCTCTTGTGTGAAAGTCTGCCTCAAAATGAGCATATCCTCCACTGGGACATCTCAAGGGATTAAAAAAAATGACAATAATATAAGAATGGGTTTTCTATAACTATAGGGCCAGAGTGATCCTCAACAGTGCTCTCTTTGTGCACTTTCTGTCCCCTCAAACTACTTTCATCCAATTCCTGAGAATAATACAAATTAGAGAAAGATAATGAAATCTATTAGGAGCACCCTGGCCTAAGCATTTGGGGGGAATCATTTACACAATGAAGTAAAAACAGGTATTCTTATATGGTAAAAATGTTGCCTAAACCAACACACATTAGGGAAGTTCCAGGAATTTTCCAATTCTCTTCATAGTTACTGTGAATGACTTCTCTGTCAACTGTAAATAAACTGTATGTCGAAATATAACTCTAGGACTTTAAATTCTAAATCCCTTGCTAAGAGGAAAGATCTACTCTTCCCTTTGATAGGCTAGCAAGGAGTTCAGCAAAGCAGAAGACAAGCATTTAGAAAGAACAAGAGAAACAGTTTGTTCAGGAAAGATGCCCCAGTGTTTCAGGTCATGCTAAAGATGCCTAAAGTAAACATTTCAGGAGATATGTTTACTTTCATAACTATAGTCATGGGATCTAGAGTTTTAAAGAAATCTTACAGGAAAATATTTTATGCAATAATATAAAATAACTCTTTAACTGAAAACTCAAGAAACATAAATATTAAGTAATTTTCCAGTTCTGCAGCTAACAAATTTCTGAGGCATGATTTGAACTCACATAACTCTAACATCAAACTTGATCCAGTTGCCAGTGTAGCAACTCCTGCTTCAACTCTCTACTTAGTTATTTTCTTGTAGTCTTTTCATGTAATTTTCTTCTCATGATAAAGTCAGCTTTTTCTGGGTCTCTGTTGGGAAATTGTTCTGGTTCACCTCATGGGAAATGGCTATATTCAAGAGAAGCTATATACTTGATCACTGCCTTCTAAAGCCTTGTATGTCCTTGTCAAAGTGTATACATGGTCTTGTATGTGAAATAATGTTGTGCTTGTGTCATAAAACACTTGGCAAATAAGTAATGACAATGAGTAATGTAAAGTTAATTATTATGATTTAATTTGATTAAATATGTCCCAATTCACTGCAATTATGGATGATTTAGGAAGAAGAATCTAAGCTGCCAATAAAGTTAAACTCCCCCCTAGATATCCAAGACACTGTTCTGTCCTGGTTCTCCCTCCTTCTTGTCTGTTTCTTCCTTCTGTTGAGGTTTAGGGTTTATCACAAAATATTGACACGCTGGGTCCTGCCAAATGATTTTGACTTGAGTCTTCTCTCAAAGATTTGCCATAATGGGTAGACTCTTAAGAAGCCTGTGTATTTGTGATGCTTGAATTGACAAGCAGGTCAGAACAACCTGACACAGACTGAGTCTGAGCTAGATTGAATCTGAGCTACTTCATGGAGACAAGGTGGATCTTATATACAGAGAGACTGTTGGAAGGATCTAGGAGTGGTCTAGAGGAGGGGTTTCAGAAGAGTTTTGAGGAGGAATCTAATAAGGATATTAATGAGGCTGAGGTCCAACTCCAGGAACCAAGAAAAAAATGGGATTTTGGTGGAATCAAGGGTGGGAAACAGCTGGAGGCAATCTGGAAGTAACAGATGGTAGAAGGTTAGGCTAGTTTAAAGGTAACAGATTTTGTGGTAGATATTTTGACAGGATCAAAGGTGGGAGGTTGCTGAAGGCTACCTGGAGATAATAGGCCATGGAGGACTATGCTAGGTTAAGAGCAACAGAAATTCACTCATATTAAAAATGAAAGACTTTTGGCTTCTGGGAAAAGCCAGATCAAGTGGGGAGATTCAAAGAGTTCAAGGGATTCCTAGAGCCTATAACCCATCACTTCTCAGTTTCTTTTGTTGGATCTTCACACAGGTCAAAATCACTGATTTAGTATCTCCCAGCATTCTGTCCTATGACCCTTCTCTTTTTACTCTATAAAATCTCATTTCATGATATCATTCATTCACATGAGTTCAACTATCATAATTATGCAGAAGAGATCTATATATCATTAAAATCTTTCTCCTGAACTCCAATCATATTACTATTGGTTTTTTTTGGACAACTCATGTCTTGTAGACACAAAATAAAAAAAAAATTCTTCATGTCCAAAACAGACGTCATTATCTTCTCCTTACCTCCAAAATAAACCTTCTTCTTTCTGAGCATCTTAATTCTTGTCAATATCCCCACCAACCTCATAATCATGTAGGATGACAGTCTTGGTGCCATCCTCCACTCTTAATTTGCACTCAACCCACTCACCCAATAGACTGTCAAATTTTGTTGTTTATACTTTTACAACCTGTCTTCTATAAATCCCTTTCTCTGCCCTTACCCAGCCATTATGCTACTGTAGGAACTTATAACATCTCATCTAGATTATTGCAGTTCTAATTCATCTTAGTGCCTTAAATTTCTGCCTAATCTATTCTATCCTTCAATCATTTTGTGTACAGTTGAGGTCTTAACATATTTCCACCACCACCAATCAAATAAACTAGTTTCTTTCTCTTTAGGACTATATATAAATAGCAACAACTAGTACTTATATATCACTTTAAAGACTGCAAAACACTTTACAATTATTATCTTTTTTAGTACTCATGGGAGTTAGTGATATTTTCTATTATTGTCTCCATTTTTTCTGGTGAGGATACTAACATAAATAGAGTTGAAATGCTTTGTTCTGGGGTCATAAAGCCAGTCATTTTCTGAGATTAGATTTGAATGTAGATCTTATTGACAATAGGACAGGTACTCTATCCCTTTGCCACCTAACACTCAACCAAGATGACAACCCCACAGTTAAGCACTGAAAGCCCTTAGCAGTTTGGCCCATTTCCTGCCTTTCCATGCATCCTTTATACACTATAATCCATTCCATTCACTCAATAATCCTGTTACTGTGAGATACTTGCTATCCCTCAAATAGCACACTCTTTCACTTGATTCAATGCCTTTGCCCTGGTTGTATTCCCCATGCTTAGAATGATCTACTCTCTCATGTCTGCCTTCTGACCTCCCTGTCTTCCTTCAAGATTGATTCCAGATTCCAACTTCTGAAGGAGTAATTTCTCTCCCTCCTCCCCTTTTGTTTCCCTCTGAGGGAAACTTGTATCTCTACTCTACATTTCCAGGATATAAATGATTATCTTCCCAATTAGACTACTAGGTCCTTGGTATTTTGGCTTAAGGCAATGTGCTAAGTCCTTGGGGATACAAGGACCCTTCACATAGCCCAGAAAGCTATAGACAACAACAACAACACTCCATTTTTGTCTGTAGTTTCTGTCTCTTGCCCCTGAAATTGTTTGTATGGTAGTAATGTCTATGATCTTCTTTTCTATTAAAAGAGCAAGTGCCTTTAATATTTCTGGTTGGGTGGAGTTACAAGTGATAACTAACCTGAAGAGGAACCTTTCCTTTTATTAACATCTGGAGCAGATCAGGTTATCAAGGGATTCCTTATTCCTCCTCTGCAAGCCTCCAGTGACTAGTTCTATCTTATCGCAAGATACACCATAATCCAATCCACCTCCCACCTTAATTGAAACCTATATGAGCTTTTTCATTTCTTTCCTCCAGGGAGTCTCAGACCCTGTGGGTGGGTCTCCCTTGTTGGTTCCTTGTTGGCAAACTTAACAAACCATCATTGGTTTTAAAATGTCTGATTCATTTTCTCATTTGTTCTGCCACTGACAATTTTATAAACATCGCTTTTATTACTGAATACTTATCAAGATGCCTTGATTGTGGTGGTCAATATCTACTTGTTGAGCATTTGCTGACTACAGTTACTCACTTGATTAAATGCAGTAAGTCTTTATTTCTGATACATTTTGCCTTACAGAATGGAAAACATTCACCTTAAGGTTTGGAGGAAGATGAAAAGGAAGAAAGTAAGAGGGAGCAAGGTTACCTAAAGATCAGGGTCCCTCAAGATCGAAATTGATCCCCAGAAGCACTACAAACATATGACTTTGCTTGTGGTTAAGAGTTGTCCCCTGTCCCACTATAACTTTTAATGTTAGGGTAAACAGTGATATTTTCTGAATTTTTAAAGAGAGAAGGGAGGAAATACTGCATATTCCTCAACTTTTCACCTAAATTTTGCTAGAGACCAAGCTTCCTATTGGGTCTCAAATAAACCAGTTATGACCTTATTAATTCAATACTATGGGTCCTAAAGAAAGAAATGGATCCCTCTTCACTAGAAGAACAGATTTCTTTCCAAACTGATCTCCGTGGGTAGCTGGTCCAGTGTGGATGCTCCCTGAATGACCTACAAGCTTACAATATGTATAGCCATTTTGTTTCTCATAAATTGCTAGATCTAAGAGGGGCTGCATGTTTGATCAATTTAAAAGGAATTAAGGCATAGGGCTTCTAGAATTCAGTCTCTTGACCTTCTCTTCTGCTATTATCTTGCCTACGAACTCTGTTTTCTGGCCAGTAGCCAACTAGGAAAAAGAAATCTACTGCCTCTATTCTGACTTTACCTCTCTTGGCTGCCAATTAACAAGAGAGCAGAAGTGTACTTAGTGGTTCACCCAAAACCCACTTAGCTGCCATAGGACTTCACACAGATGTCAAATGACATCCATTGTAATCAAAGGATCATAGATGTAGAGCCAAGAGTTTCCATCCTCCTTAATGAAATAATTGTGCTTATACGTGAGGATTTTATTGCTTTCATATTGAATGTTCTTTCCAGTATCTTAGCTTATTATTGAGTTAAGAATCCCCTCATGGTCATTTGTCCCTAAGTTGAAAATTTAAAATTCTGTTAGTTTTATATGTTTTTCAATCCAGAAAATCCCTAACAACCTATATTTTAATAGTCTCGCTAAATATCTGTCAAAACAAACAAAAGAACCTGATGAAATATCTTTGGGCAGGGTTCAGTTTTGTTTATACACTAAAACCAAGGGGCAAAAGTCCTGCCACACTGACTGATTTAGAATAGCAACAGATTAAACAGCTTATATTAGTTTAAGACCTTCTACTCTGTCCTTCCATAACCAGTTGCCCCTTTAAAACTGGGTCTTTGTTGAAATGATCTTAAGGCATTGGTGGGGAGAAAAAGGAAGTAATGATCATGGAAGTGGTGCCTCTGCTACTGATGTCCAGGAAATTCCATGAAAAGCATTAAGTAAACAACACAAAAATATTTATTAATTTCATAATGTATTTAAGGAGCTATTCTAATATTAAGGATAGAGGTTTAAAAATTCACTCAATTTGTAGAAACTAATCACTAGGTCAAAAATAAGGTCATTTTTGGCCTCAATAACTCATAATGACTGTCTATAAAAGCACAGAGCAGGTCTGCACAATATACAGCCTATGGGCCACTTGTGGCCTGCCAAAGGATTTCAGGCAGCCATTACAAATGTAGATGGTGTAAAAGAAAGTAAAAATGTAATGAATGCTTTGTGACCCATTAACCCATCTTCAACTAGTCACTATAATGTCTCTCATGTAACTTGACAGGTAGGTTGTCACTCCTCAAGCTCTCCTGTTTGTCATGTGACCCACAGCAATCAACCACTGTCAGTCTGTTTCTAGTCTGAGAGGAGCAAAAGTCATATCTTTTTGCTGTATTTTTGTTCATTACTGTCATTGAATAGAGACAAAGTAAGTGCAGTCATACACCAGTGCAGCTGAGGCCTGCTATGCTATGGATGGCATTAACACAAGAGTTTCTTCCTCTCTGTCACTGCATGGTCACCCTCCAAGTTGCATGGGTGTCCAGTGCTTTCTCCAAGGTCAGACATTCAGTTCAATATCTCTTGAGCAGGCTCATGGAGAATTTTTGGTTCCAACAGCAAAGTTTTGGGTGTTACTGTGGGAAATGTGTGATAAAAAGAATCAGAACATAGAATGTGTAAACTGGAGTTCATAGATATTTGTTTACTTAAATAAGAGAGCAAATATTGCATCGTTTGCAGAGTAGTAATAATCATTATGAAGGAATATAATCTTCATTGCCATTTCAAATCAAAACATCCTTATTTAAGCAAATTGGACACAAATTAAAGGATTCAAATCATCAAAAAATCTCGGTAGAGAACAATGTTTTTTCAAGAAAGTAAACTCGGAAAACGAGGCAGCTTCTAAGGTCAGTTTTCAGATTTCTGAACACATTTCTCCCATGAAGTCTTTTACTCAAGGTGACTTCATAAATAAGCATTTGCTGACTGCAGTTTCTGGATTATGTCCAATTTTTTTAAAAGGGTTTTTGAGAAATAGTTTTATCATTAATCATCTCTTTTCTTGGAAAATGAGTGGCTAAAAACCTATCTTTGGCCCAAAGAAGTTTAGCCTTTTTAAAATTTTGGCCCCTATCTACTGCCAAGTTGTGAAGGTGTGGCATAGAGTGACAAATTCATAGAAAACTGAAGTATCATGAAGCACATCTACATGAGGAAAAAAAGAAACATTGTTAAAAATGAGAGCACAGAGAGATAGATATCCATTTTTCCCTTAGATTTCAGATTTCTGGAAAATATCCCATTGTGCAAGGTGACTTTTCTTAGAAATCATCAGATTTCTTCTTTATTTCCATCTCTATAGAATCTTTAAAACCATGAAACCAAAGCTGTGGAAGTACTGGGATAATGATATACTCTTTGAAGATCTAGAGATTTGTTCATATGGAAAGGAAGTAATTAAAATGTATACAACTCTAGTAGAGATTCTACCTGATAGGATCAAAAAGGTCAAAGGTAAAAACAACAACAGAAATTAACACCTTAATATCCTTCAATATACTTGCAGCTGCACATTTCATAAAAACAGAGAACTAGGAATAAAGCATAAGCATATCTAGTTGGAAGGGCTAAATACAGTGTGATATAATAATGAATTGGAATAGTATAGTCCTGAATGAATGTGAACAACAGAGAGAAGTGTAGGTGGTCTTACAAGAACTAAAGCAAAGTGAAATAAATAGAAAGGGGAATACATGCAAAAAAAAAACCAATCCAAACATAACATGCAAAAAAAATCTAAATATAACAGTGTCTGTAAAATAAAAACCAACAGCAAAAAGAGGCAACAAACTAAGGATTAAAGTCAGAGTCAGGAATTGGGTCTTGGGTTAGAAATGACAAATGCTAGAGAGGATGTGGAAAAATTGGAACACTGATGTATTGTTGGTGGACCTGTGAACTGACACAACCATTCTGGAGAGCAATCTGGAATTATGCCGAAAGGGCTATAAATAATTGCATACCTTTTGACCCAGTAATACCATTTCTGGGGTTGTATCCCAAAGAGATCATGGAAATGGGAGGAAGACCCATATGTACAAAAATATTTATTGCATCTCTCTTTGTGGTGGCAAAAAACTGGAAATTATGGGGATGCCCATCAATTGGGGAATGGCTAAACAAGATGCGGTATATGAATGTAATGGAATACTATTGTGCTATAAGAAATGGGGAGGAGATGGTCTTCATATTCACTTGGAGAGGCATGTACAAACTAATGTTAAGTGATAAGAGCATAACCAAGAAACATTTGTACGCAATCGCAGACACATCGTATGTGTGATGACCAACTTTGATAAACTGGACTCTTCTCAGCAACACATAGGTTTAAGACAATTCTACAAGTCTCAGGATAGAAGGCGCTATCTACATTCAGAGAAAGATCTACAAAGTACACTGTTTAAATGGAGACTGAAGCAATCTACGTGCTATTGTTCTTTTTATGTTTGGTTTACTTTCTTTTTTCCTATTGTTCACATCACTGGTTACAACCCTTCTATATAACCAGAAGATTGTACAATGTGAAAGTATTTGCAGATCCTATACTTGATTGAATGCCGCCATGGGGATGGAGGGGGAAAGGAAGAGAGGGAAGAAAATTTGAAACCCAAGGGATTGTGGAACTGAATCTTCTAAACTAAAAGTAAATAAACAAGTCAATCAAAAAAAAAGGTATTAGAGAGAATTAGGGTTATAGTTCAGAGTTACATTCATTTTTTTAAATTTAACTCCACTTGAATTGATCAAATTGAATGAAATATGTTACTTAATAAACATAAGAAATCCCACAAAGAAAAAAATAGGTATTCATATTTAAATGTAAACCATATGATACAATTCACTTAGTCAAACAATTATTTCAGTTTTGAAAAGACATAACTTTAATAAAAAGACACACAAATACAATGAGACCATATGAATTGGAAGCAGAAACCTATTAAGACTTTTTCAATTCATGTTCCAAGACTATATTTTAGTGACTTATAAAGTATTGTGTCAAAGCCTTCTGAAATTGTGAAACCTCAGAGGAACAACTTTGACAGGAAGGACAAAAGTCGACAGGAAAATGTCCACTTGTTTGCTGGGTGATGATCATCTGTCTCTTTTTGACATAACCTTTGTCTCCAATACATCTTTTCATGTGTATAGTCTATTTTTTCTTTTGAGCAAACAAAATGAAATTATTCTGGGAGAAAACTGAGAATGTGTAGCTATCACTTATTAGAATATAGTTCCAAAATATCAGTGTGACCATAGCAACACAAATTCTTAACTCACAGGAGGAGTATGTGTCCTTTGGAATATTATTTTCTGTATTTTAAAACATTGACATGAATTCCTTATATTTTGACATGAATTTGTTGGCATATTTAGGAATTATTTGCATTAATGCATATCTATTTAATAAATATAATTAGCTGTATTTATTAGTAGGAAAGTGAAAATATGACACTGTGTATTATTTATATATGTTTAAAGCCTCAGAAGAGAGATACACACACACACACACACAGAGAAAGAGAGAGAGAGAGAGAGAGAGAGAGAGAGAGAGAGAGAGAGAGAGAGAGAGAGAGAGAGCACTTGTTCAGGTTTATATGTGAATTTCAAGATGTAAGTCAGTGGGTTAATTTCTCATGGTTACTGCCAGGAATTTTCGTATTCTCTGGCACGAAATCTTAAATTGAAGAGATAGTCATGGTGTGTTATTACTTGTCACTCATGTGATCATGTTTAATCCAAAGCATCTCATTATCACAGCATTTTGGGCCTCTTCCCATTTTGTGGAAGTTCTAAGGAAGCCTGTTCTCAGACAATGGATGACATTTTTTCTCTTGGTTCTCTGTCTCTCTCTCTGTCTCTCTCTCTCTCTCTCTCTGTCTCTCTCTCTCTCTCACACACACACACTCACACACACACATACACACACACACACACAAAGATAAATCACTAGGCCTAGAATCCAGAAGACCTGAGTTCAAATCTGCTCCACTCTTACTCACTGTGTGACCTTGGATAAATAATTTAATCACTTTCTGTCTCAGTTGCTTCATCAATAAAATGGGGATAATAATAGTGCCTAGCTCTCAGAGGTACAAACATACATACATAGAATATATGTTACTTTGGTGGTAACATCAATTCATTCTTCTATTTTGGTCACTGAAAAAATGAAACACTAACAACAATTCAGCAACAGTTACTGTAACTAGCTCCCAAAATGTGAGGTTGAATGTGCTGCACACGTATAACATCTGAGTCATCTCAAGCTCAAGATATCACAAATATGGCTTATTGTCTTTTCCATAAAACCTGTTCTTCCCTTTGATCTCACAGTTTTCCTCAGTGACCTCAATAACTACCAAATCAAGTTCAAAACCTTATTATTGTCATCATTATTTTCTTTGACTCTTTGATTTCTCTTCTTTTCAATATGACCAGCCATCATTTAGTATTGATTGTACCCTCTGCAGTATATCTCTTTTTACAACATTGACAATTACTTGCACAATTGTCATAGATATCATATGTATTTCTTCTGTAGTCTTTTCTCAATCTCAACTACTCCTTTTATACTGTGCCAGAATTATAAACCTTGCAACATAGATTTCATTGAATCACTCAATTGTGGAAAATACTTTAATGATTCCCTAATGCTTGTTAAGTTCAGATTCCTTGACTTGCCATTAAAAATGCTCCACAATCTGATTTCAGCTCGTACTTTCAGTTTGGTAGAGTAGCTCATCTCTCCTTATTCCTCTTTATGACCTAGTCACACTTGTCTATAATATACTCTATCTTTTACTTCACTTCCCCTTACATGCCTCAAAATTTCCTTCTGTGCTTTGCTGAAAGTATCCTTTTTTCTCCATCTACCATCTTTACTTACCATCTGAGATTCAACAATATTTTAAATCTCAATTCAGATAGTGTCTGTTCAGGTGGAGACTAATTTCGCAATCTCCATTCCCTGACACAGTTGTTAATGATATTTCCATCTCAGATCAGGCATCACATAGTATTTTCATTGTCTTTCTCTGATGTACATATCATGTATTATTTTGCAACACAATTATTGGTATATGCATCAAAATCTATATTATACAAGAAATTACATGGGATCACAGTGTATATCTTTATTAAAGTATGTGTCTCTTCCAATAACAACATAGTCTTCTGCAGATTGTTATTTTTTAATTTGTGTAAGAATTAGAAAAATCTCAGCCCATAGTAGAGTCTAAATACTAAGGACACGTGCCATTTCAAAAGTGCCACTTCACTCAGTCTCTTAGGGGTTTTATTAGTTATTGTTGTTAATGTTTGATGTGTGGTCCACATTAGCTCCATGTACAAATATTTCAATGCAATTGTTGAAATTCTGGGACATGTATTGCACATAAATACTTTCCAGCCAGCAACACTACCTTTGGGCAGAGGTAGGATGATGAATTTCTCTTTTGCTTCACATGGATGACCCATGATAGCTGTGAATACAAAGCAGGGTGTATGATGCATGTACAAAGTCTTTCCACATAATTCTAGTTAAGAATGTTATCTAAAAATTCAGTGCCCAAAGACAGTAGAAGTCCTTGGCAAAAAAAAATAATAATAATAACAATATATAAACTTAAGAGGATAGTAGAAACTGATATATGGTATAAATATGTTCAAAAATTTTTATTTTAATTTTAACTATTTATAGCCTGACCCTTCTGACCCAATCATAAATATTAATAAGGTTTGATGCACAAGTGCAATGCTTTCAAAAAGGCTTTTAAAATATATATATATAACTTCAATGAAAATTTTTTGTTTTAGAATGTGAGGACTACTGATTTGGTTTCATTTTGGAATAACCAACTTCAATGTATTATGTGAAATGAACTTGTCAAAATAATATTTATGAGAGGAAAAAGTTCATAGAGATAAGCTATTATTTTTATATAATATGGAAAAGTTTTAATTCTGCATGGTGCTTCATAATACTCATTGTTATTATTTTGCCTTTAAGTGATATGAATATGTTGCAGAACTACAAGTCTGTAGCATACATACATGTATGTGCTTATATACATGGATATAGATGTATATACATACACACATATATGTATGTATATACATGTATGTGCATTGTAATATCACTAATACAATAAGATGTTTGTAAAGAGAAAAATGGGAGTCCATAAGAATTTTTGCTTGGCTTACACTGCTGCCTGATTTTATTACCACCCTGGGGAAAAGAAGATGGCAAATTACACTATACAAAGCTAACTGCCTGGAATTGCTTTGATCCTGCAGTGCAGATAGCATTTTTCTCATCATTAAGGAATGTGTCTTATAGAATTCTATCTAAAATGTGTTTCTGTACTTCAGAGACAAAACGTATTTCCCTCAAATGAGAAATGAATCAGCTTTGTTTGGTATAATATAATTTTAAATGACCGATAAAAGCTTAATAATGTAGGGGTGACTGCATATGGTGAATGATGATTAAATCATCATTAATATTATCATTAACATTCATGTTTTATAACTATATCCCTGTACCATTTACAAAGCATTTTTATGTTTCTTTTATTTTGACCATCACAACATCCTTTTGAAGGATGCAATATTTCAGAGGAATACCTATCTAGGAAAATTAGCATTTAATACTTCAAACAAGGGGTAATTTACCAAAGCACTATATAGAAATTAAAATACAGTAAACATTTAATAAATGCCTGTAATGACAATAATGATGACTTTAACAGTTGATGTTTATGAAGCAAAACAATTTCATCTACATTATTTCATTCAAGTATCACAAAAACTCTTTGAGGCAGGTGCTAGAAATATGATTAGGTACCTTTGACTGATAAACTGAGGCTAAGAAATGATAAATATTATTGTGATTAATCATGAAAACAAGTATTAATAGACATTTTTATAATAACTTCTTTTTTTTCTAATGATAACAGCAGTGACTTCCATTTATTTAGCACTTTAAGGCATTCAAAATACTTTGCATAAATTATTTCATTTAATCCTCACAAAATTCTTTGAAGTAGGAAGTTATAATGTGTATTGGTGAGTCTGTACTGCAGTGCAACTAAGACTCAACTCTCATACATAAATTTAAAGGGAAGAATAGAAGGGCAGCAAAGAAAGCAAGAATTTAAGTAGGTAAGGGTAGGAGAATGTGGTTAAAAAATAAAAGTGATGAGATGAAAAGTTTATAAAATAAGAGAGTGAAATAGTCCTGAAAACATGTTTTAAGTCATATAGATTCTGCAATGGACCCAAAAGCAATATCTTAGTTTTTGAAGATGAAATTAGTAACAGTGAGGGAGGTTATTGTGCCTCTGATGCAGTGAGACTCACATGCCACTGAGGTTCCTACTGTTAAAAGAAGAGGAGGAGAAGAAAGAGCAAGAGGATAATGGGGGGGGGGGAAGAGGATAAAAATGAGGAGGGGGAAGAGAGAGTGGGAGAGGTAGGGATGGTGATGATGATCAAGGACAACAATAACAAGAAAGAACAAGAACAAGCAGAAAAAAGAACAAATACAGGAAGTTAAAAAAAAAGAATAAGAGGAAGAAGAATGATAAAAAGAACAAGAACAGGAACAAGATAAAGAGCATGAATTGTAAAGAAAAGACCAAGGAGGAAGAGGAAGAGAATATTTAGATTTCTGAAAGTATGCTTAATTAAACGAATTGACACTAATGTTCTCTTCCATTAAAGGTGCTAGCTAGCTCTTGCTTAGATTTTCAATTATGTCTAACTCTTTGTAACTGGCAAATATACTGGACTGATTTGCCATTTCCCTCTCCAGCTCATTTTACACATGAGGAACCTGTATCAAACATGGTTAAGTGATTTTCTAAGGGTCTCATAACTAGCAAGTGTCTGAGGCCAGACTGGAACTTAGAAAGAGGAGTATTTCTGACTCCAAGCCTGAACTCTATCCACTTCATCATCTAGCTTACTTAGATTGTCCAGCTATTAATTTTGTACCTATTTCTGCTTCATTTCATTGTGACCTCCTTGAACAAGCATTATTCTGACCTCAGAATGAAATCTGATGTTCAGCAGAATCTATGCAGTGAATCTATTGATAATAACAAAATTACAGAATCAACATCAAACCATTTCAAATGTCAGAAATGTGTGATTGTTTTACATCTTTCCATGATTAAAGAGAATTATATTTTAAAACTGAAGAAGAAAAATAATTGAATCATTTTTAAAACAGAATAATGACATTTAAATATATTGAGATTACAATTCAATTTAGTTCCATGGCTAAGTTAGCTTTCACAAGGTAATTAATAGTTGTTATTTAAAATAGAAATTTTTCGTCTGGCAAGTAACAGTGTCTTGATGATTGCCTATAAAAAAAGAGTAACATAAGAAGACATGCTTAGCTCTTTATGCTAAAAACAAGTGATGACGACAACAAAAACTTCCTTGTGGAAGATGACTGAGCTTAAATTTTTGTTCATCCCTGGTAGACATTCAATAAATCTTCCTACAAATAAGTAAAATAAAATAATTAAAAAAGGAAATTCTCAAATAATTTCCTCCACTTCTGTTAAAAATCCATGTAAATCTACTCCTGTTCTGGTGGAGAACAGAGCCATATGCCTATGTTCCGTGTTACTTCTAAAAACTAGAACTGGAATCCTGCTTTTTTTCTGTTCACTGTTTGCTATGTTGTAAAAGTTCAATAAGTACTTAACAACACCTGTCATTCTCATTAGTCCAAGCTGTTAGGAGATTTATTGTTTGGTTTTGTTGTGGGGGGAAAGGTGGTATTTAATGTAGAACATACTGTTAATATGATTCTAAAACTATACAGAATGTCCCCAAAGCCTTAGTGCCATTTCAGACTTAAATGAAACCTTTTCCCATATTAAGTTTATCATTCCCCCATTTATTTATACTTCTATAGCTTAAAATGGGACTAAGACTTTTGTGACATTTCCTGTTTGTATGTATATGTATATATACACTCAGGTATATGTATATATACACTCATATGTGTGTATGTAGATAGATAGATAGATAGATAGATAGATAGATAGATAGATAGATAGATAGATAGATAGACAGATGGATAGATAGATAGATAACTTCTCAGAATGTATTCAATGCTAGTTAATATTACAGATAATTCAAACATTTGGCATAGAAATAAATAAATTATTCCTTAATGAAACAAAATTAAAATAATTTCATTTCTGCTAAATTGAATCTCCCCAATAAAGACTTACACTAATGCCTCAACATGTGGGAGAAAAAGTGGACCTGCATCCTCAAACTTTATTCCACTGGAATACAAACTATGGAAAACAAACCAGAAGGGTTTAGTGCCTCAGACAGAGGTAGAATGTTTATCTTTTTTTTTTCTGGGGAATAGTCTAATAAATTCAGAAACCAAATTCCTCTTTCTCTCTCACATCATATATCCTATCTGTTGCCAACTCCTGTCAATTCTCCTTTTGCAAGACTTTTTGAATATTTCTCCTTCCTCTCCCCTGATACTGTCACCACACTGTTGCAGGCCCTGAAACTGAAAGATCATAATTTGTAAAATTCCATTGGCTATTAAATGCTAATTGCTTTCTGCCTTTCCAAATATCTTACGTTTTACTGCCCATCAATATCTTTTGACACACTCGCATTAGCTTCCTTGCAGCTCTGTATACAAGCCACACCATGTCCCAACTTCAAGCTATTTTACTTACCACTTTCTATCTCTGGAATACTCCACTTCCTTGTAAACACTTCCTGTTTTCACAGTCTTCCTAGATGTCTAATGTAAAATCCAATCTTCTGCAAGAAATATTTCTCTGTGTCCCTAAATGCTTTCACCTTCCCCTGAAATTAATTCCAGTTTATTCAATAGAAATTTAGTTTGTACACACTTGTTTGCATGCTCTGTTACCTTTTTAGAATGTGAGTTTCTTGAGGTCAGGGATTGTTTTTGCATTTCTTCGCAGCCTTAACACATAGCAATTCTCACTGCACTGTGTTAAATTAATGATAGTTGATTGACAGATTGATTGAATAGGTTGTTGATTACCAAGTGACTAAATTTTTTGGTCACAGAAACTAATATTTTTACCTACTAATCTATGGCTTTAAGTCTCAGTTCTGCCACTTAACATTGTAATATTTGGAAAGTACCTTGACATCCCTAGGCAATTTATCACTGCGTAAAATGAAGGGATTGGACTAAATGCCCTCTGTGTGCGACTTCTTTTTATCTCAAGCTATGATTTATGATTTTATGGAGTTGTTATAATGTTTGGTGGACAATGTTGAAACCACAGGTCCTTGAAATATTGAATTAAACAGCTTGTTGAAGAAAATAAATGAATTGATATCAGATTCTATCAGTTTATATTTTCAGCAAGTTGGCACACTTATTGTGCCTAGATTAGATGCAGTAAAATTAAATTAAAGGGATCACCAAATATAATACCATGTGATGTAAAAAAAAAGTACTTAAATTAGCTATAAAGTTCTAGTTGTAGAAGAAGGTTTGTGGGAATAAAGATAAAGACAACAGAAATAGACAAAAAAAAGAGAGAGAGACAAAGATACAAAGAAAGACAGAGTCAGAAAGAATAATAGTGCAAGAAATCCACAAAGATGAGCTAGGAAATAAAAGCAAAGAATTGGCGGGAAGGATCTGTGCCAGTGCAAGAAAGTGAGGGGAAAAAAGAGAAAATATTCCAATATGTCTGCAGTCATCAGGAACCCAAAGCCCCTACTACATGCCCTTCAGCCAACTTCCAAATAAATCTGGTCTGTTAGAAAGGTGGAAATTCTGTATAGAACCCTAAAATCTCCTAAATATCATCCCCTTCCCCTGAAGGAATTAATGAAGAAAATCTTTATAGTCCCTAAATCTTAATTTTAGCTCTTGTTTGGGCATTTTTCAGTTGTGTCTGACTCTTCATGATTCCATTTGGGGTTTTCTTGGCAAAGATATTGGAAGTGTTTGTTATTTCCTTCTTCAGCTCACTTTACGAATGAGGAAACAGACAAAGAGGGTTAAGTGAATGTAATGGGAATCTGAAGCTCTTTCCTGTCCCTAGGCCCTTTGCTTAAGTGGCTCTGAGAATGTTCCCTGATTTGGTGGTGACACAGAGCCTGTGGTGAGAGGCTTGTTTTTTTGGAATAGCCACACCTTGTTACTTTGTAATTGGACAGTGGGTCAAGAGGGCTGACCCAGGAGAAGCCTATATATATGCTCTGATGTGAGGCTTTGTTTGGGGCTCACTTTGAGAAGAGTTGTGTGATTTGGCCAGATGAGACTCTAGGAAGCCATTGAGCCCCCTGGCTTTGAAAAACCCAGATGTTGGTGCTTCCCTCTCTGGTAACTTGAATAGGTAATGGTTGTAATAGTCAGGTGGTTGCAAGCCCACCTGCTGATCTGTTTCTTGGTCTGTTTGTAACTTGTGTTTGTAACTTGTGCTTGTAACTTTGGTTTGTATTCTCTGGATTTCAGGGTGCTGACTTTTCCCCTGAACTAGGTAAATGATATGTTTGTTTGATGAAAGAATGATTGTTAACGCATTTTGAGTTGCTTTCCTTTAGTAAAGTAGATCTAAGAACCTGTGCTAGCAGCCACCCTGGGTATGCTAGGGTGCTTGCTGATACAGTGAATTGGTTTGGATCATAAAACTAGTAAGTATCTGAGTCTGTATTTACACACAGAATTTGAACTTCCTTACTCCAGGCCTGGCTCACCCTCTAATGTACCATCTAATTGTTTCCTAAATTTTAATACCCTAGGACAAATCTTCATTCACTCTTTCTTAAATATACTATCCTTAACTATATAAATACAAGTCAGAGCCAAAGTAATTTCTTTATCAGGTCTTGAGTAAGTCAGTCTGATACCACTCCCTTGCCCCCTACTCTCTCTAATAGGGATGAAATTTTGAAAATCCCTTTGTATTACTAAGCTGACACGTACTCCATAGCTACTTTCAAATTGAGCCTCTGTTAAAAAAACAGAAGGTATGAACCCTGTTACTGGTATAACAGAAAGGAGCTGAACAAGTATGAGCAACACTGTATAAGGAAAAATCCCAGCTGGGAAAAATCAGAACTTCTTAGGTTGAGCACCTGAAAGCTGGGCTACTACTGCTGAACTGGAACTTCTGTGGAGAAAGTGATGTTTATTTCAAGAATGGGAGAAAGTAATTTTTATTTTGAGAATGAAGCTGCTGAACACTTCCAAGGGCCAGCTGGAGCTGCCGAAGACTGAGGAAGCATAACTGTGGTGCCGGTATTTTATACAAATATTGTTATGGCTTTGTAAATGTGCATGGATATTAGTGTGGCCTTGTTAAGCCCTGTCTTTCCAGGAAAAAAGACTGTGAAGGATTTGAGATGGACTGGATACTGTGAGATTCAGTGTGGAGTGGGGACTGCATCGAGAGCTGGACAAGGAGCTGGGAGCTGTATGTTTTTGAACTCAGGTGGCAGTTGATTAGATTCAGGCAGGAGCTGAGACAATGGAAAAAGAATCATGGAAGCTGAAAGCCTTCCCTGAGTCAAGATGAAAAGTCCCCTCCGAGGATACTGAGTAGTGATGAAATTTTGATTTACTTGCGACTGAGGGATACATGGCCTGTGTATTTTCCACTGCCCATTAAGAGGGTAATGAGTAGTGACTGATGACTGAGTCGTGATTGATGACTAAATAGTGACTGATGATTGAATAGTGGCTGATTGGTAACTTAGTGTGCCCCATGGTAGAGGATTTGATCTTATGTATTTTATGATTGAATGATTGAGTTACTAAGTGATTGTTTGACTAAATGATTGTACTTTGTTTGAAATTATGTGACCACTTTGGTGAAAACTATGCAGCCATTTTACTGATTAGTTGTAGTGAATGCTATATTTTGATTTTTCTGTGATAAGTTGTAACATTCTGAATGCTTTACATTGATATTCTGTGAACATTTTGCTCTGATTTATTATTGAATAAATAGAGAGTTTGGTATACTATGCAATTAGAAGCTTAAAAGCTGTACATAACATGCGTTCTCTGGAAAGCTGCTCATACTTGGCTTTACATTATGGTGTAGTCAGCAGGATTACAAAGTGTAGTGCCTCTATTTGTTCCAGGATCCATCACCATTTGGATTGAGATTGCAAGGCCAAGGATCCTGGAGGGTGATGTAATCCTGTGGACGATCTGTTTCTTTAACAGAGGCTTAATCTGAAAGTAGGTGCTAAGTATCAGTCAACTTATCAATTCAAAGGGATCTTGAAATTTCATTATTATTACACCCTCTCACCATACACACATCTTCTCCTTAATAGTATGACAAGTGATTATTATCCAAATATAATTTTTCTATCCCCTTTACTATCTCACCAGTATCATCCAACCAGTTACATCCTTTATATTACTGATAAGTAACTAATATCAATTAGAATTTATAAAAAAGATAGTTCAAAGATAAGAACAGAGATACAAATGCATATTCCTGAGGAGGGTCAATTCTTCTCTCTACCACATTAGTTTCAGGAGAATGTATTCTCAAACTTAAAGTGTCTGCTACAAAAATCTTTCCCAACAAAATCCTTTATAAGGATGGCATATCATATTTTTCAGTCGATAACTTGCTTGTAGAACACAAGAAGTTGATTGCTGGGTTAATATACTGCTGAGCTTGAATAGATAGGTTGCCCCTCAGGACTGGCTCCTTTCCAGGTTGAACTAACAATAGATTCTGCCATAGACTCCCATACCTGAACATCTTGTGGCACTTCCAGTCTCTAAAACTCACAATCATTGTGTGATCTATTCCATCACTGATACTTATTTACCTTCTGGCAAGAAAGAATAGGAAAGTCAGACAAAAATTTAAAAAAAGTACCATTTTTCAGGGTCATGTCTGAACCTAATACCAATAGTACCTTTCTACCAATTGAAAGGCCCACATCATTTCTTCATATTTACTCAAGAAGCTACAAGGGAAAGAGAGATCCATTTCGTCTTATGGTATCTTTTGTGTGCACATTTGATTCCAACTTAGTTGCAAACTAAAAAATTTTTTCTTTACCAAACAATTAAAGACAAGGTATAGGAATAATATGCCTGTTCTTTTTCTGAAATAGAATGAAATATTCTCTATTCTGCACCTTTTAATATGTGTGAAATCAGGCTCCCCAAAATAGATAGAACTGATTTTGAATGTTCTAAGGTCTAGACTCCAATTGCCCAGTCCCTTGTTATATGGACATGAGGAAAATAAGACCCAGAGAAATTAAGTTACTTGATTATATTCACATGAATAATAAATATTGGGAGTAGGATTTTAACCTATGACTTCTGACTCAAAATATTGTGATCTTTCTGTTGAAATATTGTGTCATATTGACACAGACATGGAGAACAATAATTTGTCTTTCCCTTAATTTTGATGAGAGTGGAGCACAGTGAATTTATCAATGAAACTATCAGCCTCTGAAGCTTATTATAAGAAAACATTAGGAAAATGATAAATTTTTATACAGTTTTTCATTTATTTTCATCCATATAATGGCCTTATAAGATTGCTGTAAAATTTACTGTTTTGAAAATGAGGGAATTGAGAGTTTAAATGGCTTGCATTCTGCTTGTAAATACCTAAGTAGGAATTTGAACTTATCTTCTTGTCCCACACAGTACATTTTCCCTAAAACTATAAGGTTTTCCATTGTAAGATAATATGCCTCTCAACAATGGAAATCATCAGTAAAAATAGTTACCTGTACAGGAGTTAAAGCTAATGCCACAAAATAGTACATATCTCTCAGCAAGCTCCCTTATGAAACAAAATGAGTTCATAAAGTAGTATTGACAGATTTCTTGTGCATCTGTACAGTACAATTTAGATATGTAAATTCTGTCAGGGAATGCAAATGTGATTGTGTATATGTGCACACATACATACTTATTTCAGGATATGTTTCTTTGTTTTGTTTTCCATCTCTGGGAGGAACTTTATCAATATTGGAAGTATTATGTGGGTCAAGTAAGTAAATGTGCTTTTGAATTCTTTGAAGGCATGGACTATGCTACATTTCAATAGTGAATCTCTAGTTTTTGTGCAGTAAGATTTAAAAAAATGTTTAGAATTTAATTCATCTGGGGGGTGGAGCTAAGAAGGCAGCGCAAAAGCAGCAAAGTTTTGCAGCTCCAACACAGCCACCCTAAATACCCATGAAATATGACTCTAAACAAATTTTAGGGCTCCCAAACTCACAAAAATACAGAAATCACATCCCTTGCTGAAGGCAGCTTGGCAGGTGGGATTCATTGTTGCAGGCTGGGAGCTGAGGCTGGCCCAGCCCAAAACCATGGCCAGGCCCCAGGGTAGTTGGAAGGAGCCACAGCTTGAGTCTATGGGAGAGTGGATCTGCTGCACCTGGGGCAATCTCCACATTTATCAAACCAGGAAAAATACGGCTTAGAGAACGGTCAGTGGAATTCAAACTTTCAAGCTAAATTTGCGGGAGGAAAAGTGTCCGGCCAAACTGCTTCCAGGACAAGGAAGCATCAGAATCAGCAGGATCGCTGCAAGCAGCAACTGCCTCCACCGGGTTGCTTCAGATCTCCTGGCCTGCATATTGCAGGGGGACCAATGATTGATCAGGGCCAAGGGCTCTTGTGTTGAGTGGCCTAGATCTAGATAAAGGTCTAGGGTAGTGGTCCCAAGGTATGCTTTCAACAAGCCAAAGCTGGTAGGGGCTTCAGTACCCACCTAATAGCTCTGGCAGCTGTGAAAACCCCAACAATTTGGGACAGATTTTTCCCCATGGAAGCAGAGTTCCACAGAGCTAAAAAATCAAACAATTAATTGACTGGCCAACATGAGGAAAAGGAAGCAAAATAAGAACAGCAATGAAACTCTAGAATCTTTTTGGAAGACAAAAAGGATAAAAGCATGGAATGGGAAGAAGACAGCACAGTCAGAAATTCCACACAAAACACTTCCAAGAAACATGAAGATTGCCTACAAACTATAGATCAACTTATAACACACTTTGAAAACCAAATAAGAGAAGTGGAGGAAAAATTGGGAAGAGAAATGAGAATGATGTGAAAAAATCATGAAAAAGAGAGTCAACAACCTGACAGAAGAAAACAACTCCTTAGAGAACGAATTAACTCAAATGGCAAAAGAGGCCCAGAAAGCCAATGAAGAGAAGAATTCCATAAAAAGTCAAATTTTCCAGATGGAAAATGAATCTCAAAAGCATTCTGAAGAGAATGATACCTTCAGAATTATAGTGGAGCAAGTGGAAGGTAATGACTTTGTGAGAAACCAAGATACTATTAAACAGTTACAAATAAGTGAAAAAATAGGAAGAAATGTGAAATATCTCCTTGAAAAAACCACAGACTAGAAAATAGATCCAGGAGAGACAATTTTAAAATTATTGGTGTACCTGAAAGCCATGATCGAAAAAATAAAAACTTGGAAAGCATCTTTCAAGAAATTCTCAAGGAAAATTGCCCTGCTGTTTTATATTCAGAGGGCAAAATAGAGCTCAAAATAATTCACTTTTCACCTCTTGAAAAAGATCCCCAGAAGAAAACTCCTAGAAATGTTATAGTCAGGTTCTGCAAACCCCATTTTAAGGAGAAAATATTACAGGCTGCCAAGAGAAAAAAATTTGAATACTGTGGAAACACAATTAGGGTAACCTAGGATCTGGCAGCTTTTACACTAAGGGACCAAAGGGCCTAGAATATGATATTTCAAGGTAGCTGGGATTAAAACTAAAAATCACCTGCCCAGCAAAATTGAGTATAATGTTCCAGGGAAAAATATGGTCATTCAATGAGGTGGAGGACGTTTTTTTAATTTAGTTTTTTATTTGTTTCCTTGTTTAAATTTTTCATTTTCATTACATTTTTGAA
>CM053600.1:102180715-102227240 GCA_028646575.1 Pseudocheirus occidentalis
TCCCATTCCATGCTTTGACCCTTTTTATCCATAAAAAAAGGATTCTAGAGTTTTATTGGTGTTTTTATTTTGCTTCCTTTTCCTCATGTTGGCCAGTTAATTAATTGGTTGGTTTTTTTAGGTCTGTGAAACTCTGCTTCCAAGGGGGGAAGCTTTTTTCCAAATCACTGCGGTTTTCCCAACTGCTGGAGCTATTAGGGGGGGTGTTGCAAGTCCCCTAGCTTATCTTGCTGAAAGTGCACCCCAGGACCACCACGCAAGACCATGATGCGGATCTAGGCGGCTCAATGCAAGAGCACTTGACCCTGATCAATCGATTCAGTCCCCCTGCAGAGTCCGCAGGCCAGGGGCTCTGAGGCAGCCTGGTGGGAGCGATGGTTCTGGCAGTTCCCTTCCCCCATTGCTTCCTTGCCCCAGAGGCAGATTGGCCAAATTGCTTTACCCCCCCTAATTAATTTTCAGTTTCACTTTCACTAACTGGTCTCTGAGGATTTGAAGATCCCTTAGGCAGGTGCTTTAGATTTTCTTTGAAGTAGACTCATGCTGTGGCTTGGGAGACTCAGCTCCTCCAGGCTGCCCTGGGGCCTAGAGTCACCCGCAGCTGCGTTTTGGGCTGGCCCGGTCTCTGCTCCGCTGCAAGCTGCCCCTCTCCCATCCTGTGCCTCAGGCCTTGGAAGATGTGGAGGTACTGGAGGCTGTAGAACTGCTGCTGACTGGCTGCAGGCTCGGCTCTGGCTCCTACCCACCATCCCAGGCCTGGCCACGGTCTCGGCTTCAGGGTGTTCTGGCCTTCGCTCTGGGTGGCCCTGCTGAGCACCTGCTGCTGAGTTGCCTTCAGCGAGACGTGTGTTCTGTGTATTTTTGTGAGTCTGAGAGTCCTAGACTTTCTCTGGGCTCATATTTTATGAGTGTTTAGGGTGGTGGTGTGGGAACTGCAGGACCTTTCTGCTTCTACTCTGCCATCTTGGCTCTGCCCCCGGTGGAGGAGTTTCAAGCACTCTTGATGAAAAAAACAGAACTGAACAGAAAATTTGACAATCAAGTACAAAAAGCATGAGAATGTAAATATGGGAAAGAAATCATAAGGAACTTATCAAAGTTGAACTATTTACATGCCAGTATGGAAAAATGATAATAGTAACTTATGAAACTTTTCTTAGTATAAGGATAGGTGAAGGGAATATAAATGTATGTATATGTATACTTACCCATATGTCTGTATAGGAGGCTATCTATACATATGAATACATATATGAGCATGTGTATATATGTGTACATAAAGGGTCCAGGATCAATTGAATATGAAGGGATGATACTTTAAAAGGTGAAATTCTGAGGTGGGAGAGGACTAGAATGAGAGGAGACAGAGAGAGACAAAAAGGCGTTAATCATCCCATATAGAAGAGGTAAGGGATAATTGTTACAATTCTACTTTCATTTACTCTCATTGAATTTGGCTTAGGGAAGGAATGACATAAACTCTAAACTGGGTATCATGCCACACAGGAGAGTAGGGGGCATGGGGATGGGAGGTGGGATGATGGAGGGGAGGGCAGGGTCTGGGGGTGGCTTGCTGGAAGCACACACATCAGTAAAGGGACAGGGACAGGTTAGATAACAGAACAAGGGGGGAGACAGGATAGGAAGGAGGGAGATATGATCATTATGTCCACTGTGAAAATGTCCTACATAATTACACATGTACAGTGTGTAAAAAAAAGTAAAGAGATAGAATTTAGTTCATTTGAACAGAATTATTTTCAATGCTTTCTCCCCTAAATTAAGTACTTTTTAAAAAATCAGTTTTAGCTTTTGCTTTTTTGCTTTGGTTTCTGTTTATTATTTTTTGCCCTAACATTGGATCTTTTTTGTCTCATAAATCTCCTATGATCTTATACATTTCTGAATGCCACTCTTTGCAAATTCATACTCATTTTATACGTCTTCAAAGGAATTCATTTTATCGACCCTTTTAGAATTTTGTGATGATTTTAATACTCTTCTTCCATTTCTGTTACTCTCTTCTCTTTCCCCTCATTTTCTAGTCTCTGTTCCAGATGCCACTCTATATTCACTTATTCATCCCACTTGAAAACGTGCTTAATAAACTTGACACCTGATAAGCTGTTAACTATCATTAGATAAAGGTGTTATCTCTTTCCAGTTGTGTGTTTTTCTGTGTATACACACACATGTACATACATTTGGTCTATATATTTAAAAAGAAAAAGTATATGTGACATTTCAAACCAGAAAAGACTATAAAAGACAGAGGAAGAATCCTCTGATGGTAGCATTTCAGCACTGAGAAAGGTAATAGAGAGAGGTTTTTGTTTTTGTTTTGTTTTGTTTTGGTGTTAAATGGAGTTCCTTCCTCACATGCTTAAAGTTTTTTTCTTTAATATTGTCTAGATATCTACTCCATTTATATGACTACTTCACTGAATGAAAAAGTTAAACTGATTAAGAATTTGTGTCCTTTATTTCTTCCACGTCCTATGTTAAAATGGAAGCTTTTCCAAATAAACTCATAATATTTGTATTCCCAGTGCCTAACAATATCCCTTACGTATAAAAGTTTCTTTATAAATACTTGCTGACTGATTAATATTTGCTGTAATAGTGTGATATTAGTGCCTCTAAAAGTCTCCCTTAACATGGTACCTGACCTCAATCACTCTACATTTTTTGAGACATTACCATTAATGAAACCAATTGGAAGCACATTTTAATTAACCAGTTTTCCCTTTTGTTGAATTTGCTTAATCCTTACTTTTTCCTCTAAAACATAGTAGAAGTCATGAATAATAAAACAGTGGAGTTTTAGAAGGTATGAAAAAGATGATTTGACTGTAGAACATAACAAATTTGGAATAGAAGTTGGTCCCAACTATAGGATTATGGGCAACATAAAGGAAATATACTTGCTAGAGGAGGGACAGAGAAAAAAAATGCAATTGCTGTAAATGGAATTTTAAGAGAAAGAAATATAGCAAAGGCAAATTTATTATACTTCACAAATTTCTTCTGCACCCCCTAATAAACACAAGAACAATTCTATTTTATTTCTATACCAAGGGCAAAAGCAAGGCAGATGAGTCTGAAAAAAGAGCTTTTATTCCCTTCCTCTCTCCTTAGGCAAAAAGAAATTCCCAGCCTATTCTATATGATTCTCTGTCTCCCTTCCATTCTTTCCAGACTTACCAGTGTCTCTTTCTCAGTTCTTCTACAAGCTGGTATACTCTTCCTTAAAAAGGGTAAGCAGGAGGAGGAGCTAAGATGGCAGAAAGGAAGCAGTAGCTTTTCCAAGCTCCTCCAAAAAATCTGTCACTAAAAGCTAAAAAGTGAATTTAAACATATTTAAGAGTGACAAAACCCATTTTGAGATAGATAATGGCAGATTTCCAGCCCAGGAAAGTGCCTGCTCAGGTTTGGGCAGGGAGAACATATAGCACACAGGAGCTGCACCAGCACAGATCTGAGAGTGAAGTATGGCAGACTGAGAAGAAGACCCAGTCAGCCAGCAGACTCACTCACTCCAAGGGTGATTTGCAGCTGTCTCACAACAGAGGATCATCAGAGCTGGGTAAGAGAAAACACAGGGCCTGCAGCAGGATCAGTAGCTTCTCCTTGACTTACAAGCCCACATGCTGGATGTTTTAAAATTACATACCTAATCTTCCAGAAGTTAAGATGGAAGAATAAAACTTAATTGCTCTGATCCCCCCTCCCTGACCCAGAAAAGACCAGAGGTAAAGACCCCACCAAAAGTAAAATCCTGAATTAGTGGAAACAGCCTCAGGGTTGGGTGTCACTGAGAAAGGAGGGAGTGAGACAATATGGAGTCTAAGCCCAGAAGGGTAGAGGCAGCAAACACTAACAAGAAAAGCCCAGGTGTGCTTTAGTACTACCTGGCCAATCAGCAAACTGCAGGCATGCTCTGTTGCTGGCCTCCTGATAATGAGCCTGCAGGAGCTGTAGCCCAGAGACACAGAGGTGGAAACCTGAAGGAGCCAGACAATCCTGCCCCCATAGGTTACTCTGTAAGCCTCAGGGTTACTCAGGGGAAACATTGCGAGTCCTGGCCTTGGCCTGAGTCTACAAACTCAGTTACTATAGCTCACAAAGTTAACAACCAAACCCCTACCTCCCAGCCTGAGAATCTCAATACCTCTACACTACAGGAACAGATAGCCACTTTAAAAATCCAGGACACTGGCAATCACAATGGGCCAGAAGAAAATGGCAAAGGCTAGAACCATTAAATCTTTTTATAGTAAGCAAGAACAACCAAATTCAGAAGGCAACACAGACACTATACCCACACTGGAGACCACAGAAGGAAATGTGAATTAGTCTCAAGCCCAAGAAGCATTCTTGGAGGACCTCAAGAGGGATTTTGAAATGAAATTAGAGAGGTAGGAGATTTTTAATTTAATTTAAATTTTAATTTTAATTTAAATCTGAAGTGACCAAACTGGAAAGAACCTCACTGAAGATAACAAATATTTAAAAAGTAAATTTGGATAACTAGGAAAAGAGGTCCAAAATTTAACTGGAAAAAATACCTCCCTAAAAATGAAAACAGAACACATGGAAAAGGAATTTCAAAAACTAATTGAGGGAAATGATTGACTAAAATTTAGAATCAGTCAAATTGAACCTAAGTACTCCATGATGCAGCAAGAGTCAGTCAAACAAAATATGAATATTGAACAATTAGAAGAAAGTGCAAAATATCTCACTGGAAAGGCAACTGACCTGGAAAACAGATCCAGGAGAGATAATCTTAGAATTATAGGCTTACCAGAAATAAATGATGAAAAAAGCAGCCTGGATAGCATCCTCCAAGACATTGTCAAAGGAAACTGCCCTGACGTTCTAAAATCAGAAGTTAAAATAGTTTTTGAAAGAATTCACCCATCTCCCAAAAGAGGTCACAAATTGAAAACTCTAAGAAATATAGTAGCCAAATTCCAGAGCTACAAGGTCAAGGAGAAAATATTGAATGTAGCCAAACAGAAACAATTCAAGTATCATGGACCTACAGACAGGATTACACAGGACTTAATAGCTGCTACATTAAAAGATCGGGAAGATTGCAATTTGTTATTTCATAAAGCAAAAGAAGTAGGAATGCAACCAGCAATCAACTACCTGGCAAGAATGAGCATAATCTTTCAGGCAAAGAGATGGTTATTTAATATAATAAAGTACGTCCAGACTTTCCCTATGAAAAATCCAGGGCTCAATGGAAAATTCAATTTTCACTTATAAGACTCAAGAAAGACATAAAAAGGTAAACACAGAAAACACACACACACACACACATACACATGCAGATGCTCACACATGCAAATAACTTGGTACTAAATAAGAGCAAACTGTTTACATCCCTACTTGAGAAGCAGATACCTGTCAATATGTTAATTTGTATAAGTATTGTGACATTTAAAAGGGATGTACATAGATAGAGGGTGTGGGTATAAGTGAACTAATCTGAAGGTTAAAAAAAAACCTATTAAGGGGAAGAAAGTGATTGTAATGGGAGAAAAGGAATGGTTGGGGCAGAAAATGGTAAATGATGCCACAAGAAGAACCATAAATATACTAAAGTGGAGGGGAGGCAAGGAGATGAGCATCATGTGATCATTACTCTCATTGGTTCTGATTTAAAGATGGATCAATACAAACAGTTAAGTTTAGATTCAAACATGAAAAGACACAAAAACTCATAACAATAGAGGGAAAAGTGGGAGGGAGAGAAGCACTGTATGAAATGTACTAGCATTGGTTTGGGTTCAACCAGGGAATAACATACTCTGTTAAGAATAAAAATCTATTGTGCCTACAGGCAATAGGAGGGATGGGTGGGGGGAGGTAATGGGGAAGGGCGATCAGAAGGGAGGGAAAGAGTAGCAAGGGGAAAGAGTAGGTTAATGGGGGGGACAAGGAGGGAATACTGAAGGAGGCAGTGTTTAAAAGGAAAACTCTTAAGGAGGAGAAGGGAAAAGGAAGCTACAAAGATATAAACAGAGGAGGGAATAAGATGGAGGGAAAGTTATAGATAGTAATCATAACTGTGAATGTGAATGGGATGAACTCTCACATAAAACAGAGATAGATAGTAGAATGGATTAAAAACCACAATCCTACAATATGCTATCTACAAGAAACACATATAAAACAAGGTGATGTGCACATGGTAAAGGTAAAAGGATGGAGTAAAATATATTATGATTCAGCAAAAGTAAAAAAAAGCAGCTGTAGCAATCCTTATCTCAGATAAAGCAAGAGCAAAAATTGATCTAATTAAAGAGATAAAGAAGGAAACTACATCCTGCTAAAAGGCACCATTAAGAATGAAGCAATATCATTACTTAACATATATGCACGAAGTGGTATAGCATTTAAATAGCTAGAGGGAAAGTCAAGGGGATTAGAGGAAGAAATAGATAGCAAATAATACTATTGGGGGATCTCAATCTCCCACTTTCTGAACTTGATAAATCTAACTTAAAAATTAATAAGAAAGAAGTTAAGGAGGCAAATAAAATTTTAGAGATGCTAGACATGATAAATTTATGGAAAAACTATATGGGGATAAAAAGAAATATGGTTTCTTCTTAGTGGTTCATGACACATACACAAAATTTGACAATGCACTAGGGCATAAAAAACTCACAATTCAGTGCAGAAAGGCAAAAATATTAAATGCATCATTCTCACATCATGATGCAATCAAATATATATGCAATGGTGGGCCATTGAAAGATAGGCAAAATACAAATTGGAAACTAAATAATTTAATCCTAAAGAATGAGTGCGTCAAACAAGAAATTATAGAAACAATCAGTAACTTCATTCAAGAGAATGATAATAATGAGACATCATGCCAATACTTGTGGGATGCTGTGAAGGCAGTTCTTAGAGGAATATAAAATATAAATCCCTGAATGCATACATGAAAAAATTAGAGAAATTGGAGGTCTATGAATTGGGCATGCATTTGAAAAAGCTAGAAAAAAGAACAAATTGAAAATCAACTATTAAATACTGAATTAGAAATAATGAAAACCAAATGAGAGATTAATAAAATTGGAAGTAAGAAAACTATTGAACTTATAAATAAAACTAAGAGTTGGTTTTATGAAAAAAATCAGTAAAATTGATAGACCCTTAGTCAATATGATAAGGAAAAGAAAGAATAAAAGCAAATTTTGAGAATCAAAAATGAAAAGGGTGAATGCACCTCCAATTAAGAGAACATTAAAATAATAATTAGGAATTATTTTGCCCAATTATATGCACATTAATTCAACAATCTTAGTGAAATGGATGAATATTTACAAAAATACAAGTTTCCCAGACTAACTGAAGAGGAATTAAATTACTTAAATTACCCCACCTCAGAAAAAGAAATTGAACAAGCTATCAGAGAACTCCCTAGAAAAAAAATCCTCAGGGCCAGATGGATTTCCTAGTGAATTCTTTCAAACATTAAAGATTAATTGATCCCAAAGCTCTACAAACTACTTGGGAAAACTGGTGAGGAAAGAGCCCTACCACATTCTTTTTTATGACACAAATATGGTACCGATACATAAATAAGGGAGAGACAAAATAGAGAAAGAAAATTAAAAACCAATCTCCTTCGTGAATATAGATGAAAAATATTTAAATAAAATAATAGCAAAAAGAATACAGCAACTTATCTCAAGAATAATAAATTTTGGTCAGGTTGGATTTATTCCAGAAATGCAAGGATGGTTCAGTTTTAGGAAAAGCATCAGTATCATTGATCATATCAACAATAAAACTAGCTGAAATCATCTGATTATCTCAATAGATGCAGAAAAAGCTTATGACAAAATGAAACATCCATTCCTATTAAAAACACTAGAAAGTATAGGAATAAATGGAGTTTTCCTTAAAATAATAGGTAGCATTGACTTAAAGACATCAGCAAATATTATGTGCAATTGGGATAAACTAGAAGCATTTCCAACAAGATCAGGGGTGAAACAAGGATGTTCACTATCTCCCCTCTTATTCAATCTGGTACTAAAAGTGTTAGCAGTATCAATTAGAGAAGAAAAAGAAATCAAAGAAATCAAATTAGGCTAAGAAGAGACTATCACTCTTTGTAGATGAAATGATGATATACTTGGAGAATCCTAGAGAATCAAGTAAAAAAAAAACTTCTTGAGACAATAAATAAATTTAGCAAAGTTGTAGGATATAAGATAAACCTGCATAAATTCTCAGCATTCCTATATATTTCCAATGAAGTCCAAGAGCAAGAGATAGAAAGAGAAACCCCACTTACAGTTACTGTAGACATTATAAAATATTTTGGGATCTACCTGCCAAAACAAACCCAGTACCTTTATGAACTCAACTACAAAACACTTTTAATAGAAATAAAATGAGATCTAAATAATTGGAAATACATCAATTGCTCATGGCTGGGTATAGCTAATATAATAAAAATTATAATTTCACTTAAATTATATTACATATTTAGTGCCATACTAATCAATCTACCAAAAAATTATGGAACTAAATAAAATAATGACAAAATTCATTTGGAAGAATAAAAGATCCAGAATGTCATTGCAATTAATGAAAAGAAATGCTAGGGAAAGTGGCCTAGCCATACTGGAGTTTCATCTCTATTATTAAGCATTAATCAACAAAACTGCTTGGTACTGGCTAAGGAATAGAGTAGTGGATCAATGAAATAGCTTGGGCATGAAAGACTCAATAGTGAACCATTATAGTAATATACTGTTTGATAAGCCCAAAGACCCCAGTTTTTGGCATAAGAGCTCACTAGTTGACAAAAATTCCTGGGAATTTTGGAATGTAGTATGGCAGAAACTGGGCATAGATCATCATCTAACGCCATACACAGAAGTCAAGTCTAAATGGGTGCATGATACTGTAAGGTTGATACTGTAAGTAATCTATGGAAATAAGGAATAGTTTACCTGTCAGATTTATGGAGTGGGAAGATTTTATGACCAAAGAAGAGTTGGAGAGCAGTATAAAATGCAAAATATATAATCTTGACTACATTAAATTGAAAAGTTTATGGACAAACAAAGCCAATGTAACCAAGATTAAGAGGGAAGTGGGACAGTGTAAAAGGATTTTTATAGCCAGTGTCTCTAATAAAAGCCTCATTTCTAAAACATACCGGGAATTAAGTAAAATCTATAAGAATATAAGTCATTCCCCAATTGATAAATGGGCAAAGGATATGGACAAGCAATTTTCAGACGTAGAAATTAAAAATATCTTGAAGCATATGGAAAAATACTCTAAATCACTATTGATTAGAGAAATGCAAATCAAAACAACTTTGAGATACCACAACTCTCCAGCCATATTGGTGAAGATAGGAAAACAGGAAAATGACAAATGCTGGAGAGGATGTGGAAAAATTGGAACACTAATGCATTGTTGGTGGAGTTGTGAACTGATACAACCATTCTGGATAACAATCTGGAACTATGTCCAAGTGGCTATATATAAGTGTATACCATTTGACCCAGTATTACCACTTCTTGGGTTATATCCCAAAGAGATCATGGAAGTGGGAAGAAGACCCATATGTAGAAAAATGTCTTTTTTTAAATTTTGTTTATTTTTAGTTTACATCATTCATTTACATGAAATTTTGAGTTATACGTTTCTCCCCATCTTTTCCCTATCCACCATCCCAAAACAGCAATCCCTCTCTATAACCTCTACCCCAAGCTGTTCTCTTCTATATCCTCCACCATTACCCCTCTGACTTTCTGGTAGGGCAATATGGATCTCCCTACCCCACTACCTGTATATCTTATTTTCCAGTGGTATATAAATAATAATAATAATAATAATAATATATGTATATACAGATATATTTTTAACATTTAATTTTAGAACTTTAAGTTCTAGATTCTTTCCCTTAGTCCCACACCACACACCCCCATTGAAAAGGCAAGCAATTCAATTCAGGCTATATATGTGTAGTTACATAGAACATGTACACAATGCACATAGTGTGAAAGAGTGAATATATTTCCCTCCTTCCTATTCTGCCCACCACTTGTTCTATTCTCCCCACTGTTCCTGTTCCATTACAGAAGTGAGTGCTTCTAAAACCTTTCCCCTGTCACCTACCCTAACCTGCATCCTCCCCAATCTCATTCCCTTTCCCCCCTACTCTCCTGTAGGCCAAGATACCCTATTGAGTGTGTCTTTCCTTCCCTAAGCAAAATTCAATGGTAGTAAGTTTAACCTATTCCCTTTTGCCATCCTCTTCTTCCCCTCCATTGTAACAATTATCCTTTGCCTCTTCTACATGATAAGATTAACTCTGTTTTCTCTCCTTACTTCCTCTCATACTATTCCTCTCCCCCCTCTCAATTTCACTTTTTGAAATATTAACACATGCTATTCCATTGATCCTGTGCCCTCTGTCTAGGAAAACACATATACACATACCCACATATGTATTCATATGCATATACACCCTCATAATATAGATATATGTGAATGTGTACATACATACATGTATATATTCGTATGTATGTATGTATGTATAAACACACACATTAATATTCCCTTCACCAGTTTTAATGCTGAGAAAAGCTTCATAAGTTACAATTATCATTTTTCCATGTTTGCATGTAAATAGTTCAACTTTGATAAGTTCCTTATGAATTCTTTTCCATGTTTACCTCCTCATGCTTCTTGTATTTGAATGTCAAATTTTCTATTCAGTTCTGTTTTTTTTTTCAGCAAGAACGATTGGAAATCCTCCACCTCATTGAATGACTACATTTTCCCTGGAACATTGTACTCAATTTTGCTGGATAGGTGATTCTTGGTTTTAATCCTAGCTCTCCTTATCTCTGGAATATCATACTACAGGCCTTTTTATTCCTTAATTTAGAAGCTGCTAGATCCTGGATAATCCTAATTGTGTTTCCACAGTATTCAAAGTGTTTCTTCTTGGCAGGTTTAATATTTTCTTCTTGATCTGGGAACTCAGGAACCTGGTTGTGATATTCCTAGGATTTATTGCAATCTTACTGAAGAAGCGATCTGTGAATTCTTTCAAGTTCTATTTTGCCCTCTGGTTCTAAAATATAAGGGCAATTTTCCTTGAGAATTCCTTGAAGGATGATTTGTAGGTTATTTTTCTGAAAATGGCTTTCAAGTAGTCCAATAATTTTTAAGCTGTCTCTCCTGTATCTATTTTTCAGGTCAGTGGTTTTTTTAAAGAGATATTTCACATTGCCTTCTATTTTTTCATTTGTTTGGATCTGTTTAATAGTATCCTGATTTCTCATAAAGTCATTTGCTTCCATTTGCTCCACTCTAATTCTTAAGGACTTATTCTGCTGAGAAAGCTTTTGAGACTCTTTTTCCATCTGGAAAATTCAAATTTGGGGGGGGGGGTTTCCAATTGTGAAATTTATTTAAACAGATCAAATAGAACAGGTGTCTCCTTGTCTCCAAACTTAGAAGAAGATGTTGGGCCTCTTGGTAGTGAAGCGTGGCTTGTGCTGGCAACGCAGAACTCTGTGGGGCAGAGGGAACTTGATATTGGAGTCATGAAACTGCTTGACTGCAGGCCGGTGGCATTTGCTGGCAGGAATTTCTTCCAATTTCATGATCTGAATGGAGTGGGCCCGGGCACGGTGACGGGCTCCCATATCCTGGTAGCACTGAGTGACAGCACCAGCAGTGGCCAGGTCCCTGTACTCCCTGTACATGTTGTGGGTCCCACTCCTGGAATCGTAGCGCAGCCAGATGCCGAAGTTTTTCACTCTGAGAGGGGACTTTTCAAAGACCTGTCCACAGTATACAATTTCTCCAGAAGACTTCTTCATCTTTCTCAGCTGGGAAACGAAGTACCAGAATCGGGACTTTGCTACGACATGATTAGGAGCAAAGATCCGCATGTGATAAAGAGGTGGCACCGGGCTCTTGGGAGTGGGCAGGCAGCGCCCAACTACCTTATACTCTCTCAGAGTGCCCGAGGCCTTCATGGTGCTGCCGCCTCACTCCCCGCCAACCCGCAAAAAAGCAAATTCAAATTTTTAATTCATTCTTCTCCTCTTTGGCTTTTTGAGCCCCTTTGCCATCTGAGTTAATTCATTTTTATGGTGTTATTTTCTTTAGTCAGGGAGTTGACTCTCTTTTCATGATTTTCTTGCATCATCCTCATTTCTCCTCACAATTTTTCCTCCTCTTCTTTTGTTTGGTTTTGAAAATCCTTCTTAAGGTCCTCTATGGCCTGTAACCAGCTTACATTTTTCTTGGAAGCTTTTGGTGCCAGAGACTTGACTGTGTTGTCTTCCTCCTGTTCCATGCTTTGATTTTTTTTGTCCCCTCAAAAGGAGTCTAAAGTTGAGTGGCTGTGTTTGCTTTGCTTTCTTTTGCTGCTTGGGTTGCCAGTCAATTACTTCACTTTTTAGCTCTGTGGAACTCTACTTCCAGAGGAAATCACTTTATTCCAAATTGCTGGTGCTTTTGCAGCTGCCAGAACTATTAGAATATGGCTACAGCCCCCACCAGCCTTGGCTGACTGAAAACACACCCCAGGACCACCACCCAAGACCATGATCCGGATCCAGGCAGCTTAAGGCAAGAGCACTTGTCCTCTGAATGATCTCTTGGCCCCCCTGTAGTCTGCAGGCCAGGAGCCATGAAGCAACCAAGTTGTGCTAGCTGCAAGGCTGCTGTTTCTGCTGCTTGCTTTCTGTGGTGGTGGACAGTTGGACCCAGTTTTCTGCCCCAGATTTAGCTGACTTCCACTAACCTTTCACTTAGTCCTTTTTTCTTACATGTTGGTAATTCTGGAAATTTCCACAGCTGCTTATGATCCACTCTCCTGAAAGCTCCAGCTCCAGCTTGTCCTAACTGCCCTGAGGCTAAGCTGTGGTTTCAGGCTGGGTTGGTTTGGGCTCCCACCATGTTGCAATGAGCCTTTCTTGCCCTTCCTGTTAGGCAGCCTTCAGTGGTAGCTTTGTTTCTCTGTACTTTTGTGAGTTTTAGAGCCCTAAATTTTATTTATATTTGTATTTTATAGGTATTCAAGGTGATTATGGGGGGACCTGCACAGTTTCCTTCCTTCTATGCTGCCATCTTGGCGCCACCCCCCCCCAGAGCCTGTACAAAAATATTTATTGCAGCTCTCTTTGTGGTGGCAAAAATACTGTAAATTAAGGAAATGCCCATCAATTGGGTATTGGCAAAGGAAGTTTTTGTATATGAATTTAATGGAATACTATTGTGCTATAAGAAATAGGGAGGAGAAAGTCTTCATTTTCACCTGGAGAGGCTTATACAAACTGATGCTAAGTGAGAAGAGCAGAACCAGGAAAAATTTGTACACAATCACAAACACACTGAATGTGTGACCACCAACTTTGATAAATTGGTCTCTTCTCAGCAACACACAGGCATAAGACAATTCTACAAGTCTCAGAATGGGAGGAGATATTTACATTCTGAGAATGATCTAGAGAGAACAGAATTTAAATGAAAACTGAAGCAATCTACGTGGCATCATTCTTTTTCATTTTTGGTTCTCTTTCTTTTCTCCCATTGCTCACTCCATTGCTACAACCCTTCTCTACAACCAGTCTAATGTCCAGTGTGAATGTAATTCCATATCCTATACTTGATTTCATGCCACCATGGGGGTGGGGAAGATGGAGGGGAGAAAATTTGAAACTCAAGAGATTGTGGAACTGAATCTTGTAAACTAAAAGTAAATGAATAAATTTGTTATTTTAAAAAAAAGGTAAATAATCATGGTGCTCCCTTTCCTCTTGTGTGCTGAGTAGGAGAGACATGCTACAGCACTTCCTTAGTAAAAGGAAAAAAAATAAAACAAACCAACAAAATACATCCTTAATCCCAAGAACTGAATTGTGTGTCACTTGCATTCCTTTCTGATTCTGAAATTCTATTGCATATGGAATATGACCTATGTAGGACAGCTAGTGGTATGGTGGATAGAGTCCTGGATTAGATATCAGGAAGACTGGAATTCAAATCTATGATTCTGTATTGGTCACATTTCCACATTAAGTTTTCTCAGAAGTAGGATTTAATAAATATAAAATAATAAATAATTAAATTAAAGAATATATCTCTTCTCTTTTAATAATCAAGAACTACAAAAGTAGAAGATGATATGCTATCTCACATAATCAGTCTATCACATGTTTTTGCTTAATTTTTTAAAATAACATATGCTATTGGGGGCTCACTTCAGAAAGTTATGTGATTTGGCCAGATCAGACTCTGGGCAGCTGTTGAGCTCCAAGACTTTCAAAACCCAGATGTTGTAGCTTCCCTCTCTGGCAACTAACTAGGTATGGATGTAATGGTCAGACAGCTGGATGCCTGTCTGCTTATCTGTTTCTTTGTCTGCTTGTAACTTCTGCTTGCAACTTCTGTTTGTATCATATGAAATTCAAGGTGTTGACTTTTCCCCCTGAACTAAGTAAATGATATATATTTGATTGATTAAGGTAAGATTGTTAACATCACCCCCTTCCCCCTAAAAATAATATATTCTATTGAGCATATGCTTAGTTGATTTAGTAAAAGTGATTATTGGGCCAAAAATAAGTAAATAAATAAGCCACTATGTCTGTACCATGAAAAGTATGATACCAAAATTATTAATTCTGCATTTTAGGAAATTCTAATCCTTAGATAATTCCAAATCTAAGCCAAGTAATTTAATTAAATAGACAGCTAACACATGATAGAAAAATAGCAGAAAACAGCTCCATCCTGTGGCCATGTGCAATTATACAAAGCATTTATTATATACCAAGAAGTGTTAACTAAGTATAAATGTAAGACGTTTTTGGTACATAACATTATATTCACAGAAAACCAATCTACTTGATGACCATGTCTGAAAATGTATGTTTCATTGTGTTTCTCTAATCCACTAAGTACTCTCCCTCATGATGTGGGAAGCACTGTTATTTATTAGACCTTGAAAATAATAATTGGTCTTTATATTGATCTGAGCTATTACAATAGTGACTATATTAACTGGATATTATTACATTATTATATGTGGGCATTATTAATTACATGTTATTACATTCATTGAACTACAGTAAAACTTAAATATTTTTACATCTTTAAAAAAAGTATAGAATACATTATGTCCTCCTTTTGCTATAATTACTTTTTTTTTGTTTTTTTTTGTTTTTGTTTGGTTTTTTTTAGAGGTCAATTGGGATTAAGTGACTTGCCCAAGATCACATGGCAAGTTTTTGTGTTAAATGTCTGAGTCTGGACTTGAACTCAGGTCCTCCTGACTCCAGGGCAGGTGCTCTAGTCACTGAACCACAAACTGCCCCTCTGTATTTATTTCTTTGACACATTCACTGAGTTCACAAGATTTTGACTCATATTCTTTAATCATTCATCATGAAAATACACATGTATAAATTCAATATTAGGTATACTTTTGACAAAACACCTCTTTGTCCAAGCATAGCCTTAATTGTGGTCTTTATATTTTCAAAGGAGCTTAATTCAGATAATTTCCAAGTCCATTGAAACACATTTACTCCATCACTAAGATAAATTTCAAAACATTTCATTATGTGACACTGTGAGGTTGTATTACAGTATCATGTTTGTGTTAGGAAGTTTCTGTAATTCTGAAAGTACCACATTTTCAGTATATCAATATATTTATCAGAGTTCATCACTCCTTTAATGAGGACAAGACTTCTGCGCCCCAAAGAAGAAAAATTTGTTCCCAAACACTTTTTGTGTGGGTATTTTACAATACTTTGAAGAGACATAGAACTTACAAGCTCCACTGATCTTATTCTTAGAATAGTTTTGATGTAGTCTTGAATTAAAAAGTAAATTTCATGAGGATGATTTTTTTCAGTTGTCAGCACTTTAACATTCATATTCTCTTTCCCTTAACACACTTTTTTAACATAGCAATTGTTAAAGTAAGGTTTTCTTTCATGCCACTGGTGTTTTCATTACATTTCCAAACTCATAACTCTATTTTGTATTGTAAAAGGAGCAATACAAGTCCCCATTCAGTTCCCTACCTCACAGATCCCTGTCCTCCCATAGGTTTGCCATTATTTTGAAAGCATTTTTATTTGAAATACTTTCCGTAATGTTTGTGTGTGTATGTATTATAAATGTTTCTGTATTTGTGCTCACATATATACATACATACACATATATACCCTTGTTTATATTTGTGTATGTTTGTGTGGTTGTGTGTGTGTGTGTGGAAAATACCAGAAATCACACTGCGTCATGGAACCATTTACAATAATTGTAGGTCCCATAAAAACCCTGAAGTGTTGGCTAATTGTCCTCTGATTGCCTGAACTTGTTAATGTTCATCCCCTTACTCAGAATGGTAAATTCACAATGACATGCCATATATTTTTGTGAATGTAGCAAGCCATGTTAGTGCTAAAAACATAAGTGGTAATCAATCTGCTTTAGAAGTTTTACTGAAGGAAAAATAGTTTAAATATGTGTTATGAAGTCAGTAGTGATTTTAATGCCTTTGTCTGCCATTTTTATAGTATTTCTAACTATAAGCCCCTTGCATATGTCATCTCAAAATAACCTGTGAAGTAGGTACTAATTGACACTGTTATGCTCATTTTATGCATGAAGAAATAGATTCCAAGGACACAAGTGAGTTGTCAATGGTCATCCAAAAAATATCAGAGGAGGAATTTGAAGTTAGTTAGTGCCATTTCCAAGTCAAGGGCTATGAAGTTAGCATATTAAATCAGAAAAACATCACTTTAAATATTTTACTTTACTAGCTAACTGCTTGAGTTTAAGGAAATTATCAAAATCTCCTTGGCCTTAATTTCTTTGTAAAATGAGGTGTTTAGATCAGCTGATATCTAATGTCTCCTAAAGTTTTCAGAATATAAGAATTTTGAGAGTAGTTTTTGAATATTCCTATTTTGTACAGAGTTATTTTATACATATTGTTTCGTATTATAGAACCTTGCCACTGTTGAAACTGATATGTCAATAGCAAGAATAATTTTTAAGAAATAGAATCACTTAAAACAGAAACATATTTAACATAGCATATCACATAGAATATCACATAGAATCACAATATCACATAGAACTTAGAAACATGAAACAGAAAAGAGAATAACACTTCAAATTATTCTGGCACCACTCTTTATTTTCTCTTCTATAATAAGAATAAAAAAAAATATATCAAATAATACATAAGCAAAGACATCCTAATGACTGATTAATTTGGAGAAAATAGCATAGGTTGGTGATTAAAAATTATTTTATCTTTTCAACAAGATAAATGGAATATAATTTATTCCATTAAGTAAATATCAATGGAATAAAGTCAGTTCACCATATATTAGAAGAATTATTGCTTTACCTCTGACTACTTAATGAGCTTTGCATCATCTTTGTCAAGAGCATATTAGTGAAAATTTTTATCCCTATTGTTAATAACACATTATTTATTTGTGACAAATTGACAATGACCATGGCTGTCCATGCTCACTGCTCTGTGAAGCAACCAACCTGTATAGCTGCCTGATCATACATAGTAAAATATCGTGAGATTCTCTCATTCATGCTGGTAGGTATTGAGTAAGTGAACACAGAATGAGTGAAGAGATGTTATTCTATCAAATTGACTTTCTAATATTCATAAGCAATATGATCTCAGACATCAATCTTTTTCAGATATAGGATAAGATCAATGGCTTTATAATAATTTGATTTAATTTCACAGAGCCTCAATATGTAAGGCCCCTCCCCTTGAAATAAATGGAACCCTAAAAATGTTCACTCTTGGTGTATAAGCATCACTCAAAAACAAAGAACTAAAACTTTTATCAAATAGTTGTTTTTAGTAGACAATAAAAGTATAAATTAGCATCACCAGTAAATGTACATAAAGAACTCACAGGGAAATACACCATCATATCACAGGCAAGGAGTGATAGTTTTGTTTGCTCATTTCCAATTCCAATTCCTTCTATTTCTTTTTTTTCTACTATTATGAAGCTAACATTTCTAGTACAATATTGAATCATAGTGGTGATAATGGGTATCCTTGTATCACCCCCTCCATCTTATTGAAAATGCTTCTAACTTATCCCTGTTATATGTAATGTTAGATACAGATGATCATTTTAAGGAAAATTCCATTATTCCTATGCTTTCACTGTTTTTAAAAGAAGTGGGTGCTATATTTTATCAAAACATTTTTCTGCATATTTTGAGATAATCATATGATTTCTGTTCATTTTGTTATTGATATGTTCAATTATGCTGATAGTTTTCTAATATTAAACCAGTTCTTTATGCCTGGTATAAAACCAACCTGTCCATGGTGGGTTACTCTGGTGATAAATTGCTGTAAACTCTTTGCTAATATTTTATTTAAAAATTCTGCGTCAATATTCATTAGACAAATTGGTTAAAAAATTTTCTTTCTCTGTTTTGGTTCTTCCTGGCTTAGGTAGCAGTAGCATATTTGTGTCATAAAAGGAAATTTTTAGACCTTCTTTGGTACCTATTTTATAAATATATTATATAGTATCATAATTAATTATTCTTCAAATATTTGGTAGAATTCACTTGTAAATCTACCTAGACCTGGTGATGTTTTTCTTAGTGACTTCATTGATGGCTTGTTCAATTTTTTTCAAAAATTGTGCTATTTAATATTTTATTTCCTTATCTCATAATTTGTGCAATTTATATTTTTGTTAATATACATCTATTTCACTTACATGGTCACATGTATTGGCATGAAGTCTATAGCAAAATAGCTCCTAATTTTTCAATTTCCCCTTCATTGGTGGTGAATTCGCCGTTCTCATTTTTTTTTCATTTTTGATTTTCATTTGGTTTTCTTCTTCTTCTTCTTCTTCTTCTTCTTCTTCTTCTTCTTCTTCTTCTTCTTCTTCTTCTTCTCTTCTCCTTCTTCCTTTTGCCTCTTGGTAGGCAATTGGGGTTAAGAGACTTCCCCAAGGTCACATGGCTAGTAATTGTTAAGTGTCTGAGGCTGAATTTGAACTTAGGTCCTCCTGATTCCAGGGTCAGTGCTCTATTCACTGCATCACCTAGCTGCCCCTTCTTTCTCTTTTTTTAAAATCAAAATAACCAAAACTTTACTGATTTTATCGATTTTTCATAAAAATCAGTTTTTAGTTTTTTATTAGTTCAATAATTTCCTTAGTTTCAAGTTTATTACTCTTTCCTTTGATTTTCAGAATTTTAAATTTGTTTTTAATTGGGAATACCCCCCTTATTTTTAGGGTTTTTTTGCACACATAACTCATTGATCTCTTCTATCTTTATTCTGGGCATTTATCCTCACCTGTGCCCACCATCCCACAGATCCCACAGCCCAGTGACAAATGTGCAACTAGAAGTGGGAAGCCAGTGATTCAGCAGGAGAAGATGGTGTCCCTGTGGGATGAAATTAAGGAAGATCAAATTGCGTAGGAAGTGCTCAAAATGTCCACAGATTGTGGTGCAGTGAATACAGCACCAGCCCTGGAGTCAGGAGGACCTGAGTTCAAAATGGCCTCAGACACTTAACACAAAAACCTAGCTGTGTGACCTTGGGCAAGTCACTTAATCCCAATTGCCCTCCAAAAAAAAAAGGAAAAAAATGTCCACACATGAGATTATTCAGAAGACTCATCTGTGGGACAGTGAGATGAAGATCACGAAAAGTGAAGTGTTACATGTGACACACTGACTACAGACAATGAAGAACAAGATCCAAGAGAACAGCGAAAAGATTAAAGTAAACAAGCCTCTCCCCTACCTTGTCTCCAATGTCATCAAGCTGCTAGATATTTACTCCAATGACCAAGAAGAAGATGGAACAAACATTGACCTTGACTCTCAGAGAAAGGTCAAATGTTCTGTAATAAAAACCTCTACCCAACAAACTTATTTTCTGTCAGTGATTGGTTTGGTTGATGCAGAGAAGTTGAAACCTGGAGACCTGGTTGGGAGTAAATAAAGACTCCTTATCTGATCCTGGAGACTCTTCCCACCAAGTATGACTCCTGAGTACAGGCCATAGAGGTGGATGAGAGGCCCACAGAGTATTACAATAACATTGGAGGGCTAAACAAGCAAATATGGGGGCTGGTAGAGGCTATTGTATTGCAAATGAATCATAGAGAGAAATATAAGAATTTGGGAATCCAGCCTCCAAAGAGAGTATTGATATATAGACCCCCAGGTACTAGAAAAACCCTGCTTGCCCACACATGTGCTGCCCAGACCAAAGCCACCTTCCTGAAATTGACTGGACCCCAGCTAGTACAGATGCTCACTGCGGATGGAGCAAAGCTTGTCTGGGATACCTTTACATTGGCCAAAGACAAAAGTTCCTCCATTATCTTCACTGATGACGTGGATATTATTGGAACCAAGCACTTTGATAGTGAGAAGGCAGGGGACTGAGAAGTTCAGGGGACAATGCTTGAACTACTGAATCACCTGGATGGATTTCAGCCAAACACCCAAGTCAAGGTGATTGCTACTATGGATGGGGTGGACATCCTGGACTCTGCCTTGCTCTACTCTGGCCACCTAAACTGCAGGATTGAGTCCCCAGTGCCCAATGAGGAAGCTCAAGAAAGAATAATGCAGATCATTTCCCAAAAGATGAATGTGAGCCCTAACATGAACTATAAGGATATGGCTCAATGCACAGAAGCCTTCAATGGGACCCAGTTCAAGGATAGCATGATTGCATTTTGCTGGGGAGCCACTGAACTCACCCATGAAGACTACATGAAGTACATCCTGGAGGTGTAGGCCAAGAAGAAAGCCAATTTACAGTACTATGCTTGACAGGGCTGGGGGCTCCTGGCCCCAAGCCTGTGATCAACTTATTTGTCTGACTTCCTGGTAAAAGTAGTAACAATAAAAGTTGTTCCCCTCCCCCACCCAAAAAAATCCTTAGCTTTCACTTGCCCAATTTGAATTTCTAAGGTATTGTTTATTTCACTTCAATTTGTATATCTTTTTCCATTTGTCCAGTCTTAGTTTTAATAAAGTTGTTTTCTTCAGTTAATTTTTGTGCTTCTTTTTTAAGCTGTTGACTTTTTTTTGATAATTCTCTTGAATAACTCTCATTTATTTTCCCATTTTTTCTTCCACCTCTCTTATTTGATATTTAAAACCATATTGAATTCTTCCAATATTACTTTTTGTTCTTGAGACCCATTCTTATTACCCTTTGAGTAATGTACTCATTTTGATATTGTTGTCATCTTCTGAATTTGTGTTTTGATCTTCCATGTCACCACACTAATGTTTTGTTGTCTGGGATTTTTGGTGTCGGGTTTGCTAATTTCCCAAATATAACTTAAACTCCTCTCATCTGCATAATTATATATTCTGTTCATTTTAATATGGTCAAATAGAATCACATCTCTGAAACACATCAATACATATCAAAATCTTGAATGAAATGGATAGGTTATTATAAAACTTCTTGATCTTTTACTTATCATCAGCATCACAAAAGGGTTTTATGATATAAAAGAATTATTGGAATAGATAGGGGTGGGTGATTGTTATTTCTATTTATTGATGATTTGATTATTTATTAAAAATCACCATGCAATATTTCTATTTATTTTTAAAACACATATCCAAGATTTTGAATTTTGTGGTAAACAATGAAAGAAAATATACTTCATATCCAGAAAAGTTTTATATGTGTGTGTTAGTAGTCAAGGAAAATCATATTTGAGTTACTTTTTTGGCTTTAATGTATTATCTAGACTAAGCAACTGATATTCAAGACAAATAATTTCTTTCATTTTCAATATGTGAAGATAATACTAGCCCTAAAGGCAAATAATGAAAAATAAAATTTAGCCCAGACCACTGCCTCAAAGCGTATTCATCTCAGTAAAATCAAGGTTAGTCACATTTTAGAACTGAATAATTTTCACAATATAATTTTATTTGTAAAACTATGTTGGAAAAATATTCAATTATTCTTCCAAAATGCTGAAATTTGATTTCAAATCAAATTTTAAATTTGATTTTAAATTTGACTTTAAAATCAAATTCCATGAAATTTATGTATATTTTTTACCAATTGTTATCATTTTGTATATTTGAATTAATGAATCACATAATCATTACTATTGAACAGATTTATCTTGCTAAGAATCCAGAAAATGTCATTTTGTTGTTGTTCACTTGGTTCAGTTATGTCCAATTCTTTGTGACCCCATTTGTGATTTTTCTTGACAAAGATAGTTATGAAGTTTAACATATCTTTCTCCAGCTCATTTGACATATGAAGGAACCAAGGCAAACTGGGTTAAATGACTTACATACGGTAAAATAGTTACTATGTGTCTGAGGATGGATTTGAATTATTTATGATTCCAAATGCAATTCTATATATACTGCACTTCCCATCTGCCTCAAAAAATGCTATACCTTTCCCTAAAATGAATTATTTGTTATTTTAGGTACAGACAGTTGACAATGGCAGTTTTAAATAAAATTTGAAATATTGTTTTCATATTTTCATCACAACTTTTAAAAAATCCATTATCATTACTGTTTCTTAAGTGTTTCATAATGTAGCAAGCACTACAGGGAGTAATTTTTGTTTTTAAGCTAAAACAATATACAACACACAGCAGGCAAAGAAACAGATTTTAGCTATAATCCATAAAGTGCTAATATTTAACATACGTTATGAAATAATGATTCCTATTTTAGAATAAAATTATTAAAATAAGGACAAATGAAAGAAAGGAGCTTGATCAATAAAATGATTAACATGTTTAGTGGAATAAAAGTTACTCATTCCAATCTTACATGTTTAGTTATGGCTACTCTATGCCTTAAGCATTTTGATCAAATATTATTCTCCAAAATATCTTTCCTCCATCTTTACACATCAACATACATATTCCAGGATAAACAGAGATCTATGGATCAATTAGTTGGCTTGGGGGGGGAGGGGCAGAGTTGACACAGTGGAGTAAAAACAGGAACTTATTTGAATTCATATCCAATTACCTCAAATACCTGTAAAAAATTACTCTAAGTAAATTTTAGAACTACAGAAGCCACAAATGACAGAATGAAATATGTCTCCAACTGAGGACAGCCTAGCAAACTGACAGGAAGGGTCTATTGCATTAGGGTAGGAGAAGAGCATGGTCCCATGTGGGCTGTGCTGGCACAGAACAGCAGCACAAACTGGCCAGAGCAGGATTCAGGGGACCAAATAACTGACAGCTGTGGTGGTTTCCAGACTTCTCAACCAATAAACACCGAAAAGAAAGTAAAAAGTCAGTGGGGAAACAGTTGGAACTGGGTGAGAGAAGAGCTTGTCCAGCCCCTGCCCCCACAGAGGTGGTAGCTGCTGCTGTGGCAGCTGCTTCCAAAGCTCTAGGTCCACAGTAGGGCAACCAAGCAGGTGACCAGAGACCAATTGCAGGAATATCTCTGCTGGCATTGAGGCAGGTTTATCTTGCTTTGCCCTGCTTGCATCTGGGTCACAGTCTTGGGTGGTGGTCCTGGGATAAGGAAGGCTGGCATGGCAGAGCTTGTTGATCCTGTGGAGAGACAATTTTCACAATTCTGAGGCAAGTACCTAGAAGAAGCTCTGACAACAGCTGCACAAACCCCTCAAAATTTGGGACACGGCACTCTCCACTCTGTAAGCAGAGTTCTACTGTGATAAAGAGATCAAAAGTCAAGTTTTAGACTGGCAAGATGAGCAAACAAAAGAAGACAAATCAAAGTATAGAATCTGTGTGTGTGTGTGTGTGTGTGAAAAAGACGATCAAAACATAAAACCAGAAGATGACAACAAAATCAAAACTCCCACATTAAAAGCATCCAAGAAAAAAATATAAATTGGTTGCATGGTATGAGGGAGCTCAAGATTGATGCTGAAAATCAAGTAAGAGAAGGAGAAGAAAAAATTGGAAGAGAAATGAGAGTGTTGCAAGAAAATCATAAAAAAAATTAATGGCTTACTAAAAAACACCCCAAAATGCTGAAAAAAATAACACCTTAAAAAAGACTAACTCAAAAAGGTAAAAGAGGTCAAAAAAGTCAGTGAGGAGAACACTTTAAAAAGGAGAATTGACCAAATTGAAAAGAAACTTCAAAAGCTTACTGATGAAAATAATTCCTTCAAAATTAGATTGGAGCAAATAAAAGCTAAAGACATTATGAGGAATCAAAATATTATAAAACACATACAAAAGAAAGAAAAATAGAAGGCAATATGAAATATCTCATTGGAAAAATTACTGATTTGAAAAGTAGATCCTAGAGAGATAATTCAAAAATTATTGAACTACCTAAATACCATGATCAAAAAAGCCTAGGCATCATCTTTCAAGAAATTTTCAAGGAAAACATCCCTGATATTCTACTACCACAGGGCAAAATAGAAATGGAAAGAATTCATTGATTACCTCTTGGGGAAAAATCCCAAAAAGAAAATTCCTAAGAATATTATACCAAATTTCAGAGTTCCATGGTCAAGGAGCAAATATTACAAGCATTCAGGAAGAAATAATCTGAATATTGTGGAAACACAATCAGGATAATACAAGATCCAGCTGCTTCTACATTAAGGGATTGAAGCACTAGGAATATGATATTTCAGAGGTCAAAGGAGCTAGGATTCAAACCAAAATCACCTACTCAGCAAAACTGTTTATAATGCTTCAGGGGAAAGTATGGATATTCAATGAAAAAAGAGGATGTTCAAGTATTCTTGATGAAAAAAACAGACCTGAACAGAAAATTTGATTTTCAAATACAAGAAGCAAGAGAAGCATGAAAAGCTAAACAGGAAAGAGAAATAAGGAACCTATTAAACTTGAACTGTTTACATTCTTACATGGAAAATTGATATTTGTAACTTATGGGACCTTTCTCAGTATAACGGTATTTGAAGGGAATATATATGTGTGTGTATGTGTATATATATATATATATATGTATGTATGTATGTATGTGTGCACCATCAATATATCTATATCTATCTCCATCTCTATCTCTATTTACATATAGATAGATATCTCTATTTACATATAGATAGATATAGTTATTTATATATAGATAGATATATCTATTTATATATAGATATGTCTATATATTTGTAGATAGATAGAGATATATCTACATATAGATAGATAGATAGATATCTTTATCTATCTATATCATCTATATCTATATGTATCTATCTTTCTAGATAGATAGATAGATAGATAGATAGATAGATAGATAGATATAGATAGGTGGGTGCACATTTATACATAGAAAGCACAGCATTAGTTGAATATGAAAGGATGATATCTAAAACATAAAATTAAGAGGTGAGAGATGACTATATTGGGAGAAAGAGAAAGGGAGAGATAGAATACATTAAATCAACTCACTTAAAAGAGGCAAAAAAAGTTATTACAATGGAGTGGAAGAGCAGGGAGGTAAAAGGGAATGAGTCAACCTTAATCTCATTGGATTTGACTTAAGGATGGAATAATTTACACACTCAATTGGGTATCTTACACTGCAGGAAAGTAGGGTGGAAGGGTATAAGAGGGGGTGATGATAGTATGGAGGGTAGATTGGGGGAAGGGGTAGTCAGAAGCAAACACTTTTGAAAAGGGACAGGTTCAAACAAAAGACAGAATAAATGCGAGGTGGGATAGAATGCAAGGAAATACAGTTGATCTTTCACATGACTACTGTGAAAATGTTTTGCGTAACTACACATGTATAACCTTTATTGGATAGCTTCTCTTACATGTGGAGTAGATGAGGAGGGAAGAATGGAAATAATTTGAAACTCAAAGTTTTAAAAACAAATGTTAAAAATTTGTCATTTTATGTGAACAAGAGAAAGATATGCAGACAGTGGGGTGTAGAAATCTATCTTGCCCTACAATAAAGTAAGGGATAAGGGGGTAAAATAAGGGATTGGGGAGGGGATATACAAGAGAGCAGACTGGGAGAAGGGGTAATCAGTATACTTGCCATCTTCAGGTTGGAGATAGGAGAGAGATGGGGGGAATATTTGTAACTCAAAATCTTGTGGAAATGAATGTTGAAAACTAAAAACAAATAAATAAATTCTGAATGTGCTATTTAAAAATTGGTTGGCACTGATTTCAAGGACTTCTTTATAAAATATTGGGTCAAGTAATATTTAAGTTTTGATTTGCTATATCTTAGTGAATGTACATGCTAAATTATCATATATATCACATATAATTTTACAAAGTACGGAACCATAGGATTTTGCATTCAATCAGTTCTAGTTTTTCAAGAAGTCTAGTGTTAAGGATGGGAACTTAAACCAAGGAAGAAAAGATTGTTTAGCTTAGCCACTGATTATGGTTAAATATTCCATCTCTTAGTTAGAGATGGGGAAAACTGCTAATATGTGGTAGTTAAGTCTGAAATAATTCCAACATATATGAATCTGAAGACTGAACATATAATAACACAGAATCATTCCTTTCACTTTTTGTACTTAAGCATTTATTGAAGTGTTATTGTCAGTATATTTTGAATATAACAGAAATGCCATTACTTTCATAATCAGAAAATTTGTGAATACAAGCCAGATAGTTGCACTGACACCCACAACAATGAGATCTTATGCAAATTAGGCAGCCCTTATGTACTTCAATTTTTCTTGCTGCAAAATATAGGTAATAATGGATGTAAGGATCTATCTCAAAGGGTTCTTGTGGACTCAAACTAGATAATATATTAATGTATTTTTAAAATTACAAACAGCTACATTAATGCAACCTCTTATTTATTTCCTTGAGAATTCTCTGGACAAAGAGGTGATTAAGAATTCTACTATGTGAAATGTATTCTGTATATAAATTGCATTTAGAGTTAGAGATGATTTTGAAGATGATATAGTCCAACTTTAAATTTTAGACACACGCAAAAAAAAATAATGAACTTTTGAAAAATTCCATTATTTTTAGATGTAGCCAGTGGTACAGCCAGGATTTCATTCCAGATCATGTAAGTACTACGTAGGAAAGATATGTGATTCTTTAAGTTTGTTTTTAAGGAATATTCTATTACTAAATTCCATGTAATTTTTAATAGTATGCTAAGGCATCAAAATAGCTTAAGAACATTATTTTTAAAATATCATTTTATTTTCTCTCTTTCTCCCTCATAGTTCTCTCACTCTGAAAATATTTTGACTCTGATGCCTACTCTCACAATTGTTGCATTTCTAGCCCTCACTACAAAATATTGAGTAGTGTCATCTGTGAACACTTTTGCACCCAGCTGGACCTATTCAATGGACTTCACTTCCTCATTATAGTCTACTCACTGCTTTCTGACTTTCTTTTAAACACTATCCTCCCCTTGTACTCCCTTGAGAATTAAGCAGTCTTCTATTATTTGCAATCTAGTACGTAGCCTACTGCCTACTACATATCAAGTATCTAATATTTAATTTATAAGTTTTTAAGATGACTATCTGTCAAAATCTGGAATGACTTACACAAACTGGTGCAAAGTGAAGTAAGCAGAACCAGAACATTTTACACTGTAAGAACAATTTTGTATCATGATCAACTGTGAATGACTTAGCTATTCTCAAATACAGAGTGATCCAAGACACTTCTCATCCAGAGAAAGAACTAATGGATTCCAAATGCTAAATGAAGCATACTTTTTTTCATTTCTTTTTTTTTGGGGGGTAGGGAGTGGGAAGGGTCTATATCTTCCTTCACAACATAACTATTATGAAAATGTGTTTTTAATGACTGTACATGAAAAACCTATGTAAAATACTAGCATTCTTAGGGAGGGGGAAAGAGAAGAAAGGAGGGAATTTGGAAGTCAGAATTTTTTTTAAAAAACCTAATTTTTAAAAAGTGTCTTTACAAGTAATTTGCAAAAATAAAATATTTTTTAAATAAAAGAAATGAATACAGGAAAAAAGATTGATATCTCTCAAAAGAAGGCAAAATCTATATGAACTGAAGCAAAACAAAATGCGAAGAACCAGGATATCAATGTACACAGTAGCACTAATGTGGTAATGATGATCAACTATGAATGACTTGGATTCTTTGAATAATACAATGTTCCAAAACAATTCCAAAGAATAAAATAATAATGGATTTGGAAACTAATCCATTTGGAATCCAAATAATCAAATCTCATAATAAAAAAAATGAGATTCACTTCCAGAGAGAGAACTGATGAATTGTGAGTGTAAACTGAAGTATAATTTTCTCACTTTTTTTTGGTTCAGAAAAATGACTAAATTGTACATGTTTTTACATGATATCTCATTCATAACTTATATCATGTTTCTTGCATTCCCAGTGGGTGATGGATAGGCAAGAAGAAGGGAAAGAATTTGGAACTCAAAATACAAAAGGAAAAAATATTAAAATTCATAAACAATAACTTGCATTAAAATATGTCTATCTGCTTTACTGTTATGTAGGCTGTGAAGCTTTTCTCTCTGATTTGTAGCTGAAAATTACAATATGCATCATGTCCCCCATTAGAATGTCATCTTCCAGAGAGCATGGTGTATAATACAGTGCTTTGAAAATTGTAATTATTTAATAAATGTTTCATTTGTACAGTTATTCTTAAAGCTTCCAAGAGTGATAAAATATTTTGATCGAAAGAAGCTAATTAAGAAGTCAAGAAGATGTAGTTTCAAGTCCTATTTCTCTACATATTAACTGTGTGATCATGGGCAAGTCACTTAATCTTTCAGTGACCTCAGGGAAGTCTGAAAAACAACAGATTATATATGATATTATCCTCTTCATTGGTAGTGACAGTTTCATACTGGGCATGCTCTAAAATAACGGAATCAAAGTTACAAGAGAATGAAAACCAAATAACTCCCCTACTCATTTATGCAAGCCCAGACAATATGTGTTAACATCATGATGGACTGAAGTCCACTAAACTTAGATTTCTAGAACATGGCCACAGTGGAATTTCCCTTTTTTGCTTGGAAATGCTCCAGGTAAAAGATGCATTGTCATCATAAAAGTATAATACAGTATTTGCAATACTTTCATTATCCTATTGCTAGGCTTCCCTACAGCTAAAGGAATTGTCTGATTAAGAGGCTTTTAAACACATTAGACTTTGTGTCTGGCAATTTTATCTAATTGGAAACTCAAGGCTGCTTCCCATTCTATGGTTAATAATCCATTTTTAAGATATTAAAACCATGATGTGTGTGTATCTATGCTGAGATGAATAGTTGTTTATCTTTCTAATTTTGCTTTATACTGTCATTTTTATTATAAAAATGAAACATGAAGTAAAGATAAACATGAAATGAATTTAGTAGTCATCTACAGGCCTCAGCATGCACTGAATTAAAACAAATGAAAGAGACAAAAACTGGTGATGATATATGGGGAGATTACAGAGTGGAAAAAATAAATGCACTGCTTAAAATATTTTTTACAAGATGATTCTGAAGAAGCAAGAGGAATTGTCTGAATTATAGCAAGGGGAATAATATAATAGCCTGTGCATTTATGCTTCAAGGTATCAAAAATAAAAGCTTTCAACTAGAGGAAAACGTAACATCCCATCCATCAGAAAGAATGCATGGCTATATACAATATCAGAAATTGTTATTCTGTGTCTTTACAAGAGGATTGCATATTTCCCCAGACTTCTGCATATTTGGTTTGTCCATAATCTAGGTGTTTAATATTTACAATTGGCTACTACTATCCTTTATTTTCTTTACAGGAAATTTTGAATGGAATATGTCATCGAGATGAAAACCATTTGAGAAGACTTACAGCAAAGTGATAGAATAAATGACTGTCTTTAAGGTACGCTTCTCTTTATCACATCAAAGAGGGAAAAAGGTACCAAATACATTATGCAATCAGGATAATCAAAAAAGAAAGGAATAACAAAAAAAAAAGGTTTTCACAAGGTATTTCTTAAAAGGTTACATAAATACTAATTAATTCAATCCCACCCAGAGAATGCTTGCTCATTATGCATAATCTTCTATCTTGGCCTCAAGATCCAAATCAGGAAATGTCAGACATCAGATCTCAGAAACTTCATTTGGCTATGTTCTTACTGAACCCATCATTTAATGGTTTGAGACATACATACTTGATTAGTCATGGAATTCTAGATAGAAGACAGTAGATCACATGAAGGAAGACGGGGCTTATAAATATGGGACTTGTTCCAACACTAACAAATACGCAGTATAGGATGGAACTTTCTTCTAGCAGGAGTAAAAAGTAGAAATTAAGAATCACTATGGAAGACCCTTTAGGTCTTCTGTCTTTGTCTAGAGACCAGATCATTCAATGACACCCTGTGAGGAAGGACATTCCTAGAACTCCTTTAATGCTGCTAACCTGCAGAGTTAAGTTGGTCACAACTTTGGAAGGAAGTCATAAAGTTCTGAGTCTATTTCAGTGTTGTATATTACAGAGGAAAAGGCACTCCTCATAAGAAGTTTGGTAACAGAAAATACATTATAAATAAACCAGTAAAGACACTAATAAAGACTGATAAAGGAGAAATAGCAAATATGGACAGGAGGAAGAAATACAACCAACAACTTTTCCACAACTTCTTCAAATAAAAATTAAAAAAAAAAGAAAGATCATTCAACAGAGATGTGTTTGAGAAATGCAAGGAAAAATCAGTGAGTCATTTTTCTGGTACAGTTCATCATATCACAGGTAGAGAGGAGAAAAAAAGTATGTGGAGACTGGGAAAGGGAATTATAAAGGAAAGCACAATGAGAAGCATTTCAAAGAGGGAACTGAAGTGGGGTCTGTGAATGTGTAACATCAAAAAGATATCCCAGATCCAACTGATCTGATGCTATACAGGAAACTAGAGAAGGGGGAAACACACCCACGCATGCACACACACACACACACACACACACACACACCTGGTAGCTTTTTTGTTTATATCTTATAACTGGGTAATATATCCAGTATTTACAGCAGATGAGACCTGAGCCTAGGGGTAATGAACCAGGGCAGTAAGGAGATATTGTTCAAAAGTTGAAAACTGACCAGGGAGCAGGAAAAGAAATGAGCAGCAAATGTGTGACTCTCACCCTGATGTACAGTGCTCAATTCAGTTCCTAGAATGATCTAAGGACAAAAATTGAAGAGAGTTTACCCTAATGGGCAGCCTTCCGTACCATTGCACTGAACCTTAAGAGTATTCCAGCTGACAAAATGGGGCTAGGTCAAGCAGCAAACATTTGAAACTCCAAACAGACAGAAGCCTTTAATTATATAGCACAGACCTACAACAAGGTAAGAAGCATACAAAGCTCAAATCACAAAGACAACAATCATGTAATATTAGATCAAACCTTTTTCTATACATTGAGTGTTTGAAAGCTGCCAACACAAGGTGCTAGTGAAATCCTGTATCAGCAAGCACCCTAGCATACCCAGGGCAGCTGCTAGCACAGGTTCTTAGATCTGCTTTTCTAAAGGAAAGCAACTCAGAATGGGTTAACAATCATTCTTTAATGAAACAAACATATCATTTACCTAGTTCAGGGGAAAAAGTCAGCACCCTGAACTCCCGAGAACACAAACCCAAGTTACAAGCACAAGTTACAAACCCAAGTTATAAGCAGACCAAGAAACAGATCAGCAGATGGGCTTCCAACCATCTGACCGTCACATCCATTATCTATTCAAGTTACCAGAGAGGGAAGCATCAACATCTAGGTTTTTCAAAGCGGAGGGGCTCAACGGCTTCCCAGAGTCTCATCTGGAGAATCACACAACTCTTCTCAAAGTGAGCCCCAAAGTAAACTTCACATCAGGGCATATATATAGGCTTCTCTTGGGCCAGAGAATGTCACAGCCCTCTTGACACACTGTCCAATTACAAAGTAACAAGGTGTGGCCATTCCCAAAAAACAAGCCTCCTGCCCCAGGATCCATGTGACCACATTCAGCCTATTAGGGGGCAGAGTATAATTTCAAATCAGGGAATATTCTTGGAGCCACTTAAGCAAAGGGGCTAGGGGAAGGAAAGAGCTTCAGATTCTTGTCACATATTCTTGAAAAAAACCACAATTTAGTCCCCAGAGGCAACAAAAGCAGGAACCAGGAGAATATAAAATAGGACCATGAAAGACCTAGACATGACCTCCATGAGTGTTCAGAGCTTGGCATTAAAAAAAATCTCATTTCATAAAGTAATAATGGAAGGCAAATAAACAATAACAGCAATATTCAACCAAAAGAACTAAACTATTGAAAATGGTATTGAAGACACAAACTCAAAAGAAGGAAATGTCTCTAAAATATAACCAAACACTCAAAGAAAAATGGCATGGATCTAAGTTCTTTTAACATAACTGGAAGATATGAATCAATAATTTAAAAGAGTTATAATGGTATACAAATGTAATTAGATTAGTAGTTAAAAGAATTAGAAAGAAATTAGAATTGTGGAGGAAACTGGAAACTAAATCAGTTTCCAGCAGAAATTAAATACTTACCACTTAGAATGAATCAAACAGAAATTAACTACATTCCATGACAAGAAATATATAAAAACCTTAAAAGAATGAAAAAATAGAAGTATGATGTATGTCCACATACAGCATGTGATCTGGAAAATATATCAAAGAGAGAGAATTTGAATATAATTGAACTACATGAAAGCCATTTCTTAAAAAAAAGAGCCTGCCTGTCATTTATAGAAATCATGATTTGGTTATAAGTTCTTCTGATAGTTCAGCTATTTTCAATGCTTCTACCTAGATATGCCACCTTGTTCTCAAGTACTCTCTTCAATTTGGTTTGAAGAAGTATTGGGGGCAGCTATTCCTGGAACCTTATAGCTCATGAGAGCCTCTGCAGTCTTTCCAAAACACTACAAACATCATATCTCTGAGGAGACTTCTCAAGGGCTAGGCACAAGTTCTACTGTATCTTTCAAGCATTGCACCTCTTTGGAAAGTGGGAGGGAAAAATCCCAAATATTTCCATTCTACCCAGAAGGTTTCACCTCAACTCATTTAAAGCATTTGTTAGAATGAATGTTAAATGGGTGTATATATAATGGAGTTTTAAAAATAAAATACTTTGTATTATTTCCCCAAATGGGGAAAATTAAATGGTGACCAATAGTGATGAAAGGGCATTATCATCAACCCACTTTTCTAGACATAAGTCATATGCTAAATCTTGAACATAGTTTAGTACTCCATCTTACACATAGTAAGAACTTAACATATGCTTATATTTCATTTATTTATTTTTAATTAAGGGAATAAATCAAGCATTTCTATAATACAGTATTATTAACAAAAAGGATGATTGCACATGGATTTGCTTAACTATTATATACAACTTGTTGTTCCTTTTAAATACATAATAAAGTTGTCATATAAATTTAATTATCTTTTTTTCTTTCTTCCCCCCAACAAACACTTTTTGCCTGATACTTGACAAAAGACAAAAAGGAGAAAGATTAAATAGTTTTTCTCTTCACAGAGCTAACATACTACCAAGAAAGATACATGTATACTGTAGGTAAATAAAAAGTATAACAAAAGAAAAACAAAGTAATTTCAATGGGTAACTCGCGAAAATAACAGACTGGTAATGTCAGGAAAGAGAATGGTATAAGCATTTATAGAGTACCTACAATGTGCCCAACACTGTGTTAAGCACTTTTTATAATATTTACATTATCTGGTCCTCACAACAACCCTATGAGCTAGGTGTTGTTATTATTCCCATTTTACAACTCAATAAACTGAGACAGTGGATAAATGACTTATCCAGGGCCACAGAGCCAGTAAGTGTCTGAGATCACATTTGAGCTTCGCTTTTCTTGACTCCAAGCTCAGGACTCTTTCCACTCTACAATTTATCTCCTAGTTTAGAAGGTAGAACTTAAACCATGCTAACAAACAAACAATATTCTTCAGTGTGAAGTTGAATTATGCTACTTTTAAAGTCCAGACAATTAATTGGTCTAATCAATTCCTCTTTTGTCCTCCTGCCATGCATTTCACTTTCTTCTCAAATTCCAAACAGCAAAACTTATTCTGAATAACATAAAAGACATATTTTATTTGTCTAGAAACAAAAACCATTAGATAAGTATGAATAATGAACAGATAAGTTTGAAAAATAGAAAACTTTAGAATCTATATGATTCTGATTTGCCAGATAGAAATGAGAGTGGAGGGGAAGGCAGGGAGAAAAAAAGACATAACATATAAATTAACCATGTCTCAGTGGTAAGGCAAGCACATTTAGGCAGGCAGCAAGTTATGCCAGATATGTCTTCCCTTAAGAAGATCAGCAAGTCAGAAAAGGTTCTCCTCACTGACAATAATATTCAGTTCAGGCTAGTAGAACCTTTCCTTATCGGTGGACTCACTTCTAATAAATTTCTGAATCTCAAGATCTTTGTCTTTTTATAGAGTTCCAATATTTCTGGGATTCTCAATGCCTGCTTTCATGATCTTTTTAACTTGAAAAAACTATACTTCCCAGCAGTCCTCATTATTTGAAGCAGATCAAATTCCTCTCTATGCTTTACAATATTTTAGTCACTTGGAAGTATGAGGGATTCCACATGCTGCAGAAGTGAATATCAACAAAACAAAATGAGAATGAATAATGCAGTGCCCTGGGTTTAACTGGTGGGTGCAATTCAAGGCAATTACATGGCAAAAATACATTAAATAGACATAGCAAAAACAAAACATTACTTGGAAGGCTGTTTCAGTGACTACATAACTAGAGTATGTGCTATAATCATTCGTATGCCCTAGTGAATTATGCATGTATTCAAAAGGACAAAAATTATATAGATAAATATTACTATAATCTATCTTTCAGTAACCTAATTCACAAAATACTTTGCTTATAATATTTCTTATCTATTAAATATAATAAATTTGGATTATAATCATTAATATTTGCCATAAATACATGCCATTTTTTCTTGCAAATTAGTTTGTAACTTTATGTAATCTACCTGAAAATTGAAAATCCATGCTGATTTTCACATATTATATACAGCTTTTCACCAATAGATTACCCTTTTTATCAAGTTATCCAAATGAATGAAAACCTTTTGCATATTCTATACTTTAAACCCAATGTGATTTTTCAGTGTCATGAATCTGACCATAGAATATAGTGACATATTTTCATCTTTTACCTGTTTTAAGTTCCTTTGGTTAAAATGAAACATGTTTGATGACATACAAGAATGATTACAGTAAGACCGGAATTTCATGGTTTCTACTTGACAGTTGATAATAGCTCAGTTTCTGCCTAATTGCCATATATTCGTTGCATCTTTGTAGGAGTGCTACTGTTGTTATTTTAAAAGTAAATCCCCTGAGTTCATTGCAGAATATATAGCTTTTTCACTTGAGAAATCTTTAAATTACTGTCAATGTAAGAAAGGGTATGAAGTATTGAAATCACCAACTGGACTACACTCAAGCCATAATTGTGAGTGTCTGATCTGGAAGAACACACTGAAGAAAAAAAAACATTTAGAAGTAAGTCAGAAGGTATTTGATCACAAGATTGGGGGAAAAAAGACAAAACTGATGTCTACTGAAAGTGCCATAATCCTAATTAATTATTGATTTGTGCAAATCTCCCACAGAAATGCAAAATGTTGGAGCAAATTACAAGAATGTTATAATGAAACATAATTGCCAATACTGACACCATCTGGTGCTACAGGGATACTGTATCAAGCAGAAAGTAATCAAAGTTTATTTTATCATTTCAGAGAAACCAATTAGTAGGAAATGATAATTACATCTATGCACCTTGAAATATTCAAGAAAAATTGGCTGGTAACTATGTAACACATACTTATTTAACTGTGAGTTCTAGAATTGTATAGACTAGGTCAAGTTTAAAACCCATTTCCGGTTAATGTTGTGTAACCTACATTATCACTATGTATGAATAATGTTGCTTAAATTCTTCTGTAGGCAATGGTCCATGTGGTAATTAAAAGCAAAAGCATTAAAACACAAGGGGAATTTAAAAGTGTCTTATTTAATTACAGTATCTGGATAAACATGAAATTAACTCACAAGGGGTGATAAGACAGAAAAGGGTGTAAACAGGTTTTCATGAAACAGAAAAGATCCACTATCTTATTTTGTTAAGTACTCCTAGCTAAAATTTATTATTGAGTTTTATTAATGAAAATAAATTGGTAGAGGTTTATATCTCCTACTTTGGTCCATATGTGAAAGAATTTGTGTTTTATAGTTTGTTTTCTCCCTGTTTTAAAGGACAAGTATTTTAATTTAAGCTGAGATGTATTTCATAGGCCAAATGCATGATTTTGTTAATGTGGAGACTGTCAATATAGATAACAATCTATCCTTTAATTGAAATCAAATATCTTGAACTATTATGGCCCACAAAGGGCATCTAATACAATTCTCTAATTTTAGATATGAATTTGAGGGTCAGGGAAGTTGAGTAACTTGCCCGAGGTTGTCCTGGTAGAATGTGTCTGCAAATAGTTGTTCAATGTTCACATAGATTAAGTGAGTTCTCTGGGTAAAACGGCTAGTAACTGTCAAAAGGAGAATTTGAAACCAAGTCAGGAAGATTAAGAAAACTGAGTTCAAGTCTTATTCGTACAACCTCTGTCACCTTGGTCAAGACATTGGATTTCTCAGTTTCCCTAAGCAACCACCTAGAATTTACTTAGAGAGAAGACACTGTAACCAAAGTTTATTTTTATCATTTCATGCATAGATGGAATTTCTTCATTGAGGAAATACTTGTATCAATGAAATTGCAGGTCCACTTCCTGTCCTTTGGCAATAACTATTAGAATAGAAAGAAAATCATAACAAAGTGTTTCATTGCAACACCACAAATTTGGAAAGATGCAAGCAGAATAATACATATTTAGTGGTAGAAATATTTAGGTCATATTGCCACCACAAATTCATGACTACTTCTAAATGAATTACATCTTATAATAATAAGACATTCTGCTCACATGGATTTGCTGATGATCCTGTATTGAAATATGTGCTTATTTTCTGAGACATAAAGACCTCAGAATTTATGTCTGAATTAGCTCTACTTTCAGTCCTTTTTATAAAGTCCCTTCATGTATTTTTTGCATGAAATTTTGCAGAAACTTCATGCATTTTTTTGGTGTCTACCTCCAAAGAGAGAGAGGACTACAGGAAAACAAAGGTTTGATTCAATATTTCTATTGAATATTCAGTATTCTAAGATTCTGTTCTTACTCCTAGTGTCTCATCCTAATCTAGCAAGAGGTTCTCTACATGATATCTAAAATGGCACATTCAGAATGGGAGTTACAATAGAGAGATTTCTGGGAGACATTCTGAGTTTGCCTACCACAAGATTGGGTTGAGACTTTTTCCCCCCAGTGGACACATAGCTAGATGGGCTTGAAATAATACTAGTTTGAGCTTTTACAACTTTTGTGTCTGAAGGAGGAAATGATCTCTTTACTCACACCTGACATTAGACATGAGCTTGTTTGGAATAATGAACTAAACTCAGCTGTGAGACTAATTACCCCATCTCTACAAAAACTGATATACTATAGAAGGGAATATGTCTTCAGGGATTTACAGAAAATGTTTACATATTTCTTCTTGCTCTATCTTTCAAACAAAAATTTCAAAGTAGAAAGTAATCCAATTTTAAGTGGTAAAATAAAATGTGGTGTCAGGTCCCTAAAATAGAAGGAGTTCAGGCAATGATGAATCAAACTAATGCCGAGGGGTGTGTGGGGGGTGGTGGGAATATCCACAGTCTTGAGTATTTGATAGCCCCTGTGGGAGACCATGGCAAGTGCCTAGAAAAAAGGAAGAAATAATAAATAATAGAGAGGTGGAATGGATAGGATTCATTAATTCTTTGAATATGAGAGTTAAAGGGAATGGTAGAATTAAAAAAATAACTAGAGACTGCAAGCATGGTAGACTCAAACTGGTTTGAGAAAGAGAATATTAGCTTGTTTTAGGATATGTTACTGGATATCCTTTGATCCAGCAATGCCACTTCTAGATCCATATCCTAAAGAGATCATAAAACTGGGAAAAGGAACTACAGTACCAAAAAGTACTTATAGCGACTCCTTTTTGAGGTGGCAAAGAACTGGAAATTGAAGGGATTCCCATCAGTTGGGGAATGGTTGAACAAGTTGTGGTATATTAATGGAATGGAATACTATTGTTTCATAAGAAATAATAAGCAGGTAGACTTCAGAAAAACCTAAAAAGACTTAGCTGAACTGATACCGAGTGAAGTCAGCAGAACTAAGAGAACACTGTACTCTGTAATAGCAACATTGTGTGATGACCAACTTTGTAGACTTAGCTCTTCTCAGCAATAGAATGATCTGAGACAATTTTAAAAGATTCGTGATGAAAAATGCTATCCACATCCAGAGAAAGAACTCTGGAATCTGAATGCAGGTTGAAGCATGATGCTATTGAAAAGTTTCATAATGCCTTTAAGAGGACTTCTATGTTACCAACATGTTTTTTTTTGCTCTAGTTACTATGTTGCTAATGTTTCTCATTACTATGTCAGTATTTGTCATCATTAAAAAAACATGAAAAGACTTATCTGTATAAAGAAGAAATGAGATCTGGATTCCCTCAGAAAAGAAAAGAAAAGAAAAGAAAAGAAAAGAAAAGAAAAGAAAAGAAAAGAAAAAAACTTTCAAGCAGTAGTACCCTTATGTCATCTGAAGGTAAAACTCATGGGCTAAGAAGAAAAATGAGGTACTGAAATAAAATTTGGGGAGTCATCTGTGCCAAGGGAATAAATAATAAATTTTTAAAATATATTGGTGAGCCAATGAAATTGCTAGAATATAAAGAGTAGCAGAAGGCTAGAATTGTAATGTTAAAAGAATGATTATAGGGGCAGCTAGGTGGTGCAGTGAATAGAGCACAGGCCCTGGAATCAGGAGTACCTGAGTTCAAATCTGGCCTCAGACACTTAACACAAAAAACTAGCCGTGTGACCTTGGGCAAACACTTAACCCCAACTGCCCCCCAAAAAGCAAAAAAAAAAAAGAATGATTATATTAACAAGTCTAGAACAGGAGAATAATCCAGAGAAGGTAACTCAAAAATTTGGGAAATAAGTAGGATAAGATTGTTAGATCTCTAAAGTTGATGGAGAAAAGAATATCCAGCAGAAGGATATGTGCTATGTAATCATGTTTCTGGGGAATATAGATGTTGTAGTGCAAATAGATATCTCCAATTTCAAAAATATCAAGGAAAAATATGATGATGTGTCAAAAGCAGTATAGAAGCTAAAGTAATTGTAAATTGACAAGATTGCTGATTTTGAAACCTAAGAGTTCACTACCAACCTTTGAGAGAGCAGGTCCAGTAGAATGATGAGGCTGAAGGTAATGGAGATACTGTGAGTGATAAGAACATGGAGTCCTTTCAAAGTTAAGATATGGGTCAATAGTTAACTGCATTAGGTTGAACAATATAGAAACACACATGTCTCTATTATACACATATTTGTATACATGTGTTTATTATGGAGTATAAATGTACATGTGTGTATATGTATGTATATATACACATTCCAGAAGCCTACTGAAGGTGACAGAAGCATTGCAAAATTTCTTTTACTCTCTCCATTTTTAAGGCTAAAGTATTAAGTATTAAGGCTAAAGTATCAGAACAAGTCAATTCAGCTGTTGGATAACATGGAATATTTTGGTCTCTTTAATAAAGAATGAGGTACCAGTGAAAAGAACCAACATTTTAGAGGCTTATGAATTTGGTGTGCAATCCTGTTCTTGTACTTATTAGTTAGTAATTTTACCACATTTATTAAGCCCAGCAAAAGTGTATGAATTTTCCAGATCATATTGCTAAGAAGTATCTCAGTCAGGAGGCAACTCAGCCCTTCTCTACTTCAGGTCCAGCTCTCAATTCATTATATTGAATTGGCATTCCCATGCAAAGTGCTTTTATCAATCAAAACTCATTATATAAATGTCAGCTGTAAGGCTAGGTTTTACTATATCTTCCATCATTGTATTGTTGTAGATTTAAGACTATGTGAAGAACTGAGAACATTATGTAATTAATTCAGTCAAGATGCTTTTCAGCCAAATGTCTTGGATGAGAGACAGTAACAAGTATTGAAGAGAAAGATCACTTGAGATTCTGGAAAACCTGAATTCACATCCTCACTCTGTAATGTACCGTGTGACTCTGGGCAAATTATTTTTTAAAAAGCACCTCTCTATAAATATCACTTGTAAAGATGGTACTTATCTATCCCGGTAGATGGTTAACCTGATGGATAGTGGACCCCCTCTTTTGTGGGTGGAGGAGGGGAAGCCTCCTGATACATCTTGATATATCTATAGCTTCATTTCCATTCTATCCTCTATTGTTTGGTTAGAACATTTGGATATTTTTTTCCTCCTTCAACTAAATGTAAAGATAAAGTCTTCACTTTGCCTATCTAGATAGTAAATTTTAGTAAATTTTAGAAGAATAAATTAACTACTGCGGATATTTGCATTTCAAGTTTCATACTATTGTCTGTTTATACATTTCAAAAATCAAATCCTATGAATATTACAATATAATAATAATGTGGCACATGCATTTCCCTATGACTGTAGTCTGGTAGATCATAGCTGGAGGGCATTTTTCTTATCTAAGATGGAATAATTCTCTGTTGTGAGTTTCATCATGTAACAGTGAAACTTTTTAATGCTACACAAATGCAGAAACACACACACACACACACACACACACACACACGCACTTTACTCTTTGGGATCTGTCCTATATGCCCTGTACCAGCTCCATAAGTAATAAACCATGATGTATTTCTTTGAGGGCCAAAGACTGTGTGACCTTGGAGATTGTGAAGAGCTTTGCATAATCTAAAAATTCTTGGATCTCTTTTGCTACTTGTCTTTACATTTCTGGCAAAATGTTCCATTTTAATTTACCAGAAAGTGAGAATACAGATAATAATCAATGAAAACATTGTAGCTCATTTAGCATCATAGTCATTTAGCATCATAGTATATAAAGATAATCATTCAGTACTAATGAATACAGGGTAGTCTTGGGGTCAGTAGACCACGGTCTATGTCATTGACACATTCTTTCTACATGACCCTGGAAAAGTGACTTAAACTATTGGTACCCTAGGCAGTTCTCTAAAAATGTGATTTTCAGGGAAGTTGATGATCTGCATTGATATAGAGTTTCCTTACCACAGGATCTATACATCAATCAAAACAATCATCAATGACTAAAAGTATTAATATACTAAAAGAACAATGGCACAGATGGAATTAGCCACTATTTGTGACTACACAGACCAGAACTGGTATCTTTATTGGATATGATACCTTAAAACTAAACGGTTTAATATCGTGGCTATTTTGTAGTACCTCTGTAATTATGATGAATACCTGTGGATGAAAATAGAATTGGTCTAACTTTCACCTTCCTTTAACTTTAATCTACACTTCTTTAATAGTAATTTGGATGGCATGTTGAGTCTAAATCAAAGTGGTGATGACAAAGTTTAACTGCAGACTTTATGTACTCTGACAAGCATAAAATTTGTTGCTTATAATAATGACAAGAATAATACTTAATTACTTTTAAAAGAGGGAAGTTAGTAACCTTATTGGGGAAGGCTATAATCTCTCTATATATGTTGGATTTGTAAGAATACATCTGGAAGACTATGTTCAGTGTTGGGTATCTTTTGTGAAGAAGAATGTTTAAAGAATAGAATGTCTAAAGGAGAGTATCACCATGATAAGAAGTAGGGATACAATTTGATTTTAGGAAAATTTATATGTAATGTTATGTTCTGCTTGGGGAAGTGTAAAAAAACACAATAAAATATATGTGTGAATGTGCTAATAAATGTACAATGACAATTATGCTATCTCATAATTATGTTTCTTTCCTGTCTTGGGTAAATTATTATCTTGTTTCTTAACCTTTACTTTGAATTCGCTTTGCTACAAAATCATCTGGAACTCTTCATTAATTCAATCCACAACTCTTTGGCCTCTTTGCTGATGCATCACTTTAAAAAAGCATTATATCCCACAGCATGTAGTCCTTATCATCAGGGATCTTATACTTTTTTGAGTGAAATATCATGTATTTACAAAATGAAAGAGAAAAATTAGAGGATGACTGAAATAAAAACAGTTTACAGAAAAGGTGTCTAGAATTTTTATAAACTTTAATTAGCATTTATTTACTTTCTACCATCAAAAAAGGGAAGAAGATGGCAGAGTAGATCAGAAAATTCCAAGCTCTCCAAATTTCCTCCACAGAAAAAGACAGAACATCACCTCAAAGTGAAGGAGCAGGAGAAATAAATAAAAGGTAGGGTGAAGCAGATTCCTCCTAAGACAACTTGAGGGGACCTCAGCAAAGACCAAACCTCTAAGGGCAGAAGTTTGGTCCTAATTGAATCATGATCACCTCCAGGCACACTGTGTTGTATCAACAAACAACTAACTCTTGGGTCAGCTGGGTCTGAAGGCAGTGTCAGGCTCATGACCTTTTACTTTGTAAACAGTGTAGGGGTCTAATGGCCAACCAAAGGAAAATTGAAGGACCTTCCACTACTGGAAGACACCAAGCTCAGTAGTGCTGACCAGATACAGTAGTGGGCTGTAAGTGTGGAGATAGAGAAGAATTGGGTTCATATTCAGAGGAAGACAGTGAAGTTTAAAATGCCACTCATTTTTCAAATAGAAACATCAAATGATCACAAACCTCAAAAAAGTTTTAAAGGACTTTAAAAATCAAATAAAAGAGATCAAGGAAAAACTAAGGGGAAAAATAAGATTAATTTAAGAACATTAAGAAATCTATGAAAAGCTCAACCAATTGGAAAAAGAGATCCAAAACCTTAGGAAGAATATTAACTCCTAAAAAACTAGAAGTAGGTAAGGGAAGCCAACGAGGTTGTGACACACCAAGAAATAATGAAACAAAATAAAAAGAATGAAAACAGAGAAAGAGAATGTGAAACACTGCTTTAGAAAAATAACTGAATAACCAATAGATGAGAGAAAAATGAGCATGGTTGGATTACTTGAAAGTTAAAATTAAAAATATAATATTATTAGAAAACTTTAAGGAAAATTGTACAGAAGTTCTAGAACAATAAGGTAAAGGAGAAATAGAGTTTTACAGCAAGTGTTTCTGATAAGGACCTCTTTTCTCAGTTACATACACAAGTATCTGTATGACTAAGTCATTTATAAATCATTCTCCAATTGATAAATGGTCAAAGGATTTGAAGAAGCTGTTTTCAGACAAAAAAATTAAAGGTATGTATGTATATATATGTATATATGTATATACATAGTTATTTGTAACAATGCTACAAATCACTATTGATTAGATAAATGCAAATTAAAACAACTCTGAGGTACCACCTCAAAATTATGATATTGACTAAGATGACAGAAAAGAAAAATGATATATATTGGAGAAGATGTGAGAAAATTGGAACACTAATGCATTGTAGGTCAAATTGTGAATTTATCCAACCATTCAGGAGAACTATGCATACTCTCAGATCCAGCAATATCATGAGTTTATATATATATACCAATAAATACATATATACATGTATATATAAGTATATGCATATATGGATGTATAAAATCCTGTATACATATGTACTATACAGATATGTAATGCATATACATGTGTGTATGTATGTACGCCCATATACACACATACATGCATCCCAAAGAAATTAAAAACACGGGAAAGTGATGCACATGTACAAAAACATTTATAGCAGCTCTTTTTATGGCAAATGGTTGGTAATTGAGATGGTGTTGATGAATTGAACAATGACTGAATAAGCTGTGGTATATGACTGTAATGGAATATTATTGTGGTATAAGAAATAATAAGCAGGAAGATTTCAGAAAGTAACTGAAAAGACTAACATGAACTGATGCTGAGTGAAATTGGTAAAACCAGCAGAACAGTATAGACAGTAGCAGCAATATTGTGAGATGTTCAACTATGAATGAATTAATTTTTGTCAGCAATACAACAATGCAAGACAATGCAAAAGACTAATGATGGAAAATGTTATTCCCATCCAGTGAAAGAATTATGGAATCTGAATGCAGATTGGAATATACTATTTTTGTTATTATTGTTGTTGTTGCTTTTTGTTGCTGTTGTTTTCTTTCTTGTGATTTTTTTATCTTTTGTTCTGATTCTTATTCGACAACATAACTAACGTGAAAATATGTTTAACATGATTGTACATATACAATCTATATCAGATTGCTTCCTGTTTGGGGAAGCAGAGATGAGAGGGAGAAAATATTTGAAACTCAAAATCTTGTAAATATAAGTGTTATAAAAACTATCATTACATACAATTGCAAAAAAGTAATATAATATTAATTGGGGATGGGGTGGGGCAAGAGACAGAAATAGAAATAAAATCCACTGATTACCAACTGAAAGATTTCAGTAGGAAAACTTACAGAAATATCATAGCACAGTTGCATAGCTCTTGGGTTAAGAAGAAAATATTATAAGCTACGAGGGAAAAAAAAAAAGCAGATAAATTTAATTATGGGAGGATTCAGTCCGGCTCACAGAAGACCTAGCAGCTTCTACATTAAAAGACTGTATGTCTCAGAATACTATATTTAAACGAACAAAAATAACTAGTGTTAGAACCAAAAAATATCTTACCCAACAAAGATGAGTATAATGCTGAATGATTGAAAAAAAGGATATTTAATGAACTGAAATGCTTTTAGATTTTTTGACAAAAAGACTGGAATTGAATGCAAAAACCAACATATTCTTATACAGGAGAAATATAAGAAAGAATAAAAACCAAGTATAAGTGACTCAATGAGGTTAAATTATAATTTTTATATGAAAACTTTATCAGTACTCTTAAGACTCTCTTAATTACTTGGGTACTTCAGAAGAAATGATTGGGATGAGATGTGTATGAGAGTGTGATTCTAAAAAACATTAAAACTAAGGAGGGGTAAAAAGGAGCAATTATCTCCAAAAAAAATGATACATGAAAGGAAGAACTAATACAGAAGGAGCTGGTAGTGGAAGCCTGGTAGGGCTGGAACCTAACTATCATCAGAAAAGGAAAGAACATATACATCTAGAAGGCTATAAAAGTCTACTCTCTTTAAAAAGCAATAAGATGGAAAGGGGGTAGGAGAAGGGAGCAACTTAAGAAGGATGTGTAGACTAAGAATTAGGAGGGTATGGGAGACACTAAGGAAGGGACTCTTAAAGGGGTAGGTAGTTTAAAGCTTAGGAGAACAAGATAGAAGTAAATCAGATGTATGAGGAAGGATAGGATAAATTGGGTAAGAAAGATAGTGAGAAAAAATAGGATGGTGGGAAATACAAAATTAGAAATTATAATTTTGAATGTGAATGGGTTGAATTTACATATAAAACAAAGGGATAGCAGAATGGATTAAAAATCTGAATTGTGCAATATTTTGGTTACAAGATACACAATAAAAATGAGAAATATACAGAGGTAAAATAAAGGACTAAAGTATAATTTACTATCCTTTGTGTGATATAAAAAACAAAACAAAAGAAAACAGAACAAAAAAAAACAACAGGGGGTGGAGCCAAGATGGCAGCATAGAAGCAGCAAGGCTCTGCAGCTCCTACACAACCACTCTAAACACCCATAAAATATGACCCCAACCAAAGTGTAGGACTCTCAAGACTCACAAAAATACAGAAATCACATCTCTAGCTGAAGGCAACTCTGCAGCAGGGGCTCAGAAGGGGCGGGCCGGGAGCGGAGACTGGCCCAGCCTGAAGCCAGGACCACGGCCAGGACCTAATATCTCTGGTAGCAATATTACAGGCTTCCAAGAGAAAACCATTTGAATATGGCAGAAGCACTATCAGGATAACCCAGGATCTGGCAGATTCTCCACTGAGGGATCAAAGAGCCTGGAATATGATATTTCAAAGATAAAGGGAACTGGGATTAAAACCAAGAATCAATTACCCAACAAAATTGAGCATATTATTCCAGGGGAAAATATGGTCATTCAATGAGGTGGAGGACTTTCAAGCATTCTTGCTGAAAAAACCAGAGCTGAACAGAAAATTTGACACTCAAACATAAGAAGAATGAGAAGGTAAACATGGGAAAGAGATCATAAGGAACTTGTCAAAATTGAATTATTTACATGCTAATATGGAAAAACGATAATAGTAACATATGAAACTTTTCTTACCATGAGGATAGGTGAAGGGAATACAAATATATCTATATGTATACTTACACATAGGTCCATATAGGAGTCTATATATGTGTAT
>CM053600.1:102227740-102281405 GCA_028646575.1 Pseudocheirus occidentalis
GGTTTTCAAAGTCCTTTTTCAGTTGATGTATAGCTAGTAGGCATTCTTCCAGTGTCTTGGAAGCATTTGGTGAGGGAGTTCTGACTGAGTTGTCTTCCTCCTGCTCCATACTTTGGTCTTTTTTGTCCATAAAAAAGGATTCTAGAGTTTTGCTGCTGTTCCTAGCCTGCTTCCTTTTTCTCATGTTGGCCAGTCTATTAATTGCTTGGTTTTTTAGCTCTGTGGAACTCTGCTTCCTGGAGGGGGAAAGCTCTGTCCCAAATCGCTGGGGCTCTCTCAGCTGCCGGAGCTCTTAGTGGGGTGCTGCAGCTTCCCCCCAGCTTTGGCTCACTGAAAGTGCACCCCAGGACCAACACTGAAGACCCCGATCCAGATCCAGGCCGCTCAATGCAAGAGCCCTTGGCCTCGATGGGTCTAGTCAACCCCCCTGCTATCTGCAGGCCGAGGGCTCTGAAGCAGCCCAGTGGAAGCCACTGCAGCTCTCAGCCGTTCCTGCTGCTACAGTCGCCTCCCGCTGCCTCCTTGCCCTGGGAGCAGTTTGGCCGGACCTGCTCTTCTCCTCCCCAGTTAGCAAAATCCACTGACCTTTCTCTTAGCCTTTTTGTCTTCTGGCCTGATAAATGTGGTAACTCTGCCTCCAATGCAGCCGATCTGCTCTCCTATAGCTGGGTTCCCCGCCCGATGCCCCTGGGCCTGAGCCAGCTGGGTTTCGGCCATGGGTCCCAGACTGCTGGGAAGAGCCCCGCCTGCTGCGCTGCCTGCAGCAACAGATGTGCTTTCTGTCTTGTGGAGAGTTTTGGAGCTTGAAAATCTGTTTAGCATCCCATTTTATGAGTTTTTCAGCGTGTTTGTGTGGGAGCTGTGGTGCTTTGCTGCTTCTACGCCGCCATCTTGGCTCCGCCCTGAGATGATACTTTAAAAGGTGAAATTCTGAGGTGGAAGAAGACTAGAATGAGAGGAGACAGGGAGAGAAAAAATTGGGGTTAATCATCCCATACAGAAGAGTCAAGGGATAACTTACAACTTTACTTTCAATTACTCTCATTGAATTTGGCTTACGAAAGAAATGGCATAAAGTCTAAACTGGGCATCATGCCACACAGGAGAGTAGGGGGCACATGGACAAGAGCGGGGAGGACGGAGGGGAGGGAAGGGTCTGGGGGAGGGATGCTGGAAGCACACATTTCATTAAAGGGAAAGAGACAGGGTAGAGAACAGAACAAGGTTTGGAGGGATAGGAAGGAGAGACAGATGATCACTGTCACAATATGTCCCCTATGACGATGTCCTGTATAATCCAGTGGGGGTAAGGGACAAGGGAGGAATCAAAATAATCTAGAATTTAAAGCCCTGAAATACCTGCAACTAGGAATTAAGATATACAGGGTCTGGGATAGGGAGACCATACCTGCCCCACCAGAAAGTAAGAGAGCAGAGCAGGGGAGTGGCTTTACAGTGTGATTGCTGTTTTAGGGTTGGGGCAGGGAAAAGACGGGGAGAAAATTTGTAATTCAAAAATGTCATGATAATGAATGATGTAAACAAGAAAACAAATAAAAATTATTAAATAGTAAAAAAAAAACCCAAACAACAAAATGAAACAAAATCTGAGGTAGTAATCATGATCTCTGACAAAGTTAAAGCTAAAATTGGTTTAAATATTAAAACAAATAAACATAATATACTATGTGTCACCAATATTATTCAATATTGCTTTAGGCCATTAAATATTTGTAAATAGTTTAAAATATATGAAAGTATGTCAAAACAGACACAGGAACTAAGTAAACATACTTATTAACTACTCCTTATACAAATAAAGCCAGATTTAAATAATTGGAGAAATATTAATTGTTCAAAAGGCAGAACCAAGATGGCAGAGAAAAGATAGCAACATGACTGAGCTCTCCCCCACATCCCTCTGAACACATTTAAATAATGCCATAAAACAAATTTGGAAGCAGCAGAACTCATTAAACTATGTGGTGAAACAATTTTGACAACAAAAGGCAACTTAGAAAGTGTCAAGAATGGTCTGTTGCCCCTGGGTGATAGTGAACCACAGACCAGCATAGGCCATGATAAATCAGGAGCAGGACTTGGAAACCACTCTATAAGCAGCTGCAGTCATTGCTTCTGTAACTCCAAGCATGCATAGTGGAAGGAAATTGAACAACTTATCAGAAGGAGATCACTGACTCTGGGAACAGAATTCTGTAGCTTTGTCCCTACTCAGATATGGGTGGCAGTCATACTTGGCAGTCCTAGGGTGAGAAGAATGACTAGCATGCCAAAGTCAGAAGTTGTAGTGGGGAAGGGACCCTCCTCACACTTACAGGGCAGAAAAGAGTGCTTGTGGTGACTCGAAGACCAGAGAACCGACCAGGAGAGTAGGGAATACATATCTCCTTAAACCATACCACCCTGAAGAGCTGAAAATGTATATTTCTCTAGAAATGTCTTTGAAAATAGATACATAAAACCTCTGAAGTTTGGGACAGTGTCCCCTCCACCTTGGAAGAAGAATACCATTTTAACAAAGAGTTAAAAGTCCTGAAATAGAGTGGAAAAATAAACAAACAAAAAAACCCCACCAGGAATAAATTCTGGCTCTATAAAGTTCCCTTGGTGGCAAGGAAGATCCAAACATACATTCGGAAAAAGGTAAGAAAGTCATAACTACTATATCCAAAGCCTTCAAGAAAAATATGAATAATTTTTATGCCATGGAAGAGCTCAGAATTTAAAATAAAGGATTTTAAACACCAAGTAAGAGAGCTAGTATAAAAATTGGGAAGAGAAATGAAAGTGATGCAAGAAAATAATGGAAAAAAATGAATCAATTGCTTGGTAAAGGAGACACAGAAATTACTGAAGAAAAGTTAAATGAGGTTCAAAAAATCAATGAGGAGAAGAAAGTCCTGAAAAGAAGAATTGGCCAAATGGAAAAGGAGGTACAAATGCTCATTGAAGAAAATAATTCCTCAGAAATCAGAATCAAGCAAATAAAAGGCTATGACTTTATGAGAAATCAAGAAAGAAGTTTTAAAAACCTAAAAGAATAAAAAAACTGGAAGGAAAAGTGAAATATCTCATTGAAAAAAAAATCAACTGATCTGGTAAATAGAACCAGGAGAGGGAATTTAAAAATTATTGAGCTACCTGAATTCCATGATTTAAAAAAAAAAGAGCTTAGACATCATCTTTCATGATACTGTAAAGGAAAACTGCCATGATTAAAGTGGCAATTAATTTATCTGGTGCTGAGCTTGAGTTGGTTCTGGTGGTTGGTGTGTGCCTGGTATTGATGCTCATCTGCTCGGTTACCCTGGGGCTCTGGATCTCTCACTAGTTTGCTTATATGTTGGTTTGTCGCTGGCTTGCTGGGATACCTTCTGTTTTGTACTGGTCCCCTTCAGTCATAGCAAGGGGAACATTTCCCATTAATCCACCTTGCCTCCCAAGCTAAAAGACTGCCATATCCTATCTTTCTTCTGGCTCTGCTATTACAGTATTTTTCCTGGAGCAATATTCTCTGGGTTTTTCAAAGTCTTTAAGGAAAGGTGAAAACAACTTATTGCTTACTCTGCAATCTTGGCTCCTGGAAGTTTAAATAGGTTTTTCAGTCATTCAGTCTGTGGGGCTAATTGCCCCAGGAAGAGCTGCTGCTGCTGCTGCTGCTTCTAACAGCCCTGCATATGGCTGAGCCTCTCTCTCACACAGTTCTGACAGACTCTGCTTCTCTTCTTAGAGGTCTGGGAATCACCACTGCTCTCAGTGATTCATCCCCCTAGGCTCTGCTCTAGCTTTGATATGACCAGGTCTGCAGGGGGCAGCCGTTAGCTAGACTGTGCTCCTCTGCAAGTTAGGTGCCACAGACTCTTCCTGTGTACCTTCCAGGTTGTCTTGGACTGAATATATGCCACACTCTGTCTCTTTGTGGATTTTGCCAATGTAGAATTTGTTTCATTCACTTTTTAGAGGCATTGGGGGAGAGCTCTGGTGCGTCCCTGCTTTTACTCCAACATCTTTGTTCTGTCCCCCTCACTGACATTTAACAATGTGCTCCAAATCCAATACTTTTTCAACGCATCAAGCTGCTTTTATCAGTCTTTTCTAGTGATTTTATTCATTGACAAATGATTAATCATAAAAACATTTATTGAATTGAATGGCATTTTTTATCCACAGCAGGGCACTTCTGTAAAGTTGTCTGGCCCAATTAAGTAATTATTGCCTAATTTGGTGAGCCAAATATTGACATAAAACAGTTGTTTACTTTTCCCATAACAAATAAGTGTAGATTCCAAGTCCTTGCAAGCTCTCCATGGCTTTAAGAGAAATGGCTTCCTCTCTCATCTCTGTCATTTTTTTGTGGTACCATTCACCTTATTGTTCTAAAGTTCTGATACATTTGTATTCATCAACTTAATTCATGTCTTGTTCTGAAATTCTACTTAAGGGGAAAAAGTAACTCTGCCCCTTTTCTCAGTGGACCTATGTTTCAAGGTGGTTATTTTTTTATCTCACACAAAAATTGCATAAACTTATTTTTTTAATTCATAAAACAAAATGGAAAGGAAATCTTGTCATAGTGTGTATTGGAAACCTATTCTCTTTTCCGTGTTCAGACAGTACAAAATTGTTGGTTTTCAGACAAATCCAAAGAATTGTTTTCTCAGATATGCCCTTTACCTGCAGGCAAGTCCGACATTTTAATCCCTCCCCTAGATGTTTGCACAAGGTATTTTTAGGACAGTTCTACTCCCAGCCAAATATTCTCTAGTGCAGTGATTCTCAAACCTGTGTGTTATGTTCAATTTGTAACAATGAATGCATCTCAGATAGATTCATAACACTAGCAAAATTACAGTTATGAAGTAGCAAGAAAAATCATTTTATGCCTGGAAGGTCACCACAACATAAAGAACTGTATTAAAGGGTCGTGGCATTAGGAAGGTTGAGAACCCCTGCTCTAGAGGGAGGAGAGGTAAATGTCCAGTCAATTAGGGTTACTATGTATCTTCTATATAGCACATACTCTCTTTCTCTCCAAATACAAATAGGAGTCTGCATTCCACTGTTATTGTGAATTAGAGACAAAATACTCTCCTAGGTGATACTACCTTTGCCCACAACTGGGGTTAGCATTGTGGTCGTCAATTCTGATGATGCCTCTTGCAAGTCATGGCCATATTTGTTCACTGCTTGTCCATTGCCTGTTCATATCTTAAAGGATCAATTGGGTAAGGGAGAATTCAAGCTTACTATTAAACTATCATCAAAGTATAATAGATATATGTAAGGTCAGAAGCAGTTAGGTGGCAATGTATAGTGCCCTGCAGTCATTGGTTAGGACAACCTTTATTTAAATTAGGTCTCAAATCCTTAATAACTGTGTGAACCTTGGTAAGTCATTTAACCTTTTTTGCCTCAGTTTTTCATCTGCAAAATGAGTAGGAAAATATATAGAAAACCATTTCATTATCTTTGGCAAGAAAACACCAATGGGTCACAGATAGTTGGATATGGTGTAAATGATTTCACAAGCACAACCACAGTGCAAGCTATTTCCCAGCCAAAATCCAGATAGAATCTCCTTTCTTGTCCTTCCTGACTTTTTATACATTGGTCTATATCTTCTAAGTTTATTTCTGTTACACTTGTTTTGGGCTTTTCTTCTCATTGCCTCTGTTCCAAATCCTTAAGGGTGGATTCCAGTGGAATTCTCAGTTTTGTGTGTGGGAGAGAGAGAAAACATAGCTGCCCCCTGCCACATCCCTGTGTAGAGCATCCCCAAATTTAAGATTCCATTTTCCACCTATCTCCAGAATTCTAATCCTATATTTGCAATTGACCTGTGGGATTTGTCCACATGGGTATCCATCCAACACCTCAAAGTTATCATGTCCAAAACTGAACTGATTATCTTCCACTCACATCTGTCCCTTTTGGGTAACTAGGTGGCACAATGAACAAAGCACTGGCCCTGGAATCAGGAGGACCTGAGTTAAAATCTGGGCTCAGACACTTAACAATAACCAGCCATGTGAACTTGGGCATGTCACTTAACCCCAATTTCCCTACCTTCTCCCCTCCAAAAAGTAAAAAATTATCCCTTAACCTAACTACTATTTTTTTGCTTTTTGGAGGAGGGAAGGCAGGACAATTGGGGTTCAGTGACTTGCTCAAGTTCGTACAGCTATTAAGTGTTAAGTGTCTGAAGTCAAATTTGAATTCAGGTCCTCCTGATTCCAGAGCAGGTGTTCTTTTCACTGTACCACCTTGCCACCCAACCTAACTTTCTAATTTTTTTTGATAATGACACAGTTCTCTTTATCATGTAATCATACATCCTCAGAAATATCTTTGATTCTTCCCTCTCCCTTACTGCTACCTGTTTCCCTATCTAATCAATTGCCAGATCCTTTAAACTTTACTAGCATAATAGTTTTTCCATTTTCTTTTTCTTTTCTTTTTCTTTTTTTTAGAGGGCAACTGGGATTAAGTGACTTGCCCAAAGTGACATGGCTAGTAAGTGTGTCAAGTGTCTGAGGCTGGATTTGAACTCAGCTCCTCCTGATTCTAGGGTTAGTGTTCTAGTCACTGGACCAACTAGCCCAGTTTTTCCATTTTCTTATTCCTTTTCATCCCTCCTCCCCACAAAACTATTCTTGTTCTTTTTATTTTTCACACACACATGCATACACAGAAACATGTGTCTGTATTCTTATCAGATTACAGTCTCTTTGACAGGACCCAGTTATACTTACCTCATTTTTATAGTTCTCTCTATTTTACATCACACATATTAGTCATTTTGTTTTTGTTGAGTTATATTGAATGAAGCCTCTTCAAATTAAAATCACTTTCTTCACAGGCATCAAACATGTAATCAAGTTAACATGATCACAATGTCATAAGTGAGGAAACTGAATCTTGGAGAGGTTGATTCATTTACCTCACATCACACATCAAGTTAGTAATTAAACCAAGAAACTAGTTTGGTTTAAGCCAAGGACACTATTTATTTTTTATAGAGATGTCAGTTGGAAATAAAACAAGTTTACAATTCTTTGGTGATATCATAGTCTCAGATATTCAAGAAACTTGCAAGGAAATATTAAAAAAAATTTGCTCACCATGCATTTAGCAGTGTGGGGAAAATGGTAAACACATTTCATGATGATTCCATTAATTGATGATTCCTTGCTCATTTGGGCAACACATACACTAAAATCATAACAATACAGAAAAGATTAGTGTGGCCCTTGAGCAAGGATGACACAGAAATTCATGAAGCATTCTATATTTAAAAAATCATTTATCTGATTAAGAATTAGTATTTTAAATGGAAAGATCAAAATAAAGTGAAATATGCAAGATTCTACATGGCAGAGACTATTGTTATTTTTGTCCTAGTAACTTAAAGTGTAAGTAAAGTGACTTGTGAATGGTAATTGTTTAATATATCATTTTAATTGAATTAAAATAATTGTTGGTACCTTTATTCACTGTAAAAAGGAAATATTTTGAATCTTTCAGTGCATTTTACTCTGCAAAAACAAAGCCAGATTTAAGTATATGCATGTTTCTGCCTGAGTTATTGTTTTTGTCTAGACTGTCTAGAAATGTCTAGAGGCAGCCTTTTAAATGCTATTTTTACATTATAAGCAGGGATTGGCATGAGGGTTATATGAATATGTGACCTTTATAAAGAGTGGTAGTTATCTTTGAAAGTAGTATCTTACAAGACAAATATAGTGTTAATTGAAGTCAGTTAGATAAACTAAAGTTAATTACTTAAGTAGATGTTTTGTTTATGGTGGCAAGGTTTATATAAACACTCTTTCCTCAATAACTGTTGACAACTTAATAACATTCAGTGAGAGAATATTTATAAGGGAATTTGGAAGGCAGCTTTGAAAGTCTATTAGGTCAAAACAACTACTACTCAGTCTTCTAAACATGTTTTTGTTATTTCACTATAAATGCCACTTCAATGAACATGGTTAGAGCGAACTCATCCTTTACTGCTGTATGGCAACTAATTGCTTCTTACTAAATGTGGCTGTTTTAAGATGTGACACTATCTTTCTTCAGCTTACATCTTTAAAGATTTTAGCCTTTACACAGGCAGAGGCACTTTGTGCTAATGAAACTCTTCATTTTGAATGAAAGTACAACATTCGAATCCATTGGAATTCTCCAATACATAAAAATTCACACTGAGTATATCAAAAATATCTTACTTTTATTAATGCTTAAGTTGTTTTTTCTTAAATTTTTAAAGAAAAGGTTAACAGTTCACATTTTGATGCTAGGCTTTTAAATTAAAATTGTGTTTATTGTAGTAGATTAGAACATATGTTCTATAATGAAAATATTAATTTAAATATTACCATAGCCATCTCTTTTTAAATATGGAAATACTATCTATCTAGGAAATTAATCAGTTTTAGTAATAATTATTTAGAGTATATGGCCAAATGTAAAAGCAAGAAAAAAAGATGATCAACATGGAACAAAGATGATATTTGATCTATTAATTACAACCTAAGAAAAGAACCTGTGAATCATCAGAGATTTTTCATAGACAAGTATAATACTATGTCAAACAATCTAGAAGGATTGACAAAGAAGGCTTTGGAAGCAAAACTGAAAACTGCTATTTTCAAAAGGAAACAGAGGTGGAGAAAAATTCAAAGAAGGGCATTTAAATGTGACCAACAGAATGCAACAAATAGATATATTCAAATTAAAAATAATTAAAAAACAATTAAATGACAAATAGTGCAAGTTTTTGTGCTAAACGTTGAGTATGCAAGGAGTAAAAAATTGCTCACATAGAAAGGAATTAAATTATTATTAGATTGTTTAATTATTTATTACAAAAATTAATAATAGGCAACATTTATACAGGTTTTTGGGGTTTTCAGTTGCTATCAAAACATTATCTAATTCAATCTTCATAATAACTTGGGATAGATACAATTATCTCTATTTATCATAAGAAAAATGATGGAATAATTCAAATGATTTGCTCAGTTTCACATTGCTGTCAAAAAGTGTGCATAAGAATTTGAATTTGAGCCTGACTGTGACTCTGTTGTTCTATGTGTTATGAATCCTAGCTTCTGTGCATGGACACACACCACTGGCACACATTTGAAAAAATTTAAAATGTGATAGATATATAAGAGAGATTTAACTGAAAGGAATGAATGACTCAGAGTAGAAGAGAATACTTTCCTAGGAAGGAAAGGGTACAAGGGCATGGGTTAAGCTGCCTGAAGGAAGCGACTATCATGAACTCTGCCTTAATGGAAGAAAAAGATTCAAAATTTTAAAAAAATGATGAGGAAATCTCTTCTGGTTAGAAAGGAGGATTATACTTTGCAAATGCATGGAAATCAGAAAGAACTAGATGTGATCAGACAATAACTCACAATCCAGTTTAGCTGGAGCTCCAAGCATGCTACATTACAGTATAGTAAAAGAGATAAAACTACATGGTGAAAGATCTTGATCATCAGCAGCCCCTACTCTCATGGTCACACTCCTTGGGGTTGGTGGGGGCAATGGGGAAACACAGAATATTTTTCAAAAAGAAAATTGTGATAATAAATTCAATTAATTTAAACCTTTAACTTGAATTTCTTTCTATTCTCCAATTTGTTATATCGCAAAGTAAAACAATGATTCAATGAATGTTCCAATTTTAAAATCATGTAGTAGGAACAGTATATACTCTTCTCAAATTCTGATAACTTTTCCATTTACAATAATATATAAAGAAAATCACACCAAATAATTACAAACTCCTCTATCATCACTTATGTTATACATTAATTCCTACATACAAAGGAATATGAATGAGTGCATTGATTTTAATTTTTCCAATTACATGTAAAAAATTCAAACATTTTAAAATTTTGAGTTCCAATATTTTTTTCTTCCCTCTCTTTCCTCCCCACAGTGATTGAGAAAGAAAGCAGTTTTTTATAGATTATTCATATGTACTCATTCAAAACATATTTCAGTATTAGTCGTATTAATCAAGAAAATACAGTTTAAAAAAGGAAAAAAATATGCTTCAATCAACATTTGGAACCTATCAGTTCTTTTTCTGGAAGGAGATAACATTTTTCTTTGTAAGTCCTTTGGAATTGTCTCAAATCATTGAAATGCCAAAAATTGCTAAATTATTCAAAGATGATCATTGTACAACAGTTTTCCTACTGTGTACAAGTGTTCTTGCCATTCCTCACTTCATTTAACTTAAGTTCATATAAGCCTTTCCAGGTTTTTCTGAAAATGTATTGCTCATTTAAAATTTTTTTCTTTTAAAATGTGTTTAGTATTTTGTTTTCTCCCAATTATATGTATTAGCACAGTTACAGCAAAATGTATGCACAAGTTTATAGTTCTTTTGGCACAGTTCCAAAATGCTCCAAAGAATGGTCAAATCACTTTACAACTCCAACCACTATGAATTAATGTTACATTTTCCCCACACCCCCTCCAACATTTTTCATCCTGATTTTCTGTCCTATTAGCCACTCAAATAGATATGAGGTAATATTTCAGAAATGTTTAAATTTGCATTCCTCTAATCAAGAGTGATTTCGAGAACTTTTTATATGGCTATAGATAGATAGTTTTGGTTACTTCATCTGAAAATTGTTCCTATCTGTTGATCATTTATCAGTTGGGGAATGGCTCCTCATATATATTTACACACACATACACACATATACACACATACATATATATGCATATATACACATATATACATATGCACACAAATATGTTTATATTTTTACAAATTTGACTCAGTTCCTTACATATTTGAGAAATGAGTCCTATATTGGATAAACTTCTTTCATTTTTTTTCATACTTGCGATTGCTAAATTAATTTCTCTTCATTCTATTCCACCTCCTGCAGTGACTCATGTGAGTTCTCCCCAAAACCCCTCTGAACATCTTTAAACATTGTCATAAAACAATTCCTGAAGTGGCAGAAACTGCAAAAGGATAGGTTGAAATAATTTTCTAGCCAAAGATAACTTAGAAGTTCAACAGGAAAGAACTACCACTTCAGAAGCTGTTTTATGGCATTATTTAAAGCTATTCAGAGAAATTTTAGGAAGAACTCATGTGTTGTTGCCTTTTCTCTGACATCTGGGTTCTACCTGATTTGATCATTATTTCTTTTAGAAAAACAGCATTTCATCATGATTATATGACATAACTTTTTCAGTCATTCACCTACTGTTAAGTGTCCTTTCAATTTCCAAATTTTTGCCACCACAAAAAAGAGCTGCTATGTTTTTATACTTGGAGGTCCCTTCCCCATTTTTTTGTTTCTTTGCAATAAATTATGGTAATTTAATTCAAAAAACATTTTCAATGATGACCAAAAGAAAAAGGAGTAACTTAATTCAGAGGAATCAGCACAAAAGTAGTTTTAGAATCAGAAGACTTGTGTTCAAATACAAGTTTTTCAACTAAAAGTAGTGAAACTTCAATAAAGTCATTTAATCTCTCTTGTTCTAAGTCAAATGAGGTGTTTACATTAGCTATATTCAATGGTCTGTAAGAAATTCAATTAACTAGTTCATTTTAATCCAAAAGCCTCTTGATTACTTATTTTTTGCTTGTTTTTAGCATGCAATTTTTGTGCTAAGGAATCAACACAGATAAGATCATCAGAGAATATATTTGGGGCAGGAGGGGCAAGTGTTTATTGACAACCTACTACATGCTAGGCACTGTGGTAAACACTTGATCAATATTAACTCATTTGATCCACATAAGAATCCTGTGAGGTTGGTACCATTATTTTTTAATTTTTTATAGTTTTATTTTGCAGTTAAGAAAATTGAGATGAAAAGATAGATGTTAAGTGAGTTGCCCACCATCACATAGTGAGTAAATGTCTGAGGCTAGAATTTGAACTTAAGTATGATTTACTCCAAGCTCACCACTCTAACCACTGCTTTCCTTATATAACTGTTATAAAAAATAGAATTAAAGTCAAAGTATGGGTCACAAACTTTTATTTGTAATTCTACTCTGAACAGAAATATTTTTACATCCTATATACTTAGAGTTAATGCTGTGTTAATTAAATTTAAAATAAACCAATTGTATCTGAATCCTAACTGTCATCTACTTTTTAAACAATCACTCATCGTCACTGGTGCTCATCCTCTTCATTTGCAATCTTAGGAGATTGAATTCACTGTTAAAATGTCTTATGGCTCTAAATGTGCTATCCTATATTTTTTTAATCATCAGCAAAGTTCTTAATTTTAAAACCTATTTTGAATGCAGGAAATAGTTTTAAAGTACAACCAAACTAATCAGTGAACATAGCAAATTGGGGAAAAATATAGAAAATCTTGTATTCATTGTTGTGTTTGACATTTTTGCATGAATCCATTGACCATAATGCCAGAGGATTTTTATAAAAGCTTTGCTGCTAACTTTTCTTCACTTTAATCTGAGATCATTTCAAGACTAGAAGCTATTGTCTCTGAAGGATCTAATGAGACTAATGAAATGAAGTGTCATTTTAAAAGTCAGATTACATGATTTTACTCCCTGAACAGAATGTCTCTGGTTATGGAGAGGAATGAGGAAAGAATAATCCTCATGAATGAATTAATAATGAATAATAAGCTGAAGCTACACAGAGAAATGAAGGTGGGGTAGATCAAATGTATTCAACTGGGCCACTAAACTTTTTTTTCTTTTTTTTCTACCCTCACTAGGAGAAAAATAATTGGATGTTTTTCTGATGTAACTTAAAGGATATGCTATATACAAAATATGCATTTAGCAACAGAGAGAAGAAATGTATATGACCTATTCCTCTTCCTTTCCCTAGTGATGAGTCCAGTGAACTTTGCCCCATGTGAGAAATGATTCATTGGGATCTCTACTGCATTCCAGTCAGTATTAATCAGTTTAACATGATTCCATAAGGAACAATGTCTATTAGCAATTATTTGTGATATTCTCATCTCATAATATGCACATAGTTAAGCAATAGTACAAGAATAAACATGTATTGATATACATATTACATAAATCTTATAGGGATAATTAGATAATATAGGTTCTCCTAATAGGCCTTAAGAGTTATCCTCAAACTTTATTACATTTACCTTTGCTTACCAGTTCTGAAGCTCTCTTGCACAAGTACAGGAATGTTGACAAAGATATGTCCATTCTATTCTGCTTAAATTCCACGTCAAAGCTTAGCATGAGTGCTATGATATGCAAAATCCTTCAATTTGTTTTTGTATATCTGTACCACCCTCTCTTATTCAACATGAGCAGGTGTTTTGATCACTTAGTCACCAAAGATGACTTATCCTATGATCACTAAGTCAACAGAGACAATCTTTGCCTTGCCTATCTCGCGACCTTTGCTGATGTATCATTTCTGTCCCTTCTGGAAGGTCAAAATCAAGGTCTATCAGCATATGAGATTCCAGATTTTGCCATACAGGTACATTTGGGTATCAAATCCTATAAGTGTAAATCCCTGGGAAAAAGAGGCATCTCAGATTATGAGGAAGATCTGAGTTCCCTTTCATTAGAGGAGGCTATGGACTCTTTGATAAAATACTATTATTGTCTTGGAGCTCTTCCTCAGTGTTTTTATTTCTTGAATATTGAAAAATTTTTGGAACAAACACATAAAATGACTTTGGAGAAAGAATGAGAGAATAAAGGATGATGCAGGGGAAATTAAGAGGGACATGGATATATCTTGGGCTTCATATTTTTTGAATATGAAGAAATATTAATATAATATAATATATAATTAATATAATAAAATATGAAGAAAATACATATATATTCTGAGTATGAGCAGGCTCAAGGACAGGAGATCGCTACATGGACCAACAAATATTGAATATTAAAGCAGAGTAAGGAGATAGGGAATTGGTAGCAGTAGGAGAGATGTGAAAAAAGAGGCATCCAGTTCACATTGCTGGCAGATTTGAGGATCTGAGATGTTAGTATGAAATGAAAAAGAAATTGAGTGTGTAAGGTTGGGTATAAGATCTATTGATATGGATATTATTCTTTGGTACCATATCCTACTGTACCTACTTGACAATCTACAAAATTGGCATTTGGGAAAAAATGAAGTGTTAGATTGTGGTTAACTTTGTTTTTCTTTAAATAGATATTGACTATCCTTTGAATCAAAGGGAATTTAGGGTTGCACAATTTGGGAAGAAGGGTCAGATTTTACACTGGGTGCTCAATATACTTGGTTTTGAACCTTTTCTTTAAATGCCACAATTAAACAAGAAATGTTAATAGCAAGCATGTATATAGTGCTTTAAAATTTGCAAAGCATTTCATGCATTGATTATTACAACAATTCTATAAGACAGTTTTTTCTTTGGTTTTGTTTTGTTTTGCAGACGACAAAACTAGGCCTGAGGGAGTTTAGACACTTAACTATCATCACATAGCTAGTCATTGTCTGATGAAGTATTGAAGTTCAGCTCCTCATGACCCTAAGGCCAGCACTCTGTTCATTATAGGAGGAATAGAGAGCACTTTTATAACTCAACTTCACTGAAACATTATAGAAATGAGAATATCACAAATTTTTCAGTGGGTAATGGAACTTAAGCCTAGACCTTAATTTTAAAAAATCCATATTTTTGTCAACTCTTAGTTAATGAGTAGACTGTTTCCACTCAGGAAAAGGTATATACACATTTAACCAGTTCTTTAAGAAGTTTAGGAAATGAGCTGCTAACTTGGAGGACTTTTGCCGAGGGCATAGACTCTGAATATAAATGTTTGATAGTGCTAGTCACTCATTACTGAATGGGGACAGGCACACCCTGGTAGTGAGATGAATGCACACACACACCCACACACACACACACACACACACACACACACACACACACGCACACACACACAGAGTAATATTTAAATATTATTGTAATATTTTAAAAACTGTACATTATAAAATTCTAATGTTGATAATAGAGGGATTTTAATGTAATATGAATATTTTGAATGCAATTGACAGAATTTCTATTACGAGAACATTTCTATTTGAAACAAACAAAATTTAAGTAACTTTAGGTTGTTAAACATGAAAAAGTTGAATAATACAAGAAAAAATACTTATATAGTTTAAGGTTAATAAGAATGACACTCTTTAAATATTATGTGGTAAATTCAGAAGTATAGTATATATCTAATTCCTAATGAGGGGAGTAAGATTTTCAAAGTACTATTTACTTTCCATTTTATAATTGCTTTAATAAACTGAATTACAAGCTTATTTTAAAAATATTATTTTGTTTATTCATTATAGGATAACATTGAATACAGATAGCCTTTAGTATTCTCCAGATAGTGTATTCATGAACTGAGTTTAGTAGCTAACATTTGTCTCTTAGACATTCCTGCTTTCCCCAGATTTTAAATGCCCTTGTTTATCTTTAACACTCAATACATTCCCCCTTAAATAGAGAGATGCAAGGAACCAGTTTAAACTTGCAAATATAATTGGAAGGAAAGATGTAGATGTGCAATTTGTATGGATAAGCTGAGCCATGTCACAAAGTCTGTAACTTATTTAATAAATGACTATAACTGCTCTGCAGTTACTATACTTAGAGGAAATATTTCAATTAATGACATTTAGAGAACTGCAAAAGAAGAAATCTGTGGTCTCACTTCCAAAGCTCTCATATCTACCCCTTACTATCTGAATAGATAATTAATAATTACCTTTCCACAAATAACAATAATTATATTAATTTCTTTAATGTCATCATGGTGACAAAGTCTTCTAAAATCTTGGGGAGGGGTTCATTTTTCTACTCTGTAAGTAGTAGGGATTCAAAGAGGGGAGTGTTTTCTGACATACTGCAGCCTTCCTTTTCTGTACAGCAATTCAAAGGACTTCAAAACAAACAATGTGTGTGATAGGAAAACTGGGGGAGGTAATGAAGAGGGGAAAGAGGTCATATAAAAATAGAAATTGAAAAGTCGGCCTTTCTCACTTTGTTTGTATTGATCCTTATGAAGTTGTTATGTTAGCGTCTCTCTTCTATTGAGGTGAAAGAGAGGATACGTCACAGTCACTGTGGATCTTATGATGAAAGCTTGGGAAAACCTCCATACCAGTCATGAAACAATAGAATCACTTCCCTAGATGTTCTTTTTATCTGCTGATCGGAAGACAGTATGCCCAGGGAAGTGCTTTTGAGTATCATTACTAGATTTTCCATTTCGAAATTTGATTATCTCTGCTGACAACTAATAGTAATTGTATTAGGAATGCATTAGGTGACTTGAAATCTTTGATATGACACCTGATGTAGCTTAAAAAAATGAAAAGTATTTGATACAAAGAAGGTGAGCTTGTCTTGAATTTTTCAATCAAATATTCAGAAGATAAATTCATTTTATTCATTAACATATCTAATGACAACTAGATGGCTGTATGTTGTTGGCTTTAAGGGTGTCAAGGAAAAAGTGTAGATGAAAAAGAGTAAACCATAATGAAGTCTCATGAAACAATAACAAAACAAAAAAAGTTCATCTCTTACATGTCATTTTAATATAACAAGGATCACGTGATAAAATTCTCAAATGTGAAAATTCCCTAATCTGTTACCAGTATCCTGTACTAATTCCATTCCCTCAGTCATGATGAACTTTCTTTTCATCCATACAACATTCATGAATTACTTTATTCTTTCCTGCCTTGATGTGAAAAAAATCTCTTTTGTGGCCTCATTTTTTTCTTGATCTTACAATGAGTAGAGTCAACAACCCATGGAGAAGCACCCTCAAATTTATTGCCAACTTATCTTTGCAGCAATCATAATTTTCTAATTCACCAATCCTTGATCATCCCACCACCAGTACCACCAATTGCCTTCTTTATTTCTGCTCTACAGCATATGAACATTGTAGGAAGATGTTGGGAAATCATTTCAATTGGATTAGCTATAAATTGGCATTATTTCATCTCATTTGGGCCCTCTTTTCCAAAATGACAATTTCATTCCTCACTGATAGACTCATACAAACTAATCCAAATATTCATCCCTCCCCTATATCCCCAACTTTTACCCCCAATGTCCTTCTTCCTAAGCAAATGAACTTGCCTGCTACTTTCCTTAGAAAACCAAGGCCATCTATCACAATTCTCATCTTCCCTATCCCATAGGTCAACATCTTTCTGTATGTTTACCCATTTTTGCGTCCTCTGTTTCCTCTGTATCTTTTATAAAATGAAGTAGCTATACTCCTTTACAAGAACTGCAATTCTAAATATGATCTAGGTATTTCCTAGATCATTCCTATATCCTTAGGGAACATGCCCTACTGACAAATCAATCTTTCCTTTATCTCTGTCTTACCATCTCTTTCTCCTGCTAATTAAAAATATTCTCAGACCTTCCCCAATCTCAAAACAAACAAAAGAAAAAAAAAGGAAGCAGAACCAAGATGCTAACAAGAAGACAGAGACTTTCCCCAGAGCTTACCCAAACACCTCTAAATACCTTTAAACAATCCCTCAAAACAAGTTTTAGAGTAGTTGAATCAACAAGAGGAAAGAGAGAAACAATGTTCCAGCCCAAAACAACTTACAAGGTCAGCAGGGAAGGTCTCTTGCACCAGTATGAGAATGGAACACAGTCCAGCACAAACTGCACCAGTAAAGACTGAGCACCAGCAAACCAGGAGCAGGTCTTGGGGGTGACTCAATTTGTGGCTACAGTGTTAGTGTCTGGGCCTCTAACTCTACAGATGTAGTAATGCAGTCAAACTAGGCAGATGGAAACTTACAGAATTTTCTTCAATGGCAATAAAGTTAGGACACTGTTACATTGCCTACTTGGATCTGGATCAAAGTTCTACATCACCAAAGGTGAGGAAGTGCAGCAGCATGACAGAACTTGAGGTCACAGGCTAGTGGAGATCCTTATCATAGTTATAGGATAGAAAAGAGTTCTTCTGGTTGATCACAGATTAATACACGATACAGGAGAATAGTAAACATACCTCTCCCTAGATCATACCATCTCAGAAAGAACAAAAACTTAAAATTCCCCAGAATTACTTTTGAAAACAGTTGTAATAAAAGTCTGAATCTTATCACTTTGACTTCAGAAGTAGATCCTTAATTTAGCATAAAGTATAAATTCAAGAAATAGGCTGAAAAATCAAACAACATAAAAATATCCTGATTATAAAGTTACCATGGTGATACGGAAGCTCAAAACACACACACTTAGAAGAGCGCAAAATCAAAACTCCTTTATCCAAAGAGTCAAAGAAAAATATGAATTATCCTCAAAACATGAAAGAGCTTTAAAAAAAGATTTTAAAATTCAAGTCTGAGAGGTAGAAGGAAAAATGCAAAGAGAAATGAGAGTGATGTAAGAAAATCATGAAAAAAAGACAGCTTCATAAAAAGGAAAGAAAAAGGAAAGAAAAAATGAGGAAAGCAATACCTCAAACAGAGAACAGAGCAAATGTTAAAAGAGGTACAAAGATCCAAAAAAGATAAAAATGCCTTGAAAAGTGAAAATGGTCAAATGGGAAAAGATATACAAAAATTCACTGAAACGCACAAATGTTTAAAAAGCAAAATTGGTCAAATGGAAAAGGAGTTACAAAAGCTCTCCAAAGAAAACAATTCCTTAAAAATTAGAATTGAACCAGTTGATGCTAACGACTCATTGAGACATCATGAAATAATCAAAATTAAAAGAATTCAAAAAAATATTAAATGTGTCACTGGAAAAAAAAACAAGTGATTTGGAAAATACTTTGAAGAGAGATAAATTAAGGGTTTTTGGATTAACTGAAAGCCATCATAAAAAAGAAAATCTAGAGACTGTCTTTCAATGAATGATCAACTAAAACTGCTATGATATTCTAGAACCAGAAGGTAAAATAAAAATTTAAAAAATCCACTGATATCCTCCTCAAAGAGATCACAAATTGAAAACTACAAGAAACACTATAACCAAATTACAGGGCTCCCAGTTCAAAAAGAAAATACTGAAAGCATCCAGGGAAACAATTAAAAAATAATGGAGCCACAACCAAAATAACAGAAAATTTAGCAGTTCCTACCTTAAAGGATCAGAATGCTAGGACCATGATATTTAGGAAGGCAAATGACTTAAGTTTACAACAAAGTAGCATTTATCTAGCAAAACTGAGCATAATCCTTCAAGGGGAAAAGTTGATATTCACTGAAATACAGGATGTTCAACAATTGTTGATGAAAATACTAGAAATGAATAGAAAATTTGACTTTCAAATACAAGAATCAAGAGAGACATAAAAAGGCAAACAGGGAAGAAAAATCAGATGGAATTCAATAAGCTTAAACTATATACATACCTGCATGGAAAAATGATACTTACAACTCCTAAAATTCTTCTCATTATTAGGGCAGTTACAAGGAGTAGGCATAGACAGAGGGTGAGGGTGTGATTTGAATATGATTGGATGATTATCTAAAAAATAAATGATTATATAAAAAATAAATAAAACAGTGAGAAAGGAATGCACTGGGAGATGGGGAAAGGAAGAAGAAAATGGGATAAATTTTCTGACATAAAAGAGGCTCAAGAGATTTTACAGTGGAAAGGGAAATGGGGCAAGGGGAAGGGCAGTGTGTGACCCTCCCTCTCATTGGAATTGACTCAAAGAGGTAATAGCACACACACACACACACACACACACACACACACACACACACACACACAAAATCAGTTGGGTGTAGAAATCTATCATACCACACAGGAAAGTAGGAGGAGAAAGGGATAAGAGAAAGTATGGGTTGGGGCTGATACATAGCATGGTTGATTGAGAAAAATAAAAATCAGAAACAAAACACTTTGGAGACTGTACAGGTTGAAAGGAGAGAGAGAGAGAGGGAAAGGGGAAGAGACAGAGAGAGAGAGAGAGAGAGAGAGAGAGAGAGAGAGGGAGAGGGGGGAGTGGGAAATAGGATGGCCTACTATGAATAATTTAGCCTTTCTCAGCAGTACTATGTACCAAGACAATTTTGGATGACTTATGATGAAAGATGCTATCCATCTCCAGAGAAAGAACTGGTGAAGCCTGAATGCAAATCAAAGGTACTTATTATTTTCTTTTTCTTTCTTTCTTTTTATTTTATTTTTTATTGGTCTGTATTTTCTTTTACACTGTGAGTTACATGGAAATGTGTTCAGTATGTCCACACATATACAATATATGTCAAATTGCTTGCCTTCTAAATGGGGGTGGGAGAGATTTTGGAGCTCAAAATTTGAAAAAATAAAGTTAAAATTGTTTTCTATGCAATTGTATACACACACACACACACACACACATATATACAAACACACACACACACACACAAACACTAATATCCCTGACGTTATACTGTGTCTTACCTCATTCGCAAATCAAGAAACCGATAACCGAGAGGCTAAATGTCAAGGTTATGCAGGAAATTCAAAGAAAATCTGTTATATTAAGTTAAGACCTTGAACAGCAAATATTATTTTTTCCCACTTACACATGATAACACTGCATTTCATGGACAATCCAAGCTTAGTTGTCCACAACTGAACTCATCTTTTCTTTTAAACCTATACTTCTTTCAGTTGCACTTTTTATTCTCTTAATGTGAATACCATACTGTGCTTTATTTAGATTTAAAATCTTAGAGATATCTTTGACTATTCCCTTTCTTTAATATTCTACAATTAATTGCCAATTTTTATCATGTATAATCATGCCACAATTCTTACAACTATTCCCTTCCCAATACTCACATGGCTATCAATCTATTCTAGGACCTAATGAGTATTAACATAAATTATTCCAAAAAAATACTGGTATTCTTACTTAAAATTATATTCCCCCTTTGATTAATCCTTCACAGAACTATCTAATCAACTTTGTGAAGTCATATATCTAAGCCTGCTACTTCTCAGATAAAACAAACAGAAAAGAAAATATTCCCCCACACCCACATTATGTATAAGATAAAATATAGTCTCTTTACAAAGACCTTTAAAAACATTTTCAATCTGATTCCCACTTACCTTCTAACATTATTTTATATTTCATTACATGTCCTTATCTATTCCACTTTTAAGATCTTTCTCAGTTTCACCAATTTATCTCTTACCCTTTTGATTTACACAAGCTACTCCTGTGCCTGAAATTATATACCCTCTTCTCAGAATCTTTATTTTCTTTCAAGGTCCAACTCAAATGCCATTATAACCCCAAAGATTTCCTTAACCTCCTGATTTCTCTTAACTTTTTCATTCTTCAAAATTTCCTGGAATGTTTTTGCCGATATCTCATCTTTGAGGTCAAGGAGAAACTGCCTCATATTTACATTCTATATTTATACCCTATTCCCATGACATTCCAAGAGACTATCAGCTCTTTGAGAATAGGAAATAATCATTTACCATTATATCCATCTCTCCAAGCACAATATCTTGCATATAGTAGACCCTTTAATTTATTGAATTGCATTTCATTTTTCTTGATGTTCATGTGCATGATATGTATAGATAGATAGATAGATTAGACAGATAGATAGATAGATGATAGATAGATAGATAGATAGATGATAAATAGATAGACATATTATTTCTGTTCTCCAAAGCATAATATTATGCATAAGTATTCATCAATATTATTTATACTATTTATCAGTATTATTTCTACATACACAGAGATATTATGCACATATCTATTCCATTAATGATAGAGTTTCCAGGAGATAAAATAGCAGTTACCAAAATTACTACTAGTGAAGACAGGGGAAATCCATATTCTGGGAAGTGGGGAGAAGTCACAGATTGGTGACTTTTTCAGAACTTAAAAAAGCTATTATCCATAAAATGAATTCCATCATATAATAAAAGAAAAAAAATTAGAATCAAATTTACTAGGGAAGCCCCTGTCATAGTGACATCAAAAATCTAAAGTGAAGCCCTTATAAATAAAAGTAATGTGAATAAATGAGTTTTTAACAGGAGCTCCAAGTGTACTTAATTCAATTTGTACTTCCAGTTTTATCTTGTCTAGCACCAGACTGATACTAGAATTGCAGATGTTAGAAGGAAAAATTTTACACTTCAAGAAAGCCAAATATGATTTTAATATTGTGGGGGTGTTATGGAAATCTGAAGATCTTCCCTGTCCCTAGGCCCTTTGATGGGCTTAAGTGGCTCTGAGAACTTTCCAAGATTTGAAAGTATACTCTGCCCCATAACAGGCTGAATGTAGTCACATGGAGCCTGTGGTGGGAGGCTTGTTCTTCAGGAACACCCATGCCTTATTAATTTCTGATTGGGCAATGGCTCAAGAGGGTTATGACAGTCTCTGATCCATGAGAAGGCTATATATACTGCTGATGTGAGACTTTGTGTTGGGGCTCACTTTAAAATGAGTTGTGTGATTTGGCCAGATGAGATTCTGGGAAGCCATTGAGCCCCCTGGCTTTGAAAAACCCAGATGATGGTGTTTCCCTTTCTGGTAACTCGCTAGGTATGGATGTAATGGTCAGATGATTGGAAGCCCATCTTCTTATCTGTTTCCTTGTCTGCTCATAACTTGTTTGTATTGTGTTTGTATTATCTGAAGTTCAGAGTGCTGACTTTTCCCCCCTGAACCAGATAAATGATATATGTTTGATTGATTAAAATAATATTCTTAGGCCATTTTGAGTTGCTTTCCTTTAGAAAAGCAGATCTAAGAACCTGTGTTAGCAGCCATCCTGGATATGCTAGGGTGCTTGCTGATACAGGGGGCCATGCTAAGATGGTAGAGAAAAAGCAGATAAATACTCAAACTCTCCCCAAAATCACTCCAAAATGCACTCCAAAAATAATCGCTCAAAACAAATTCTGGAGTGGCAGGACACACAAAACAATGGAGTAAAAAACAATTTTTCCCCAGTCCAACCCATCTTGGAAGGTTGGCAGTAAAAATCTGTGGCATTAGATTGAGAGTTTAGAACAGTCCAGCACAGGCCTGAGATAAACCTTGTAAACCAGCAATAGACCTAATGAGTGAATGAATCAGTGGCAGCTGTGGTAGTTCATTTATGTTATGAGTGTAATTGTGATGGAGCAAGGAATGGAGGAGGAATTTTAATTGTGATCATTGTTAAATGGGTAGAATAATTCAATATAAATAAGGAAGACCTTTGAGCCATTTCTATGTTTAGAATGTGACTTTAAGGGTCAAGACCTTTAAGTAGAGATGGATCATTAGACCTGCCCTTAAAATAGATATGTAGGGAATGGGTTTAATGTGTGACAGAAAACACAACAACAAAAACAGAAAACAAAAACAAAACAAAAAAATATTTTTGTATATATACCTTAGCAGGAAAATATTTAAGCCCTAAAACGGGCTGGTTCTCACAGAATGGTATCCTGTTGGTATTCTGATGGCTATTATCTGAAGTCTTGGTGGATGTCTATATTTTTCTGATGTAGTTAGATGTCTGCATGTAGAATCTCTGCATAGCAAACATATAGTACTCAAAGAAGAGCTAAGAGAGATTAAATCTGAATATGAGACAATTTGTTCATGTCACACAATGTTTTTGGAATTTCAGTATATGTTTACATTTGCTCTGTACAAATGGTAAGGAGCTCTCTGTCTTTTTCTCTGTTTCTGGGTACTGCTTCCTGCTACCATCACATGGCCAACCTCTTCTGGTGAGAAGATGTTAGACTGCAAATTCCATTGCCTTACAGTTTCCATCTCTTTCTTTTCAATCTCTTTCTTCTGTTGACCTCAAAGTAAACACTTTCTTCTGAACCAACACAGGGCTAATCTCACCTTCTACTCTAAGTCCAATCACTTAACCATGAAGTGAAAGAAACTCCACGTCAATCTTCCCTTCAAGATCAAGCCTTCCAGCTCCTTTTTTTTGTGTTTCTTCTTGTATATCTGATCACTGGAGAAAATAATTCTCTAAAAATTAGAATTGGGTAAGTGAAACACTTATTGTATGAAATACTATCAAGGAAAATTAAATTTAGAATAAAAAATTGAAGAAAATGTTTCATAGGAAAAGCACCTGGTCTGGCAGTAGGCTAAGGAGAAATCATTTAAGAATTATTGATCTCTCTGAAAGCCATGACCAAAAGAAATTTAAGAAATGAGAAAGAAAAGTTGTCCAAATCCCTCTGCACAAGAGGGAAAATAAGTTAGAGTATCCACCATCATGTCCTAAAATGTATTCCAAAGTAAAAACTCTAAGGAATATTTTAGCCAAATTTCAGAGATTTGAAATAAAGGAGAATATACTGAAAATAGCTTAAGCAGATTGAACACTGCATAACTAATCAAGATGACAGAGTAACTGTTATAATGATAAAGGTTCCTTGAATTGCAATATCATATTCCAGAAAGCAAATAAGCTATGATTACAACCAGGAACAACCAACCCAGCAAAATTCATTATAATTCTAAAGAGGAAAGAGGATATTTAATGAAACTGAGGTCTTTTAGGCATTCCTGATAAAAAGAATAGCAATGAGTAGAAAAATGTACATTGAAACACAAGACTTGAGACAGCCATAGAAAGACAAAAATGAATGAAGAATCATGAGGAAATTAATAAAATTAAACTATTTACATTTCCAAATGGGAAGATAATCCATGTGACCCTTAAGAACTGTATCATTATTAGGGCAGTTATATAAATGGCTTGATTGTGAGTCTATTTTGTTGGTTTGGTCTCCAAAGAAATATGGAAGATTGGGAAAGTGGTATTTATTAAGAAAAGGAGGGAGGGAAGTAAATATGGGAAAATTTACCCCATCCATGAGAATTCATCAAGGAAGAGTTTATATAATGGATGAGAAAGTGGATCAGTGTGGACAATGTTTTAAATTAATCTTATTTGTCTGTGTTCTCTCTGTCTCAATGTGTGTCTGTCTCTGTCCATCTCTCAGATGAGAGTAAGGTTTTCTCTCTGTCTCTCTGTCTCTCTCTCTCTCTCTTTCTCTCTCTCTCTCTCCTTTTCTCTCTCTCTCTCTCTCTCTCTCTCTCTCTCTCTCTCTCTCATTACTCACTCTCTTCAATCTCACCCAACAGGGAAGTAGGAAGGGGGGAAGGAGGTAAAAAACAGAATCAGATTAAGAAATGCAGTAATCTGAAGGAAAACCGATTTCTTTCAGGAGAGACATGGTTAAAAAAGAAAGAGAGAGACAGAAAGAAGAAGAAGAAGAAGAAGAAGAAGAAGAAGAAGAAGAAGAAGAAGAAGAAGAAGAGGAGGAGGAGGAGGAGGAGGAGGATATTGGATACAAGGAAAAAAACCCAGTTAATTTTACATGGGAATGTGAATAGAATGAACTCATTCATAAAAATAGAAGTGGAAAAAAGAATTGACTAGAAACTAAATCCAACAATATATTGTTTAAAAGAGACATTTAAAATAAAATATGAAGACACACAGAGGTAAAATGTTTTTAGATAAAGCAAAAAGTAAAAATATACATTATAGGAAATACTGGATTAAAGGAAAACAATATTTTTTTTAAAAAGGTACATAGAAAATGAAGTTGTATCAATATAAAAAATGTATGTAATAAATGGTACAGCATCCAAATTCTAGCACACCCCAGGATATCTTCCTGTTATATATACATATATATGTATGTATGTATGTATATATATATATATGTATGTATATGTATATATAACAGGAAGCATCCCAGCACACCCCCGGATAGCTGATAGCACAGGTTCTTTGACCTGCTTTTCTTAAGAAAAGCAATTCAAAAGGGGCTAACACCCTTACTTTAATTAAACAGATATTATTTACCTAGTTCTTGGGGGAAAGTCACCATTCTGAACTTAAGAGAAAATGCAAACAGAAGTTACAAGCAGACAAAAAATACAGACAGAGTAAATTACATGATTCAACAGACCAACACACAGGGCACTGAGCTGTCAACAATCACATACATACAGTTAGTTATCAGAGAGAGAAGCTCCAACATCTGCATTTCCAAAGTCAGCAGATTCAATGGCTGCCCAGGGTCTCATCTGTCAAATAAAATTTTCCCATAAGTGAGCTCCAAAGCAAAACCTCACATCAGGGAGTATATACAGCCTTCTCCAGGGTCAGAGAACAACCCAATATTTGTGACTCACTGCCTAATTGCAATGAAACAAATGGTAGTGAGGCCCCATTAAGGGGCAGGGAAGATTTTAAAATTTCTTTACCATTACAAATGTAATTCCTTACAATCAAGCAACAGGTTAACAAAATTGAAAGTTAAAGAAAAGGACTAATAGATAAAACTGGGATCTGATTTTATGAGGGAAAAGAACAACAGAAACAACAAAATAAACCATTGGCAAATTTGATATTTTTTTAATGAGGAAGAAAACAAAATCTCCATGAATAAAAAAGGGGGGAAATTGAATGTACCACAAATGAAGAGGACATTACAGAAATTATTAGAATCTAAGTTGTCCATTTTTATGCAAGTAAAATGGAAAATCTAATTAAAATTGATGTTTACAGAAATACAAATTGCTCAGTTCAATAGAAGATGAAGTAGAATACTTAAACAGACCTATCTTAGGAAAAAAAAAGAAATTGAACAAGCTGTAGAGAAGCTCTCTTTAAAAATAAAAATTCCCATGATCAGATAGATATCCAAGGTAATTTCACCACACATTTAAAGGACAATTAATTGAAATACTATATCACCTATTTTCAGCAGGTTAATAAGATCCTTACCAAGTTCCTTAGATGACAAAAATATGGTATTGATACCTAAATCAGGGAGAGCAAAAACAACAAAAAAGAAAATTGTAGACTAAAGTCCCTAATAAATATTGATGCAAAAAATGTTAAATAGGACACTAGTAAAGAGATGACACTAGTATATCACAGAGAACTTACACTAATATTAGTTTTGATTTATATGAGACTGGTTTAATATTGGAAAGCAATAAATATAATTAGTCATTTCAATCATAAATTTAAAAAAATATGATCATATTAAGAGATGCAGAAAAAAACTTTTTAGCAAAATACAGCAACCATTCTTTCTAAAAACACTACAAAGTATACAAATGAGTGGAGCTTTTCAGAAAATGATAAGTAGTATCTATTTAAAAAACAAGAGTAGCATCTCTAATGGAGGATAAACTGAAAGTCTTCATTAAGGTCAGGGGTGAAAGAACACTAATCATATTTTTTTCCTTTGTTCTGTTCATAAATGTTATTTCTAAAATTTGATTTATTTTTAATGTATGAAATAAAACTAGCATCTCTATAATATAGTAGAATTTTAAAAAAAGATTGTGTGATTATGGACTAAGACAAAGAATTCTAAACAGTAAACTAATGCAAGAAAATTCCAAAAAACTCATCATAGAAAATATGATCCATTCAGAGAAAGAACTATTGAGTCTGCATGCAGACAGAAACATACTATCCCCCCTCCCTTTTTTCATGGCTTTCCCTTTTTACTCTCTTTTTTTACACGGTTAATGTAGATTCATATTTATAATGTAATTTTTCATGTAGAAATTTTTCCCCATGATTGCGTTTGTATAGTGTATAAAATTGCTTGGATCTTGGAGAAGGAATAATGGAGGAAGGGAGAGATAAAATCTGGAATCCAAATAGAAAAATCAAAACAAACCATTATAGTTACTGAATCTGATAGTGATGTCAGCATTATGTGACTTTAATTCAATTTTCTCCTAAAAAGTGAGAAAAGTATATCTTCATATTTTCTCTGTAAAATAGGTTGGTCATTAGAGTAACTCCAAGTTACTTATTACTTGGCTCTTATTACTTCACTGTGCATCAGTTGTTTTTTCCCAATGTTTTCTGTGTCACTCTGAAGTCCTCATATATATTATTTCTTACTGCATTAAAATATTCTAATACATTCATGTATGGAAATTTGCTCAGCCATTATTTAGTAGGAAGAAATTTTGTTTCCAGTTTTTTTTATTTTCTTTTATAAAACATAGTAAGTACCGCTCTGTATGTAATGTGCCTCATTTTTTATCTTTGAAATATAGCTTGCCATTTTGTCTTTGAAATGTGCTCTGGGATATATGCCACTGGTGAGAACAACACGTCAAAGGTATGAAAAACATGATTCCAAACTGTTTTCTTTAATAGTTAGACTATTTCACATCTCTAACATTAATATATTTTAGTGTACCTATTTCCCTGACATCTATCCATCAATGGATGTTTTCATGTTTTATCAGCTTAACCAACTTCCTAGATTTTAGGAATCCTCTGGGTTATACTAATTTGCATTTCTTTTCTTATTAGCGATTTTAAGTATTTTTTCTTATGATTGTTCATATTTTTGCAGTTTCTTTTGAAAACTATTCCTATGTTTTGATCCCTTGTGTTAGAGTAATTATGCTTGTCTTTTTTAAAATTCCAATTATAACTACAATTTTAACATTAAAAAAATTTTGACTTCATATTCTCTCCCTCTCTCCATTTTCCCCTCATTGAGAAGGCAAGAAATTGGATATAGGTTATAAGTACATGAAACATTTCCGTATTAGTCATGCTGTTAAATAAAACAGATTCTAAAAAGACAAGAATTATTTTTTTAAATACTTCAATTAATATTCAGTCTCCGTTGGTTCTTTCTCTGAAGGCTGAGAGTATCTTTCATCAAAAGTCCTTTTCTATTAGCTGGGATCACTGTATTGCAGAAAATAGCAAAGTAAATCTCAGTTGATCGTGATAATATATTTATCTTACAGTGTGCAATGTTCTCCTGGTTCTTCTCACTTCACTCAGTATCCATTCAAATTTTTCAAGGTTTTTTAAGATATGCCTGCTCATCATTTCTTATGGAACCACTGCATTCTATTACAATCATATACCACAATTTGTTCAGTCATTCCCCAATTGATGGACATCTGCTCAGTTTTCAATTCTGGGTCACCAGAAGAAGAACTGCAATAAACATTTTTGTATATGAGGTCCTTTTCTCATTTTTATTGTCTCTTTGTGATACAGACCTAGAAGTGTAATTGCTGGGTAAAAGGGTATGCACAGTTATATAGCCCTTTGGGCATTATTCCAAATAGCTCAACAGAATGGTTGAATAAGTACACAGCTCTACCAAAAATATATTAATGTTCCAGTTTTCCCACATTTTTACAGCATTTACCATTTTCCTGTCTTATCATGTAAGTCAATTGGATACGTATGATATAATACCTAAGTCATTTTGATTTGCATTTCTCCATTCAACAGTGATTTAGCACATTTTTCATATGACTGTAGACAGCTTTAATTTATTCCTCTAAAAACTGCCTATTCATTTCCTTTAACCATTTGTCCATTGGAGTATGACTTGTATTCTCATAAATTTGACTCATTTCCCTATATATTTTGGAAATGAGACCTCTTTAAGAGACACTGATTGTAAAAATTATTTCCCAGGTTTCTATTTCCCTTCTAAACTTGGTTCCATTGTTTTTGTTTCTGCAAGAACTTTTCAATTTAATATAATCAAAGTTATCTATCTTGCATTTCATAATGTCCTGTATATCTTTCTTGTCCATGAATTCTTCTTCCCTCCATTGATCTGACAGGTAAACTATTTCTTGTTCTCCTGGTTTGCTTATAAAAATATTTTACTTATTACAAAATAAAATCATAAAAATCATTGTCATTTACATTTATTACTAAGAAATCCCAATAGCAAGAGATAGAAGGAAAAATTCCTATTAAAGTTACTGAAGACATTATAAAATATTTGGGAATCTGCCTGCCATGAGAAACAGTAACTATATAAACACAATTACAAACCACTTTTCACACAAATAAAGTCAGACATAATAACTGGAAAAATACTGCTCATGGGTAGGCTAAGCTAAAATAATAAAAATGATAATTCTACATAAATTAATTTATTTTTTCAGTACCATACCAATAAAACTACCAAAAAACCCTCTCGTTTCATAGAGCTGGGGAAAATAATGTAATTAATCTGAAATAACAAAAGATCCAGAATATCAAGGGAATTAACAAAAATAAATGGAAGCAAAGGTTGCCTCGGCATACCAGATCTTAAAGGCAGCAATCATTAAAACTACTTGGTACTAGCTGAGAAAAAGAGTGGTGCACCAGTGGAATAGGTTATGTGACCAAGACACAGTAGTTAATGACTAGAATAAGCTATGGTTTGATAAACCCAAAGATTCCAACTTCTGGGATAAGAACTCGTTATTTCACAAAACTGCGGGGAAAACTGAAAAATAGTATGACAGAAACAAGGAATAGACCAACATCTTACACCATATTCCAAGAAAAAGTCAAAATAAGTACACACTTTAGATATAAATCAACCTGAAAAGTATGACGTGTCATTTCAGAGTTTGTTCATTTGCATTTCTCTAATCAGTAGTGATTTAGAGCATTTTTCATATAGCTACTGATAAATTTCTTCATCTGAAAACTGCTTGTTCATATCATTTCTCCATTTATCAATTGGAGAATGACTTGTATTCTTATAAATTGTACTTAATGCTCTATGTATTTGAGAAGCAAGGCCTTTATTAGGAAAAAAACTTCCTTTAATTTTTTATTATGATTATTAATTATATTCATCTACATCACATCTCTCTGTCTCTCTCTGTGTGTCTCTGTCTCTCTCTCTTTTTTTCCTTTCACTTTATTCTTCCTCAAAAGTCCTTTTATTCTATTAAATTCTCCAATACTGTATATGTCAACCCCTCTCTTCTCTTTTCCCTTTCACATCCTTTCCTTGTAGGGGAAGATAGAATTCTATAACCAACTGAATGAGAATTCTATAACCAACTCTGAGTGAACTCTGATAATATCAAATCATAGTCATCTCACATCCATGCTATGTACTGCTTCTGTCTAATGAAGATATAATTATTCTGAGTTATAAATACTATTTATCCACGTAGGAGCACAAACAATTTCACATTATTGAATACTTTATTATTTCTCTTTTCAGTTTACCTTTTCCTGCTTTTCTTCAGTCTTGTATTTGAAAGCCAAATTCTCTTTTCAGCTCTTGTCTGTTCATCAGGAGTACTTGAAAGTCTTCGACTTTATTGAGTATACATTATCACCTGTACAATTACACTTGATTTTACTGGGTAAAGGATTCTTGGTTGTTAGCCTAGGTCCTTTGCTCTATGGAATATCACACAACATGCTCTCTAAATTTTTAATGGCTAAACTGCTCAATCTTGCATCATCTTGATTGTGATTCCATGATATTTGAATTGTTTCATTCTGCTTGCATATGACATATTCTTCTTGACCTGGGAGTTCTGGAAGTTGGTTATAATGTCTCTGGGATTATTCACTTTGGTATATCTTTCAGGAGGTGATTGAAGAATTCTTTCAATTTTGATTTATATGGGTTTTAGAATCTCACAGCAATTTTCCTGGATAATGATTAAATAAGGTATCCAAGATCTTTCACTGATCAGAGCTTTCTAGTGTTCTATTGTCTCTTAAATTATGTCCTCTCAATTCACTTTTTAAGGTCAGTTGTTTTTCCAATGAAATAGTTTATGTATTCTTTTATTTTCTTTTTTTCTGAATTTTTTTTTGTTGAATCTCATTTATTCATTAGCTTCCAATTGTCCAATTCTAATTATTTAGGAATGTTTTCTTCAGTGAGCTGTTGTACTTCCTTTTCCATTTGGCCAATTCTGCTTTGTAAGGAGTTCTTCTCTTCCATGATTTATTTTTGTTTCATTTAGTTTTTTGCCTCATTTGACCTATTTTTTTTCTTAACATATTGCTTTCTTTACAATTGTTTTCTTTTCTCCCTTTAGCAATCTACTGACTTTTTTCATGTTTCTAATGTAGCACTCTCATTTCTTTTCTTTCTACCTTACCTTTCTTTTTTAAAGGGATTTTAAAAATCCTTTTTGAGGCCTTCCAAAAGTTCTTTTTTTTGGCACTGAAACCAATTAACATTTTCTTTGACTTTTGTACCTAGCTGATCTGCTTTGTTGTTTTATTCCCCGTTTGTATACCTTACCTGTCACCATGGAAACTTTCCTTTATCAGATTCATTTTTTTTTGCTATTTGTTTATTTTTCCATTCTTTTTCTTTTTATTATTTTTCTTCATTATGAGATATTTTTAATTTTAAATTAGCATTCATGTTCTTAAAAGTCTGAAGTTTTACCTTTTGGCCTCTTAATTACATAGCTCCTTGTCCCATTAAGATTAACAAGTTCATAAGCAACCCTTGGTGTCAAGTATTCTCACAATTATTGCATTTTGTGATCAGTCTCTGCAATAAAAAAGAGATTAGGGGGTGGAATCAAGATGAAGCTTAGAAGCTGAAGAACTCCATGGCTCCCCACATTAGCACCTCAAGTACCTATAAAATATAACTCTAAACAAATTTTAGAGCTCAAGAACCCATACCATTTCAGAGTAACAAAGCTTCGGCTGAAGGGATCCCTGAAGGATGACAGGAAGGGATTCAGCACAGCACACTGGGAGCCCAGACAAGCACCACATGAACCAAATCTACAGCCCTTGGGGGGGGGGGAACAAACCAAGCTGAAGCTGGAGCATTGAGGAGAGGGATCACCAGCAGCTGTAGTGGTTTACAGAATTATCAGCCCTTCAGAAACAAGAACTAAGGGAAAGGTCAGTGGAATTTGGCTAAATTTGAGGGATAGAATCTGGCCAACTGCCTCTTGGGCAAGAAGCAGCCATTTGTCAGCAGTGCCAAGTGCCAGTACTCAGCGCCGCTGCCAAGTGGCTGCTTCAGAGCTCCCAGCCTGCAGATTGCAGGTTTGGGGGGCAGTTATCATTTAGAGGCTAAGTTCTCTTGCCTTAACCAGCTTGGATCAGGATTGTGGTCTTGGGTAGTGGGGTGTGATCAGTGACCCAAAGCTTGTGGGGGTTGCAGAGATGGTAGCCTCCTAATATTCCCAGCAGCTGTGAAAAACCTAGTAATTTAGAACAAAGCTCTCCCCCACTGGAATCAGAGTACTACTGAGCCCAAAAGTCAAGTAATTGATGGGCAACATGAGCAGGCAAAGGAAGCAAACCAATCTCAGCAATGCAACTTTAGATTCCTTTTTTGGAGACAATAAGGATCAAAGAATGAAATGAAAGGAAGACAATGCAGTCAGAATTCACCCACCAAAAGCTTCCAAGAAAAATGTAAACTGGTTACAAGTGATAGAGGAGCTTAAGAAGCATTTTGAAAACCAAATAAGAGAAGTGGAGGAACAATTGGGAAGAGAAATGAGAATGATGCAAGAAAATCATGAAAAGAGATTAAAAAATCTGACTAAAGAAAATAACAACTTAAAAAATAGATTAACTCAAATGGCAAAAGAGGACCAAGATGTCAATGGGGAGAAGAATGCCTTAAAAAGTTGAATTTGTCAGATGGAAAAACAATCTCAAAAGCTTTCTGAAGAGAATAATTCCTTCAGAATTACAGCAAATGGAAGCAAATGACTTTATGAGAAATCAGGATATTATTAAACAGATCCAAACAAATAAAAAAACAGAAGGCAATGTGAAATATCTCCTTGAAAAAAAAACACTGACCTGGAAATAGGGTGAGATGGAGGGTTGCTGGAAGTAGACACTTCTGTAAAAGGACAGGAACATGGTAGAGAATAGACCAAGGGAGGGGGGATAGGAAGGAAGGATATATAATCAGTCTTTCATAATATGTCTACTGTGGAGATGTTCTCTATAATTACATATGTACAGACTGTTTTGATGTGCTTGTGGGTGATGAGGGAGGAAGGGAAAGAATCTAGAATTTAAAGTTCTATAATCAAACAGGTTTTTTTGGAGGGCAGTTGGGGTTAAGTGATTTGCCCAAAGTCATACAGCTAGTTATTGTGTCAAGTGTCTGAGGATGGATTTGAACTCAGATCCTTTTGAGTCCAGGGCTGGTGCTCTACTCAATGTGCCACCTACTTGTTCCTCTATAATCAAATGTTAAAAATAAGTTATCTATACATTTTATTATTAGTATTAACGACACGCAACTGGGAATTAAGGTATACAGGAACTGGGGTAGGGAGACCCATCCTGCCCTACCAGGAAAGTTAGAGGGGCAATGAGGTAGGACATAGGAGAGAGCAGATTAGGGGAAAGGCTTTACAGTGGGTTTGCTGTTTTGGGGTTGTCATTAGGGGAACGACTGGGAGAAAAATTGTAACTTAACATCTCATGCGGATGAGTGATGTAAAGAAGAAAATAAATAAATTAATCCAAAAATGAATGAATGAATGAATGAATGGAATAAAATGCAAGATAAAATGTAAATAATAAGCATGAAAGCTATTAGAACGAAATGCAACAACTACAATATCTGAGGCATGGAGAAGAGGAAGAAAGTCACTGCAACATTAATCCAAGATGGCAAATGTTGTATTGCAGCCACTCTGAGGGTAGCAATTATTAGGAATTGCTTCAACATAATTGTCTTTTAAAATGTAGAAAAAAGACAGGTTGATGATATATGAATAATTAAATACTAGAACAATAATTGCATTTATTCTCAAGAATAAAATGTACTTAATTCTTAAAACATGACTGGGATTTGCATTGGCAGAAAGGATCAGCTGTACTTCATCACTTGCTACCTAAAGGTAAAAGAAAGGAAAATGTCGCTCATTGTGGAGATGCCCATCAGAAGTACAAGCTTGTTATCTGGACTTCTCAATCTGATTTTGGACAAAGAAGAAATCACATCAAAAATATTTCTATCAAGTAATATTCAACTTCATATTATAGAAATACCATTTTATGCCTGGATCTTGAAAAAATTGGCACCTCTTTTGTCCATCTTTTGGTTATACCCATGCACATTGTCAAAAGTCTTATCTTTGTATGAAAAGGATCATAATACTAAATAACTTCTAATCATTCATTAAAAGCATTTTGATACTCTGAAGAAAGCTCATATTACACATTGAATATATTTTCTTTTTTCTATACAGTTCAGTGCATTCCACTGAAACTAATTTTCTTCCCTTTATTTTGTCAAAATGCTCTAGCTTATTAACTTCAAAATGGAACCAAGAATAGCTTTAAGATCAGTCTTAGTAAGTTTGTAGAACAAGTTAACTAAATCATTAGTAGAAATGGATACTTGTTTTCTCTGGTGAAAATATCAGAAGGGCATATTATTTTTCCTTTAATCCACTTAATTTATCATGATAAAGAAATAAGCAGTTCATTATATTACTGCTGAAAAATGTCCACTGGTAAAATTCAAAAGAAAAATTCGAACTTTATGCCTGTTCTCTTGTAATGTGATTTCATATAGAAAACAAATGAATCTTTACTATTTGTCAGTTTCACATATGCAGGAAAAATATAAATGTAAATATATAGGGGTAAATATTTTCTCATGTCAATGAGTCTTTGAATAAGGTTATTTTAGAGAAAACCAGGTAAAAATACCCCTATGTACCATGAGATTCATATACAACAAGGGAAAGGACAAGATATGCAGGGAAAAAAAGAAATAACTCTTTACCTTTTCCTCTACATGTAAAATATTTTTATAATGTTTCACTAACATATTTTGCTTTTATATCATATTAATTTCCTGATATATCTCATCCACTTCTCATTCTTTGTACCATACTTCTATTAAAGTCTTCAATAAAAACAATAGAATACAAGAAGAGAGAAGAAGAAAGTATATGAAAAGAGAGGAGAGGAGAGATCAGACTTCAGCAAAACAAAGTAGCATGTCTATTTTGTCTCACAGCATATGCAACATTCTATATTCATTGTCCCTTGCTTTTTCAAGAAAAGAAGGGAAGTGCATCTTCTCAAGTACAGTTTAGGAATAGATCTATTATTATAGTTATATATCCTTCCACCTCTTATGTTTCACATCTAAACTTACCATTAAAGCCATATATTTTGTACATATACGGATAACTAGATGGCTCATTGGTAATGAAGTAGACCTGGGATCAGGAAGATCTGAATTCAAATCCAGCCTCACATACCTATTAGCTGAGTGACCCTGATCACTCTATTTGCCTCTATTTGTCCTAGTCCACTGGAGGAGGAAATGGCAAAACCCTTCAATATCTCTACCAAGAAAACCCCATGGACTCTATTCATATGCTGTGGTCCATGGTGTTATATAGAATCAGACATGATTGAATGGCTTAACAACAATGACAATTGTGTGTGTATTCATATATGTAGGTATATAGAAAGATATAGATAGTAATAGTGTTTTCACATAATCTGAAGGGTGGAATGTGGTCTAACCTATAACCAAAATGCATTACTACCTGGAGTAATTATAGAGATGATAAATATTCTTTTGCAAATATCTGTGTAGATTTAGACAAAAGCTATTTCCTAGATATTTTCTGAAATTTTCCAGGGTGAACTTTGGTTTTTTGATTTAAGGTAAAATTACCCAAATATTGTTGGGGGCAGGGAATGGAGAGGCTTGCCTAGGATCATATTTGTAATTTATAAGGGTAGAGGTTCTGGCACTATGCCACAGATTATAGTTAATAGCAAATTTAATTTAAAAAATTAAGTGGTAAAGGCAAGTAATTCAAAATAATTAGAAACTTTATTGAAATTGTACTGTAGAAGTTTTTTTTAAAGGTAGGATAAAGTATTTATACTTTATCCTAGCAATAATATGAGAGTGCCACATGTGATGCCACATACAAATGATTTAGAAATATTATTTGGCACTTGTTTAAAGGATGAATTAGATTGGGTGTCAATTTGAATTAGTATACCAATAAGAAAATTATTACAATGGTCTGCATAAAAGATGAAAAGGGCCGATGCTGGGAGTGGTTATTTAATAAAGAGAAATAATGAAAGAAATCAGTAAAAGTTTCATAAAGAATATGGTGACCAGTTGGTTTCTGGAGGATACACAATACTCCAAGAAGTTAAAAAAATGTAGTGGTAGATTTAATAAAGATTAGCAACTGTAGGGAAGCATAGGAGTAGGAAATAAAATAAAAAGGCTCCAAATTTAAGGATTTCAGTAAATGAGAAAATGATGATGATTGCTGCAAAATAAACAATGTTAGGAGAAATTGTATTTGGGAGGAGGATAATGAGTTTTGGACATGCTGAGTTGAGCAGATAATAAAACACAAAGTGGAAATATTCAGTGTAAAGTTCATGGTGAATGGTTTATGAAAGAATAGTGGGTTGGATAGATATACACATATGTATATGTACATGTGTGTATACATATGTGTATATATCGGTGTGTGTACACACATATTATTTGCATAGATGTGATAATGAAACAAATCCACAGAAGTTCCTGAGCTCACCAATTGAGATAGTACAGAAGGATATTTTAAGAGAATTTATGAAACAGTTCTAAGTAGGCTGAAGATGAATGGTGATTAAGCAAAGCAGGCAGAAAGGAGCAGCACTCAGATAACTAGGAGGGAAAACAAAACAGCAACAACAACAAGAGAGAGTAAGATTATAAAACCAAAATATACAGAAAGTGTATAAGAGAAGGACATTTTGAGAATTAAAATTTTTACTAGTGAGACAAACCTTTATTAGGTGATGGCTATAGGTTGAAGTTAAACATTTTAGTAGGGTGGTAGGAAGGCAGAATCTAATTAATGATAGTGAGGTGAGGTAGAGAGGGCAATAAATATCTACAATTCTTTCTTATTATTCTTTTAGAATGATTCATTCATGTATACAAAAACTATTCTGAAAACTATAATTAAAAATATAGCATTGATTGACTGCTGTCCATAATTACACTGTGTATATGCTATTGATTCAATCTTTAAATGTACATTTTTGAGCATGAAGGGTCAAGCATTGTCAGACACTAAGTATGCAAAGAGACAAAAAAAAGTCATTTCTTCCATTAAGCAGCTTTTGTTCTATTCAGAAAGATTAATTCAGAAGTTCAATTATAAACAAAACAGAAATGAAGTAACATTGGGTAGGGAGTATGGTGGAATGAGAGAGATGACTGAAAATAAAGGCAACAATAAAAGACTTTTTTTATGGAAAATGACACTTGAATTCAGTCTTTAATGGAATGAAGAATTCCAAGAGGCTGAGGGGACAAGGTAGGACCTTTCAGAGATGGAAACATAGATGAAGTGTTCTGTATGAGAACTGCAAGAAACCCAGTATGATAACAATGTAGAGTGCAAGGACTGAAAAAATGTGGATTTAGCTTTAATTGAAAAGGTAAAATATTCATTTAAATAAAAGGGATATTATATAATTATCACAACTGTGACAGAAATGCCATTAACTTTAACTTTCTTATAAAGTTTTTGGTGTATAACAAAGTTATGTATTTTTTTTATCACAAATAATTGAAAATATTCAATCTCTTTTCAATCTCTTTTTTTTTATTTCCCTGGAGCCTTTAATACAATTGATCACCCTCTTCTTATGGATATTCTTTCTTCTTTGGATTTTTAAGATACTTATCACTCCTGATTCATTCCCTACATGCCTGAATTCTCATTATCGATTGCTGGATCTTCTTTTTGAGTCATGCCTACTAATTATTGGTCTCTCCCAAAGATCTGTTATTTGATCTCTTTTCCTATTATATTTTCTCACTTGGCAAAATCATCAGCTATAATGTGTTCACTTGTCAACTTTATCATTTCCCTACTCAGAATCTGATCAAGACTCCTAGACATGAAAGCCACATCTCAGTTGTTGTCTCATGCTAGGATTTCTTTCAGCTCCTCTGCTGTCCTCATCCTGGAACATCCAATCACTATTAAATCCTTTTAACCCTGGAATATTTCATCAGACCTGCCTCCTTTTCCCATTGATGAGTTCCATCTAGAGTCTCAATTTTGTGGAGGTCCTGGGGCCAATCAACCTTCACTCCCCTCTCATCCTGAATTTCAAAATCATGTCCCTGAAAGCATAGCCTCTTCCACTTTGGGGCACTTTTTAATAGGTTGTCTTTTACCAGTAAAGAATACTTTAGGGGCAGCTAGGTGGCGCAGTGAATAGAGTACCGGCCCTGGAGTCAGGAGTACCTGAGTTCAAATCTGGCCTCAGACACTTACAAAAAACTAGCCATAGTGACCTTGGGCAAGTCACTTAACCCCAACTGCCCTCCAAAAAAAAAGAATACTTTGAGGAAAGGGACCATCATTTGTATTTTAATTACCATTGCTTAGTACAATGATTGACAGAAAGTAATAACTTAACAGACTTTTATTTCCTTCCATCTTTCCTTATGTATTAGATTACTGGAAGGCTGTGTCATGTGGCTTAGAATGGGCAATAATCCTTAGGGGAAATCACCTGTTTAGGTAGATTGACTGAGAAATGATTAATTGTTTTGTTCCACAGGTACTAATTAAGAATTACCTACCAAGGATGAAGTGATTATGAGCTGCATTGAAGGGAGGAAAAAGTACATATAGCAATATCACAGGTGAATGAGGAAAGGTAATAGCAAAAATGTAAGATCTAAAGTTGGAAGACATCACTCTAATTCAACATACAAGCAGTGTGACATTGGGCAGATCACTGAAACTGCATGAGTCCCAATAACGTCATTTTTAAATAAGGATGATTTTTTTTATTTCCTCAGCATTCCTCAGAGGGTTACTGTGAGGAAAATATTTTGTGAGCTTTTTATAATATAGAAATCTGAGTTATATCACTGAACTTTTGGAATATTTTGAAAGTATCATGATGCCTCCATCATTCCATCATCATATTTCCTATGAAGTTCTCTCCTATCTATTTTCACCTATGTTTATTTTAATATAACTAATGTACAAATTTATATAAAATTTCACAGAACCAATTATTCCAATGCTGTTTGCTCAAAGGTAGATAAAACAAAAGTGAAATTTCTATTTTTCCACGTCTAACAGTTTGCTTTATAATTTAAAAATCACATAATATTTTCTTAATCCTCATCTTTTTGAACTCTATACTTTCATCTTTGTTTGAATAAAATATATTTGAGAAAAAAATGTTCCTTAGTATGCTATGTTTGTATCTACATAAATAAAAATATTTAAGAGATTATTTTGGCTCATATTTTCTGTTATTTTTTTAAATGTTACATAAAAGAAAGATTACTATGTAAAACATTTTACTTTGCATTTTATATTGTTCTGTTCTATATTTATCTTCATAATTCTCTTTTACTTTGCTCCAAACTGTTATTATGAGTGGCCTGACATAAGTGATTTCTATGAATTAGATATCCAATTTTATCATTAAAATTACTACATTTGTTTCTTTTTGTTTGAATCTTCTTTATCATTTGTGAATTTGACAACTGATTATGGTATCTGACTGTAACATTCTTTTAAAATTATCTACATATTCTCTCTCTCTCTCTCTCTCTCTCTCTCTCTCTCTCTCTTTCTCTCCCTTTCTGCCTACTATAAATAGAAAATTATCACATTCTAAGGAGGAAATACTAAAAAAAGAACTTATTTTTTCCACAGTAAAAAATTTTATTAGGTTTTATTTATTTTTGAGGCAATCGTGTTAAGTGACTTGTTCAGCTAGTCTGAATTTTGAACTCAAGTCTTCCTAAATCCAAGGCTGGTTGCTCTATCCACTGTGCCACCGAGTTGCCACAGTTATTAGTTTTTAAAGAAATCCCACAATTACTTATTTCAGCATTGTTTTCAAAGCATTACTTTTTTAGAATTTAAAAAAATAGCAGAAAACAATATTATTGTGTAATAGGGATATCCTTCAATAAGGGTCCAGACCTTTCAGGATGATTAGTTATTTTTCTGATTGGTTGTGTGACAAACTGACCTATGAAATTTTAGCAATAACTTATTTTTAGATATTCATAATACAGAAGGGGTTGGTATTATCTGATGATAAAAATTTTCTAATTTGCTAAAGAATTAATCATTGATGACATATTGAGCTAGAAATGAGTGTACTTGCAAAATTGGTACCTAACATCTCTCACTCTCTTTTCCTTATTGATAGACAGAAGAAATACCATGAGCTTATGGGTGAAGGATTAGACACAAGTTGAATTCTGACTTCAGGATGCCATGTGTCAATGCTGACATTGTGCTTCAGCAATTTTTGTGTTTGTTCCTAATTTATCTTTGGCAATCAAGGATCCAGAGTAGAACTGGAATGTTGCCGGTCACTTTGACTTATATTTTGACACTGGATCCTAATGACTCTGTAGAATACAGAGGAGCTGATGATCTTGAACAGTTCTGACTCACTTCAATCTAATTCACTTTCAAGTCAAGACATCACCCTCCTGATGTCCTTGATCCTCTTTGAGAGTGAAAGAACAGCAATAGCAATATAACCAGGTTACGATCCCATAAACTTCAAAAACTGGACAAAATTTCCATATACATCTCAGGTCACCAGAATAGGTTACAAAATCCACTGAAAGTGATGGCAGCATTCAGCAGCAACAACAGAATGATCCTTCAGATAGACATGGAAATACTTTCAGGAAAGGATTCCAACAGCTTGTCAAATTGTAACCCTATTGGTGGAACAAAGTACAAATTGAAATCTGGAAAAACATGATACACATCAGAGAATTATACTTATGGGCAACCTCAAGAAAACTCCAACAAGAGAGAAGAAAAATTTTAGTATTAAGAATCAGGAGACAATTGCATGTTACATAACCATGAATGTTCTTTACAGTTGTGATTCACCAGCTTCATACTTTTAATTTAGGATCTTGAATGAGCAAATATTATAGGAAATATCCTGTAATAACTATTTCTGCTCTATCTTCTTGATAAATCCACTTTTTTCTTAAATCTCAATTCCATAAGTTGATTAATAGTGAGGCATGTAGCACATGAGAGCTAAGAAGGTGGAGTATTAGCAAATTAAAAGAAAATGGAATGTCTATGTTTGGCTAGAAAAAAACAGGAGATACTTGCTAGCTTACTTCAATTATTTGAAGAAATAACATGTGAAAATAATTTGAAAAATCCCCCTCAAATTGTGTCAGCAGAAGTATTGACAATATATTGGAGTTGTGATGAAGAAAATTCGGGGCCAGTAGTCTTATACACTTTATAATAATTAGAACAGTCCTCATACCATTATACAAATGATATAAACCTCAAAGAGAAACCTAGATAATTAAATCAGTCTATTCCTGTGTTTTAGAAGAGTAGATAATCTAGTTTAAGTATATAAAGGCATTGTTGTTGATGAGAGGAGAAAAAAAGACTTTGACGAAGTACACTTTTAAGCAAAAAAATAAAGCCCCCCCTTTGAAGTGTAGGATTAGAAAGATTTTTTTGCTATCATTAAAATTATCAATTACAATGATACACTAGATGCTTATTGATATAAGTAGTAAAGAAGCAAAGCATGAATGTCCATTCTTTCCACTAATATTTATATAGTTCTCTCTGATGTCTTTCAGCTTACTTTTTTACATTTGATGATATTCCTTTTTGTTTCCTTCAAAAATCTTATCTATTGTTCTACTCATTGTTTTTGTCTTATTATGATTTTTTTTATTTTTCATTTATTTAATTCAAATTTATTTATTAATTTTAGTGTTCAACATTCATTTCCACAAAATTTTGAACTACTAATTTTTCTACATGTCTTTCCCCTCCTCCCTACCCCAAAATAGCAAGCATGATGAATACCCCTTACTCCAATCTGTTCTCTCTTATATCCTCACCCATCAACCTGGCTAACTTTCTAGTAAGGCAAGATAGATTTCTCTACCTCAGTCCCTGTATGTCTTATTTCCCAGTTACATATATAAAAAAAGAAATAACAAAAAAATTTTTTTAACATTTGTTTTTAAAAATTTGATGTCCAGATTATTTCCTTTCTTCCCTTCTCACCCACCCACAAAGGGAAGATAAGCAAATCCATATAGGTTGTACATGTATAATTATGTAAAACATTTCCAAAGTACTTATATTGTCAAAGACTAACCCTATTTCTATCCATCCTATCCCCCCCCCACATATTTTATTTTTTTTCCTTTGATCATGACCCTTTTCAAAAGTGTTTGCTTCTACCTACCCTCTACCCCAATTTTCCCTCCCTTCAATCTCCCCCTCTCTTATCCCAATGCTCCTATTTTGCTGTAGGGTATGATACCCAATAGAGTGTATATGTTGTTCCCTCCTTAAGCCAAATTCAATGAGCGGAAGGTTGACCTATTCCCTTTCACCTTCCTGCTCTTCCCCTCCATTGTAACAGTTTTCTCTTGTGTCTTTTATATGAGATAATTTACCCCAATCTATCTCTCCCTTCCTCCTTCTCCTAATACATTCCTCTCTTGCCTCTCAATTTTATATTTTAGATATCATATCTTCATATTCAACTCATGCTGGGCCCTCTGTCTATGCATAAATGTATGTAGAAATGCACACACTCACATAAATACTTATACACAAATACACCCTCCTATACATACATATATATGTATACATAAACACACACATATTTATATATGTGTATATATGTATTATAAACAGATATATTCTCTTAAATATCCTCATACTGAGAAAAGTCTTATGAGTTACAATGATCATTTTTCCATGTAGGCATGTAAATAGTTCAATTTAAATAAGTTCCTTATAATTTCTTTTTCCTTGTTTATCTTCTCATGCTTCTCTTGATTATTGTATTTGAAAGTCAAATTTCCTGTAAAGCTCTGAATTTTTTCATCAAGAATGCTTGAAAGTTCTCTATTTCATTGAATGACCATATTTTACTCTTAAAAATTATGCTCAGTTTTGCTAGGTTGGTGATTCTTGGTTTTAATTCTAACCCCTTTGGAAGAGAATTCCATATTCCAAGCTCTTTTTCCCCTTAATGTAGAAGCTGCTAGATCTTTTTTTGTATTCCATTATGTATATATACACATAGGAATACGATATACATATATATATATATATATATATATATATATATATATCAACACATGTACATATTAACATTTGATTAAAGAACTTGAAATTCTAGATTCTTTTAGTTCCTCCCATCACCCCCCGCCCCACTGGAAGGTCAAGCAATTCAATACAGGCTGTACATGTGTAATTTTGCAGGACATCTCCACAGTGAACATATTGTGACAGACTGATTTTATGTCCCTCCTTCCTATTCCACCCCTGCTCCTTGTTCTATTCTCTACCCTGGCCCTTTCCCTTTATACAAGTGTGTACTTCCAGCAGCCCTCCCACTCACCCTGCCCTCCCCTCCATCACCCCACATTTTATTCCCATCCCCCCTACTGTCCTTTGTGGCAAGATACACAGTTTAGAGTTTATGTCATTCCTTCCCTAAGCCAAATTCAATGAAAATAAAGTTGACCCTTTCCCTTTGGCCTTCCTGTTCTTCCTCTACATTGTAACACTTATCCTTTGACTCTTCTATATGGGATAATTAACCCCATTCTATCTCTCCCTGTCTCCTATCATTCTAATTCTCTCCCACCTCAAAATTTCACCTTTTAAAGTAACGTTCTCTTCCTATTCAATTGATACTGTGCCATCTATGAACTCATATAAACACATGTTCAGATGTTTATTCATATGCATATATATCCTCCTAAATAGACATATGTGTAGGGATATGTATAAAAACATTTGTATTCCCTTCACTTATCCTCATACTGAGAAAAGTTTCATAAGTTAGTATTATTGTTTTTTCATATTGGCATGTAAATAGTTCAACTTCGATAAGTTCCTTATGAGTTGTTTCACATGTTTACCTTCTCATGCTTCTTGTTTTTGAATGTCAGATTTTCTGTTCAATCCTGGTTTTTTCAGCAAGAATGTTTGAAAGTCCTCCACCTCACTGAATGACCATATTTCACCCTGGAAGATTATACTCAATTTTGCTGGGTAGGTGAGTCTTGGTTTTCATCCTAGCTCCCTCAATCTCTGCAATATTATATTCCAGGGCACTCAATACATCAGTGTAGAAGCTCCCAGATCCTGGGTTATCCTAATTGTGTTTCCACAGTATTCAAATTACTTCCTCTTGAAAGCCTGTTATACTTTCTCCTTCATCTGGGGACTCTGAAACCTAACTACAACATTTCTAGGACTTTTCTTTTGGGGATCTTTTTCTAGAGGTGATCAGTGAATTATTTCAAATTCTATTTTGCCCACTGTCTCTAAAATATGAGGGCAATTTTCCTTGAGAATTCCTTGAAAGATGCTTTCTAAGTTCTTTTTTTTATTATGGCTTTCAGGTAGTTGAATAATTTTTAAATTGTCTCTCCCGGATCTATTTTCTAGGTCAGTGTTTTTTTCAAGGAGGTATTTCACATTGCCTTCTATTTTTTCATTTGTTTGTATCTGTTCAATTGTATCTTGATTTCTCATAAAGTCATTTGTGTCCATTTGTTCCACTCTAATTCTGAAGGAATAATTCTCTTTAGAAGGCTTTTGGGATTCTTTTTCCATCTGGCAAATTTGGCTTTTTAAGGAATTCTCATTGGCTTTTTGGGCCTCTTTTGCCATTTGAGTTAATGTGTTTTATAAGGTGTAATTTTCTTCAGTTAGGTTGTTTACTCTCTTTTCATGATTTCCTTGAATCATTCTCATCTCTGTTTTCTTATTTGGTTTTCAAAGTTCTTTTTTAAGCTGATCTATCGCTTGAAGGCACTCTTCGTGTTCTTTAGAAACTATTGTTGTGGGACTTCTGACTGTGTTGTCTTCCTCCCATTCCATGATTTGATCCTTTTTGTCCCCAAAAAAGGGAAAAAAAAGGATTCTAGCATTTGGTTGTTGTTCTTACTTTGCTTCTTCCTCCTGCTCATGGTGCCAGTAAATTATTTGTCTTTTTAGCTCTGTGAAACTCTGCTTCCAGAGAGGAAAGCTCTGTCCCAAATTGCTGGGGTTTTCACAGCTGCCAGAGCTATTAGGGGGCTGCTGCAGACCCCACCAGCTTTGGCTTACTGAAAATCCATCCCAGGACCACCACCTAAGACACTGATCTAGATCTAGGCTGCTCTACACAAGAGCACTTAGCTTCTTAATGATCCCTTGGCCCCTGTGAGGTGTGCAGGCTGGGAGCTCTGAATCAGATACCTGGAGGCAGAAAGGCCACCATTTCTTCTGCTTCCTTGCCCTGGGGGCAATTTGGCCAGATTGCTTTTCTCCCCCAAATTTAGCTGAATTCCACTGACCTTTCAGTTGTCCTTATTTCTTCTGGCTTGATAAATCTGGAAACTGCCTCAGCTGCCACTGATCCACTCTCCTAGAGGTATCAGCTGTGGCTCCTCCTGACACCCTGGGGTCATGCTACAATTTTGGGCTTGGCCGGCCTTGGCTACCAGCCTGCCACAGTGAGCCCCACCTGCAGAGCTGCCTTCAGCAAGAGATGTGTTTTCTGTATTTTTGTGACAATTTGAGTCCTAAAATTTGTTTAGAGTTGTATTTTATGGGTATTTAGCGTGGCTGTGTGGGAGCTGCAAAAATTTGCTGCTTCTATGCTGCCATTTTGGCTCTGTCTATTATTTCATTTGTAGTATTGTACATGTCACTTAACTTCTTTATTTCCAAGTTTCTTCTTCATCTAGGAAATTAAAGGATATGGACTTAAAGATCTCTTTCAGCTCTCAATCAATTTTCCAATGACCTTCAATGAGATTTCAAACTGATACTTAGTACTGTGATAAATGTTGGATATGCGACATATTAGGAATATAGTTTTGTAATTATGGAACAACCTACATGTAGGTGATAATTGTGATTGTGGTAATGGTTTTCACAGGAGAGTTTGGAGAGAGGAAAAGGTGAATCTGAATGGATCATGTACGTTATAAAGTTATTAAGTTGATAAAATAGACTTTCAGTGTAGAACAGCAGACTGTATCACTTAGGTTTTTTTGCTCTATTTGTTTTGGAGGGAAATTGGAGTTAAGTGACTTTGCCCAAGGTCATTCAGCTAGTTTTTATGTTGAGTGTCTGAGACTGTATTTGAACTCAGGTCCTCCTGACTCCAGGGCTGGAGCTCTGTTCATTGCTCCACCTAGCTGCCCGAAGGCTATGTCACTTACTACTTGAATAAACTGAGGGAATTCACCTAATTTCTCTGTTCCTCTGCGACATCATCTGCAAAATAACAGGAATATGCTAATTGACTTTTATTGAGCTATCCTCCTTTGTTATCCAAAATGGAAGATGAACCAAGAAATATGTGTACAGGATGAAGAAGCTGTTAAAGGGATTAAAGGAAACAAATGGAGAGTAAAGGTTTTGAAGCTAAATGTTTTGATCTCTTTTTCAGTATTTGCCAGGGTTAAACTTTTATACATTCATATTATGTCTATATAATGTGCTTATATACACATTATACATTATGTACTTATACATACCCACAGTGCACATATGTAGATAATGATAAAGATACCTTGATATACTCCTGCTCCTTTCCCCAAAATAATATGAAGTATTTGCCAGCAGGTACAGGGAAGTTCCATTTTTTTTCTTTGTGTCTTCATTGCTTATTACATTACTTAGCATTATAGTTTAGAAATATTTGTGGAAATGATTGTGATATAAAGAATTGAAATTATTTTCATATTTTAATTCATTAAAATACCTCACAAAGTTTGCTTCTGGGTTCATTCAAGTCTATTTAATTTGGTTGATGTCTCTATTTTAATTCTTTGGATGTAAATAAAACAAGAGAGAAACAAATTATTTATCTCAATTTTAAAAAATACTATTCACCATAGTTAGTTTTCAATAATTCATTATTATTAGGTATAAAGCCAAGCATGAACAGCTTTCCAGAGCGCTGCTGATGTGAACAACTTTCAAGGTTCTGATCATATTGTATAGCAAACTCTCTATTTATGCAGTAACAAATCAGAGCAAAACATTCACAGAAAATGAAAGTACAGTATTCACAACATTACAACTTATCACAGAAAATCAAAATACAGCATTCACCAGGTCACAACTCAACAACTTATCAATAAAATGGCCACATAGTTTTCACCGAAGTGGTGATATAGTTTTGAACAAAGTATAATCATTTAGTAACTCAGTCATTTAATTACTCAGTCATTCAATTATTCTTAAGGAGGCTGGGACACAAAACAAAAGTCAAAGTACGTCACCCCAGTGTAGTACATACATTTGGTCAATCACATAGTCTTTAAGTTCTCACTTCAATTACAAAGTACAAAAGTCAAAATACTCCACCCCTGGGTGCAAGTAAATTACAGTTTCATCACTCACTACTCAGTAGCCACAGAGAGGTCTTTTCATCTTGACTCCAGGCAGGCTTTCAGCTTCCATGGCTCCTCTTACATAGTCCCAACTCCTACCTGAATATAACCAACTGCATACTGAGTTTGAAGGTTGACAGCTCCTAGTTTCTTGTACAGGTATTCATGCGATTCCTGCTCTGTATTATCCATATCACCTATTACATTAGGTTGTACCATTATTCTATCAGTATAAAAATTTTTTTCTTTAAATCTGCATATTAATTTCACTAAGGAAAGAGAAGATTGCCTTAAAAGTAAAGGCAAGTAAGTGTTGCAGCTAGTCTGGAATCATCCATGAAACTTTAGAAAAATATTTCATAACTAATTGGGTTTGGAAGAAATTAAAAATATTGACTTATTTATGATCAGATTTGTGGGTGATAAAGAAAAAAAGACAGAAATTTAGTATACTTTACTTTTTTAAAAATGTTAATTTATTAATTTATAGTTTTCAGCATTTGCTTTCATAAAATTTTGAGTTTGAAAAATTTCCCTTTCCCTTTCCTTCCTCTTTCCCTAGATAGCATGCAATCTTATATAGACTTTCCATGTACGATCATATTAAATATATTTCCACATTAGTGTATCAGCAAACACCCTAGCATACCCAGGGCAGCTGCTAGCACAGATTCTTACATCTGCTTTTCTAAAGGAAAGCAACTCAAAATGGGTTAACAATCTTTCTTTAATCAAAGAAACATATCATTTACCTAGTTCAGGGGGAAAAGTCAGCACCCTGAACTCCAGAGAATACAAACCCAAGTTACAAGCACAAGTTACAAACACAAGTTACAAGCAGACCAAAAATATATCAGCAGATGGGTGTCCAACCATCTAACCATCACATCAATTACCTATTAAAGTTACCACAGAGGGAAGCACCAACATCTGCATTTTTCAAAGCCGGGGAGCTCAACGGCTTCCCAGAGTCTCATCTTGCCAAATCACACAACTCTTCTCAAAGTGAGCCCCAAAGTAAACCTCACATCAGGGTGTATATATAGGCTTCTCCTGGGTCAGAGAATGTCACAGCCTCTTGACCCACTGTCCAGTTACAAAGTAACAAGGTGTGACCATTCCCCCAAAACAAGCCTCCCACCACAAGCTCCACGTGGCCACATTCAGCCTATTAAGGGCCAGAATGTACTTTCAAATCTGGGAACATTCTCAGAGCCACTTAAGCCTATCAAAAGGTCCAGGGGCAGGAAAGATCTTCAGATTCTCATTATACTTAGTCAAATTGTGAAAGAAGAATCAGAACAAAAGAGAAAAACAACAACAAAGGGGGAAAAAAGAAAGTGTATTTCCATTTATATTCAGACTCTATAGCTCTTTTTCTGGAGATGGAGAGCATTTTCCATCATGAATGTTTTGGAATTTGTCCTTTTCCATATTCTGTGATAACTTTGAAATCCAGATGTAGTTGTGCTATTACTTGATCAAAAAGTACAAACGATTTTATAACCCTTTGGGCATAGTTGGATCAGTCCACAACTCCAGCAGCAATACATTAGTGTTCCAATTTTCCCACACCTTCTTTAGTATTTGTTTTCCTGCTTTGTCATATTAGGTGTCTAATAGGTATCATGTGATATATCAGAGTTCTTTTAATTTGCATTTCTCTACAAATAGAGTGTACTTTTCAACTAGGATTTAGTTACACATGACCACATGCATTATATGGTAGTTTGGTGTAATGGATAAATCACTGCAACAATTGTCTATGGACCTGAATTCTAATACTGTCTTTCTTGACCATTTTGTCTTATACAAGTTATTTAATCTCTATGACACTTGCTTTTTACTAACAATGAAAAGAAAAGGTTACACAAATGATCCATAATATTACATTTACGTCTAATGTTTTATGATTTCATAACAGTAGTGTTTGCCATAAGTGAAATAACACTGTTCTTCCCTTCTGCCTTTTGTAATGACTTCAGTTGTCTAAGGTACTTTTTGTTTGCTTCCTGACTGGGGATGGATGGAAAAAAAGTTATGTGCAGTTCAGTTTCTCATGTCGCCACAGTATATAACACCATTTTCAATGTCTTCCAATTGAGGGTTTCCCCCTTAGGAATTGTCTTTATTAATTGTCTTTATTTCAATTTTTCTTTCATTCATCTTCTTCCATTTCTTCTCATGCTTCCCCATTTCTCCACAGACTAGCCTTGGAATTATCTCATATTTATTTCAGTATAAAGAGATGCCTCATTATCAATCTCTTTGTAACAGTAACTAATTTAGCAGATACTCAGCCCTTAGTAACTAAGTAACAAAAGAACAAGTAACTAAGTAACTTAGTTACTAAGGGCTAAGTACTTCTGTGAAAGAAACAAAGTGATAACTCTGTCTCTTGTGTGAAAGAGACACAAGGTGTGAACTTTGTCTCCTATTGCTGATGTGGCAGAAGGGGGTTGGCTGAGACAGGATGTCAATGTGTGTGTGTATGTGTGTGTGTGTGTGTGTGTGTGTGTGTGTGTGTCTGTAAGAAGAGTTCCAGAGACCAAGATTCAGAGTTGAGAATTTTCCTCCTGGTGGTTCCTGGTGGAGGGTGCAGAATTTTCACAGCATCTCGAAGCTGGGCTGTTGGTCTGAGAACTGAATTAGAGTCTTCTATGAGATCAAAATCTGGTGAAAGGTGAAGTTGTCTGGAAGGCTGGGATTCCTTCTGGGTCCTAGGGCCAGCTGAACTGCTGGAGGACTGAAGAATCATGACCAGAGTAAGACTATTTGTGGCTTGGATGATCCTTGAGTTCCTGGCAATGGAAATGGCAAAGGTTTTGAGATGTCCTGGACCCTGTGAACTTCAGTGTGTACCAGAAACTTCCCAGAGGACTGGACAAGGACCTGGGATCTGTCTGCCTCTGAATCTAGGTGACTATTTGGTGGATTCAGGTGGAAGCTGGGACCATGGAAGGGGATCCAGGGAATCTGAGAGTAGATTCAGCTTCAAGATAAAGAAAAGTCCTCTCCTTGGATATAAAAGGCCTGAAGGAATTGAAGTTTACTGGAAACTGAGGGGTGGAGAGTTTGTGTAATTTTCTAATGATTGTATTTAGTGAATAACTATACTTAGTGACTGATTGTTGAATAAGTGACTGATTAAGTTAATCTATAATTGTCCCACGAGTGGAAGATTGATTATTGTATTGTGGAATGACTGAATGATTAAGTAATGAGGGTTTCCCCCTTAGGAACATCAAAAGATTATTCTTATGTTATTTCTTCCAAATACTGTGGCCACTGTAGTGAAAACTATGTGGCCATTTTAATGTTAAACCATTGTGAACAATATATTGTGATTTTCTGTGATAAGATGTAATGTTGTGAATATTATATTGTGATGTATTGTGAATGTTTGCCTTGATTTGTTATGGAATAAATGGAATGTTCATTATACTGTGTAATCAGAACCTTAAAGGCTGTTCACAGTAGCATTCTTTTGGGAAGCTTCTTATGCATGGTGTTGCACTCTTACAAATTTAAAAGCTTTTTATTAAAGGGAGATTTTAGCTCATCAAGAAATTAACAAATAGATATCCATTTTGAATATTCATTTATCAAGTAAAGTTTAAAGGGAAAAACTATTGGATGAAATTAAATTTATATACTTGTAATCCTTAACTTAGAATTTTTTTAAGATGATCAAAATTTTTAAGATGATCAAATAGATTCCAAGACTTTGTAATGAACTTTGTAATGAACTTTGTAATAAACTTCAAGCTCATAGGAGTTACACTGGTATTAAATGACAGAGATATAATTTGAACCCAGATGTTCTTATTCCAAATCAGCCATTTTAAAATTCTACCAAAGTTTCCCTAATCCATGTTGATCTTACCAGAGTGAAATTAAGTGTTTCATTTTTTTTTACCAAAAACAAAACTTCATTGTAATTCATTTTTTTCTGTTTAGTACAAATTGATCTTGTCTTATACTAATGCGCTGTCTTTGTAAAATACTATTTTTAATTTTTAAATCAATTTTTGTTTATTTTTAGTTTACATCATTCATTTCCATGAGATTTTGAGTTACAAATTTTTCCCTGACTTTTCCCTACCCACCACCCCAAAGCAGCAATCCCACTGTATACCCCCTCCCCCAATCTGCTCTCTCCTATATCCTCCCCCAATTTTGATTTTTATGGTAGGACAAGATGGACCTCCATATCCCAGTGCCTGTATATCTTATTTCCCAGTTGCATGTAAATAATAAATAATAACAATAACAATAACAACAATAATTTGTGTGTGTATATTTAACCTTTGATTTTAGAACTTTAAATTCTAGATTCTTTCCCTTCCTCCCTTGTCATCCACCCTGACTGGAAATAAAAGGAATTCCCTACAGGCCATATATGTGTAGTTAACCAGAACATCTATACAATGGACATATTGTGAAAGACTGACTATATTTCTCTCCTTCCTAAACCACCCTCCACTTGTTCTGTTCTCTACTTTGTCCCTGTCTCTTTACATAACTGTGTGGTTATTATACTCCTCTCCAGCAAACTGCCTTCCTCTCCATCATGCCCCCTTTCATCCTCTTCCCCCTACTTTCCTATAGGGCAAGATACTCAATTTAGAGTGTATGCCATTACTTCCCTAAGCCAAATTCAGTAAGGGTAAAGTTGACCCATTCTCTTTTGACTTCCTGTTCTTCCCATCCATTGCAATAGTTATACCTTGCCTCTTTTATATGAGATGTTTAAACCCATTCTATCTCTTCTTGTCTCCTCTCATTCTGTTCCTCTCTCACCTCTCAATTTGATATTTTAAAATATTATCCCTTTCTATTCAATTAATACTGTGCCCTCTATGTACTTTGTATACACATATACACACACTCACATATTTATCCATATGTATATATGACCTCCTATATAAACATAGGTGTATGTATGCATATTTATACATACATACATACAAACATACATATATACATATATTTATATATTCCCTTCATCCATCCTCATACTGAGAAATGTTTCATAAGTTACAATTAGCATTTTTCAATATTGGCATGTAAATAGTTCAATTTTGATAAGTTCCTTATGAATTCTTTGCCATGTTTACCTTCTCGTGCTTCCTGGGTTTGAATGTCAAATTTTCTATTCAGTTCTTTTTTTTTCTCATTAAGAAAGCATGGAACAGGAGGAAGACAACACAGTCAGAACTCCCACACCAAATGCTTCCAAGACACTTGAAGAATTCCTAGCAGTTATAGATCAACTGAAAAAAAGACATTGAAAAACAAATAAGAGAAGTGGAGTAAAAATTGGGAAGAGAAATGAGAATGATGTGAAGAAATCATGAAAAGAGAGTCAACAACTTGA